>CM039504.1:6303973-6418973 GCA_022432975.1 Begonia masoniana
TTTTTTTCTCTCTGCTTTGCCCAGAAAAGTTTGAAACTCTGTCCTCAGATATTGCTGATAGCAGGGGTTGCCAATGCGCTGACCCCACCTCCGACCTCGTAAACTTCTCGTTATTTGCATGCTTCCTCTTCTTTGTTAGCGGATTCTTGTTTGTGTCTTTGCAGGCCTGTGTTGAATGTGGCGAGGCTGCTCTAGAACGACGGCAGAAGCCTAATTCTCTGAAAAGAATCATCCTAATTGGCAAAGCTTCTTCTCTACGGCTCTGGTTTCAGCTCGAGATTGGTGAAGATGGTGTTGCTTCTGCATCTCTACTTATAAAGATGATCAGTCAATGGGGAAGGTAATGGATCCTGATATTTTGATGAAGCTTTACTTGTTTCCGGTCTGGTTTAGTTTAGAAGCATCTGGTTGGCTTGTGGCTATTACCCAAACAACGGGGAAGAAACATGAAAATGACACCCAGATAGGGGAATTGCGCACAGTGGAGGGAAATGGGAGATGAATATCTACCACTCAAATATTTGAAAGCGGACAATTCGGTACTAAGATCTAGCTGTTATGATGAGTTCCTTCGAACAATGCTTTGAAAGGAAAAGCATGTATGTTGGGCGGTGGATGTCGAATGTAACTTGCTTTCATGTGCGATAACTTGAGCAGCTTACAAATTCAACTTCTTGATGTGTGAATTTAGAGTGAATGTGTATCCAATTATGTTGTCGATTTCCTCGGCAGGATGTATTTGGTCAAGATTAATCATTGGTCTTGAAAAATAAGCCTTGGAAACTACTGGGGGTTCTAACTTCTAACTAACTGCTAAGCCATAATTTACGGCCAGCCCAAGGAATGAACCCAACAGCAACTCTTAGCCGTCGCATTACCAAAATTGTTTTAGAAAAATGAAAATATCCGACCTGCTGGATTCGAACCAGCGACCTAAGGATAGACATGACTAACGAGCGATCCGAGCCGAGCCGAGCCGAGCCGGCTCAACGAGCCTAACGAGCCTAACGAGCCTAACGAGCCGAGCCTAACGAGCCTAACGAGCCGAGCCTAACGAGCCTAACGAGCCTAACGAGCCGAGCCTAACGAGCCGAGCCTAACGAGCCTAACGAGCCGAGCCTAACGAGCCTAACGAGCCTAACGAGCCGAGCCGAGCCGGCTCAACGAGCCTAACGAGCCTAACGAGCCGAGCCTAACGAGCCGAGCCTAACGAGCCTAACGAGCCTAACGAGCCTAACGAGCCTAACGAGCCTAACGAGCCTAACGAGCCTAACGAGCCTAACGAGCCTAACGAGCCTAACGAGCCTAACGAGCCTAACGAGCCTAACGAGCCTAACGAGCCTAACGAGCCTAACGAGCCTAACGAGCCTAACGAGCCTAACGAGCCTAACGAGCCTAACGAGCCTAACGAGCCTAACGAGCCTAACGAGCCTAACGAGCCTAACGAGCCTAACGAGCCTAACGAGCCTAACGAGCCTAACGAGCCTAACGAGCCTAACGAGCCTAACGAGCCTAACGAGCCTAACGAGCCTAACGAGCCTAACGAGCCTAACGAGCCTAACGAGCCTAACGAGCCTAACGAGCCTAACGAGCCTAACGAGCCTAACGAGCCGAGCCTAACGAGCCTAACGAGCCGAGCCTAACGAGCCTAACGAGCCTAACGAGCCTAACGAGCCTAACGAGCCTAACGAGCCTAACGAGCCTAACGAGCCTAACGAGCCGAGCCTAACGAGCCTAACGAGCCTAACGAGCCTAACGAGCCTAACGAGCCGAGCCTAACGAGCCTAACGAGCCTAACGAGCCTAACGAGCCTAACGAGCCTAACGAGCCTAACGAGCCTAACGAGCCTAACGAGCCTAACGAGCCTAACGAGCCTAACGAGCCTAACGAGCCTAACGAGCCTAACGAGCCTAACGAGCCTAACGAGCCTAACGAGCCTAACGAGCCTAACGAGCCTAACGAGCCTAACGAGCCTAACGAGCCTAACGAGCCTAACGAGCCTAACGAGCCTAACGAGCCTAACGAGCCTAACGAGCCTAACGAGCCTAACGAGCCTAACGAGCCTAACGAGCCTAACGAGCCTAACGAGCCTAACGAGCCTAACGAGCCTAACGAGCCTAACGAGCCTAACGAGCCTAACGAGCCTAACGAGCCTAACGAGCCTAACGAGCCTAACGAGCCTAACGAGCCTAACGAGCCTAACGAGCCTAACGAGCCTAACGAGCCTAACGAGCCTAACGAGCCTAACGAGCCTAACGAGCCTAACGAGCCTAACGAGCCTAACGAGCCTAACGAGCCTAACGAGCCTAACGAGCCTAACGAGCCTAACGAGCCGAGCCTAACGAGCCTAACGAGCCTAACGAGCCTAACGAGCCTAACGAGCCTAACGAGCCTAACGAGCCTAACGAGCCTAACGAGCCTAACGAGCCTAACGAGCCTAACGAGCCTAACGAGCCTAACGAGCCTAACGAGCCTAACGAGCCTAACGAGCCTAACGAGCCTAACGAGCCTAACGAGCCTAACGAGCCTAACGAGCCTAACGAGCCTAACGAGCCTAACGAGCCTAACGAGCCTAACGAGCCTAACGAGCCTAACGAGCCTAACGAGCCTAACGAGCCTAACGAGCCTAACGAGCCTAACGAGCCTAACGAGCCTAACGAGCCTAACGAGCCTAACGAGCCTAACGAGCCTAACGAGCCTAACGAGCCTAACGAGCCGAGCCTAACGAGCCTAACGAGCCTAACGAGCCTAACGAGCCTAACGAGCCTAACGAGCCTAACGAGCCTAACGAGCCTAACGAGCCTAACGAGCCTAACGAGCCTAACGAGCCTAACGAGCCTAACGAGCCTAACGAGCCTAACGAGCCTAACGAGCCTAACGAGCCTAACGAGCCTAACGAGCCTAACGAGCCTAACGAGCCTAACGAGCCTAACGAGCCTAACGAGCCTAACGAGCCTAACGAGCCTAACGAGCCTAACGAGCCTAACGAGCCTAACGAGCCTAACGAGCCTAACGAGCCTAACGAGCCTAACGAGCCTAACGAGCCTAACGAGCCTAACGAGCCTAACGAGCCTAACGAGCCTAACGAGCCTAACGAGCCTAACGAGCCTAACGAGCCTAACGAGCCTAACGAGCCTAACGAGCCTAACGAGCCTAACGAGCCGAGCCTAACGAGCCTAACGAGCCTAACGAGCCTAACGAGCCTAACGAGCCTAACGAGCCTAACGAGCCTAACGAGCCTAACGAGCCTAACGAGCCTAACGAGCCTAACGAGCCTAACGAGCCTAACGAGCCTAACGAGCCTAACGAGCCTAACGAGCCTAACGAGCCTAACGAGCCTAACGAGCCTAACGAGCCTAACGAGCCTAACGAGCCGAGCAGAAATCCTATTAAGAATAAGACATACTCCTTTTAATTTAAATCTAGGATCCATGATACATGCATAACAAAAATGAGAGGAATGTTATGCCAATATTTTTTAAATTTTGTTTCCATTTTATTAAGAATATTACTAAATTCATCTATTTGTCGATATTTCGCAAATTACATGTTAAATCTACAAAAATAGGAAGAATAATATTAGAAGTTGGATAATAAATTCCAGAACATTGATTTGTAGCATCATAAAAAGGTTTTAAAAAGTCAAGAAATATATTAGCAATATCACAACTTGATTTGTCAATATTAATATTTTGTGTCTTATCATTAATAAAAGCACAAATAACTTGCCAATATGGCCTAGCATTTTGCAACATCAAATAAGTTGAATTCCATCTATTATCTACATCGGTTTTTAATTTTCTTGGTTTAAGTTGGGCAGCTCTACAAAAATCTTTATATTCTTGTTGTCTCGAATTAGACCCAATAATATAAGAAATTGCGGACCTAATTATTTCAATATGAGATGAAATATATAACATACCATCTTTAACAACCAAATTTAAAATATGACACACACATCTCATATGAAAAAGAGAATCACGAGTAATATCTAATTGTAAAAAATCCTTAAATTGAGAAATAGCAACATCATTAGGACTAGCATTATCAAGAGTTATGCTAAAAATTCTATCTTTAATAGAATATTCTTGCAATATTGTCATAATAAATCTACAGATGGTGGTGCCAGAATGAGGATATTCACAATTACGAAATCCTAAAATTCTTTTATTTAATTGCCAAGATTCATCAATAAAATGAGATGTTACCACTATATAACCAATAGCATTAGGTGCACTCCATAAATCAGAAGTAATACAAATAGACATTGTAGGAGCATTTGAAAAAAATGTAATTAATTCATTTTTCATATCTTTAAACATTTTAAGGATATCACTTCTCATAGTAGTTCTAGGGACACGTTTAAAACTAGGAGTAGCATATTCTTTCATAAATTTTTCAAACACTTCACTATCGAAGAATGATAAAGGCAATTCAGATTGTGCTATAAGTTGTGCTATTCCTTCTCTCATTCTATTTTGTGAATATGTGAAAATGCCACTACCACTAACATTTAATTGAGATTGTGTTGAATCTCGTGTTTCAATATTTAAGTGGCATTTTTGAAAATGTCTACCTATTGTGCTAGTAGAGCTACCAGAAGTATAAGCAAAATTTTTAGCACAATATTTACATTGAGCTCTACTTTCTATTTTGCCCGCAATTTTAATATCTTTTAAATCAAAATGTTTCCATACATCCGAAGTTTTTGTCTTTTTTTTCTAGGTGAAGTGGATGCTTGTGCAGATGATTGTCCCACAGAAAATGTAGGAATTAATTCTCTAATTTCCTCTATGTCATCATTATCATCAATAATATAATTGCGAGTATCCATAATAAATAAAACTGAATATATAAAATTAAATTTTTAATAATAAATTGATACCACAGAACCAATTTCCAACAAAAGCTTGTAGGTGATGTGAATTGATCAACTTCACGTCTACGAAATCTAAAAAAAAAAAAAAAAAAAAAAAAAAAAAAAAAAAAAAAAAAAAAAAAAAAAAAAAAAAAAAAAAAAAAAAAAAAAAAAAAAAAAAAAAAAAAAAAAAAAAAAAAAAAAAAAAAAAAAAAAAAAAAAAAAAAAAAAAAAAAAAAAAAAAAAAAAAAAAAAAAAAAAAAAAAAAAAAAAAAAAAAAAAAAAAAAAAAAAAAAAAAAAAAAAAAAAAAAAAAAAAAAAAAAAAAAAAAAAAAAAAAAAAAAAAAAAAAAAAAAAAAAAAAAAAAAAAAAAAAAAAAAAAAAAAAAAAAAAAAAAAAAAAAAAAAAAAAAAAAAAAAAAAAAAAAAAAAAAAAAAAAAAAAAAAAAAAAAAAAAAAAAAAAAAAAAAAAAAAAAAAAAAAAAAAAAAAAAAAAAAAAAAAAAAAAAAAAAAAAAAAAAAAAAAAAAAAAAAAAAAAAAAAAAAAAAAAAAAAAAAAAAAAAAAAAAAAAAAAAAAAAAAAAAAAAAAAAAAAAAAAAAAAAAAAAAAAAAAAAAAAAAAAAAAAAAAAAAAAAAAAAAAAAAAAAAAAAAAAAAAAAAAAAAAAAAAAAAAAAAAAAAAAAAAAAAAAAAAAAAAAAAAAAAAAAAAAAAAAAAAAAAAAAAAAAAAAAAAAAAAAAAAAAAAAAAAAAAAAAAAAAAAAAAAAAAAAAAAAAAAAAAAAAAAAAAAAAAAAAAAAAAAAAAAAAAAAAAAAAAAAAAAAAAAAAAAAAAAAAAAAAAAAAAAAAAAAAAAAAAAAAAAAAAAAAAAAAAAAAAAAAAAAAAAAAAAAAAAAAAAAAAAAAAAAAAAAAAAAAAAAAAAAAAAAAAAAAAAAAAAAAAAAAAAAAAAAAAAAAAAAAAAAAAAAAAAAAAAAAAAAAAAAAAAAAAAAAAAAAAAAAAAAAAAAAAAAAAAAAAAAAAAAAAAAAAAAAAAAAAAAAAAAAAAAAAAAAAAAAAAAAAAAAAAAAAAAAAAAAAAAAAAAAAAAAAAAAAAAAAAAAAAAAAAAAAAAAAAAAAAAAAAAAAAAAAAAAAAAAAAAAAAAAAAAAAAAAAAAAAAAAAAAAAAAAAAAAAAAAAAAAAAAAAAAAAAAAAAAAAAAAAAAAAAAAAAAAAAAAAAAAAAAAAAAAAAAAAAAAAAAAAAAAAAAAAAAAAAAAAAAAAAAAAAAAAAAAAAAAAAAAAAAAAAAAAAAAAAAAAAAAAAAAAAAAAAAAAAAAAAAAAAAAAAAAAAAAAAAAAAAAAAAAAAAAAAAAAAAAAAAAAAAAAAAAAAAAAAAAAAAAAAAAAAAAAAAAAAAAAAAAAAAAAAAAAAAAAAAAAAAAAAAAAAAAAAAAAAAAAAAAAAAAAAAAAAAAAAAAAAAAAAAAAAAAAAAAAAAAAAAAAAAAAAAAAAAAAAAAAAAAAAAAAAAAAAAAAAAAAAAAAAAAAAAAAAAACTCTCTCTCTCTCTCTCTCTCTCTCTCTCTCTCTCTCTCTCTCTCTCTCTCTCTCTCTCTCTCTCTCTCTCTCTCTCTCTCTCTCTCTCTCTCTCTCTCTCTCTCTCTCTCTCTCTCTCTCTCTCTCTCTCTCTCTCTCTCTCTCTCTCTCTCTCTCTCTCTCTCTCTCTCTCTCTCTCTCTCTCTCTCTCTCTCTCTCTCTCTCTCTCTCTCTCTCTCTCTCTCTCTCTCTCTCTCTCTCTCTCTCTCTCTCTCTCTCTCTCTCTCTCTCTCTCTCTCTCTCTCTCTCTCTCTCTCTCTCTCTCTCTCTCTCTCTCTCTCTCTCTCTCTCTCTCTCTCTCTCTCTCTCTCTCTCTCTCTCTCTCTCTCTCTCTCTCTCTCTCTCTCTCTCTCTCTCTCTCTCTCTCTCTCTCTCTCTCTCTCTCTCTCTCTCTCTCTCTCTCTCTCTCTCTCTCTCTCTCTCTCTCTCTCTCTCTCTCTCTCTCTCTCTCTCTCTCTCTCTCTCTCTCTCTCTCTCTCTCTCTCTCTCTCTCTCTCTCTCTCTCTCTCTCTCTCTCTCTCTCTCTCTCTCTCTCTCTCTCTCTCTCTCTCTCTCTCTCTCTCTCTCTCTCTCTCTCTCTCTCTCTCTCTCTCTCTCTCTCTCTCTCTCTCTCTCTCTCTCTCTCTCTCTCTCTCTCTCTCTCTCTCTCTCTCTCTCTCTCTCTCTCTCTCTCTCTCTCTCTCTCTCTCTCTCTCTCTCTCTCTCTCTCTCTCTCTCTCTCTCTCTCTCTCTCTCTCTCTCTCTCTCTCTCTCTCTCTCTCTCTCTCTCTCTCTCTCTCTCTCTCTCTCTCTCTCTCTCTCTCTCTCTCTCTCTCTCTCTCTCTCTCTCTCTCTCTCTCTCTCTCTCTCTCTCTCTCTCTCTCTCTCTCTCTCTCTCTCTCTCTCTCTCTCTCTCTCTCTCTCTCTCTCTCTCTCTCTCTCTCTCTCTCTCTCTCTCTCTCTCTCTCTCTCTCTCTCTCTCTCTCTCTCTCTCTCTCTCTCTCTCTCTCTCTCTCTCTCTCTCTCTCTCTCTCTCTCTCTCTCTCTCTCTCTCTCTCTCTCTCTCTCTCTCTCTCTCTCTCTCTCTCTCTCTCTCTCTCTCTCTCTCTCTCTCTCTCTCTCTCTCTCTCTCTCTCTCTCTCTCTCTCTCTCTCTCTCTCTCTCTCTCTCTCTCTCTCTCTCTCTCTCTCTCTCTCTCTCTCTCTCTCTCTCTCTCTCTCTCTCTCTCTCTCTCTCTCTCTCTCTCTCTCTCTCTCTCTCTCTCTCTCTCTCTCTCTCTCTCTCTCTCTCTCTCTCTCTCTCTCTCTCTCTCTCTCTCTCTCTCTCTCTCTCTCTCTCTCTCTCTCTCTCTCTCTCTCTCTCTCTCTCTCTCTCTCTCTCTCTCTCTCTCTCTCTCTCTCTCTCTCTCTCTCTCTCTCTCTCTCTCTCTCTCTCTCTCTCTCTCTCTCTCTCTCTCTCTCTCTCTCTCTCTCTCTCTCTCTCTCTCTCTCTCTCTCTCTCTCTCTCTCTCTCTCTCTCTCTCTCTCTCTCTCTCTCTCTCTCTCTCTCTCTCTCTCTCTCTCTCTCTCTCTCTCTCTCTCTCTCTCTCTCTCTCTCTCTCTCTCTCTCTCTCTCTCTCTCTCTCTCTCTCTCTCTCTCTCTCTCTCTCTCTCTCTCTCTCTCTCTCTCTCTCTCTCTCTCTCTCTCTCTCTCTCTCTCTCTCTCTCTCTCTCTCTCTCTCTCTCTCTCTCTCTCTCTCTCTCTCTCTCTCTCTCTCTCTCTCTCTCTCTCTCTCTCTCTCTCTCCTCTCTCTCTCTCTCTCTCCTCTCTCTCTCTCTCTCTCTCTCTCTCTCTCTCTCTCTCTCTCTCTCTCTCTCTCTCTCTCTCTCTCTCTCTCTCTCTCTCTCTCTCTCTCTCTCTCTCTCTCTCTCTCTCTCTCTCTCTCTCTCTCTCTCTCTCTCTCTCTCTCTCTCTCTCTCTCTCTCTCTCTCTCTCTCTCTCTCTCTCTCTCTCTCTCTCTCTCTCTCTCTCTCTCTCTCTCTCTCTCTCTCTCTCTCTCTCTCTCTCTCTCTCTCTCTCTCTCTCTCTCTCTCTCTCTCTCTCTCTCTCTCTCTCTCTCTCTCTCTCTCTCTCTCTCTCTCTCTCTCTCTCTCTCTCTCTCTCTCTCTCTCTCTCTCTCTCTCTCTCTCTCTCTCTCTCTCTCTCTCTCTCTCTCTCTCTCTCTCTCTCTCTCTCTCTCTCTCTCTCTCTCTCTCTCTCTCTCTCTCTCTCTCTCTCTCTCTCTCTCTCTCTCTCTCTCTCTCTCTCTCTCTCTCTCTCTCTCTCTCTCTCTCTCTCTCTCTCTCTCTCTCTCTCTCTCTCTCTCTCTCTCTCTCTCTCTCTCTCTCTCTCTCTCTCTCTCTCTCTCTCTCTCTCTCTCTCTCTCTCTCTCTCTCTCTCTCTCTCTCTCTCTCTCTCTCTCTCTCTCTCTCTCTCTCTCTCTCTCTCTCTCTCTCTCTCTCTCTCTCTCTCTCTCTCTCTCTCTCTCTCTCTCTCTCTCTCTCTCTCTCTCTCTCTCTCTCTCTCTCTCTCTCTCTCTCTCTCTCTCTCTCTCTCTCTCTCTCTCTCTCTCTCTCTCTCTCTCTCTCTCTCTCTCTCTCTCTCTCTCTCTCTCTCTCTCTCTCTCTCTCTCTCTCTCTCTCTCTCTCTCTCTCTCTCTCTCTCTCTCTCTCTCTCTCTCTCTCTCTCTCTCTCTCTCTCTCTCTCTCTCTCTCTCTCTCTCTCTCTCTCTCTCTCTCTCTCTCTCTCTCTCTCTCTCTCTCTCTCTCTCTCTCTCTCTCTCTCTCTCTCTCTCTCTCTCTCTCTCTCTCTCTCTCTCTCTCTCTCTCTCTCTCTCTCTCTCTCTCTCTCTCTCTCTCTCTCTCTCTCTCTCTCTCTCTCTCTCTCTCTCTCTCTCTCTCTCTCTCTCTCTCTCTCTCTCTCTCTCTCTCTCTCTCTCTCTCTCTCTCTCTCTCTCTCTCTCTCTCTCTCTCTCTCTCTCTCTCTCTCTCTCTCTCTCTCTCTCTCTCTCTCTCTCTCTCTCTCTCTCTCTCTCTCTCTCTCTCTCTCTCTCTCTCTCTCTCTCTCTCTCTCTCTCTCTCTCTCTCTCTCTCTCTCTCTCTCTCTCTCTCTCTCTCTCTCTCTCTCTCTCTCTCTCTCTCTCTCTCTCTCTCTCTCTCTCTCTCTCTCTCTCTCTCTCTCTCTCTCTCTCTCTCTCTCTCGATCTATGGTTCACGAGAACACAGTCTGTAACCTCTTTAATCATAATAAGAACATGATCAAATTAAAAAGCTTTTACCTTTATCATGGTTAAAAAAGCAGAGAAAAAGAGATTACATGTGTTTAGATAGAAGGCTATTTTGTTTGAAAGTGTAAATGTGTATGAAGTTGTTTAGAATTTAAATACCAAAACTGGCTTAATCGAATTAAATTCATGTAACCTTGCAGGGAAGAAGATGGACACATTTTCAATTGACTTTCACTATGGAGGGAAGTTCGTCAAGACGAACAAGTTACAGTACGTGGGTGGGGATGTTGCACTAGTGACAAATATTGATGTGGATAAGATTTCATTTTTTGAGGTTGTCGACATGGTGGTAGATGTCGGAGCTAGAGTATAGAAGACTATGTGTTACGTGGAGCTTCCATTAGGAATGGAAAACGGATTGCGAGCAGTGAAGTCCGATAATGACGTACTTCAAATGGTTGGGGCGTTGGATCACAAACGTCACATTCAAGGTAACGTTTTAGGCCCTGAAAGGCGCTACAGAAGAGGGCTCGGGAATGATGAGTCCTCTAATGCATCTGAGTTTGATGGTGGTCCTCAAGTTGGTGAAGGGGTGATCCAACTCATGTAGATGATGCAGCTGGCGGGTCCGCGGGGGATCAATCTCATGTAGATGTTGCAGCTGTGGGTGAAGCATGGGATCCAATTCATATTCCGATTCCATCAGTTTCAGCCTCCTTACCTGATGACATTATTTCTATTGCTGAATCGGAGGATACGATGCATGAAGCGAACACAGCGGAATCAGTCAACAACTCTTAGAAATATGTTTGAAAGACAAATTCAGCTCATTGGCTGAATTAGGAAAAAATCTCTGATTATTCTTTGGTTAACGGATATGACATCCGATTTGTCAAACATGAGAGAGCAAGAATAGAAGCGGTTTGTCAGAAAGGTTGTCCTTGGAGACTTCTACCATCAAAGGTGACAAATGAAGAGTCTTTCCAAGTGAAGAGGTTGAATGACGTTCATGACTGTGCTCGCACAATAGAGAGTCGACATGCAACAGCTAAGTGGTGGCCAGAAAGTATTGAATCGATTTAGAAGCCAACCTCGGTGGGAAAATATATCAATCTTGACACAGTTAGACGAGACTTAATGTCACATCACCCTATCCTAGCAGCAGGGCAAAGGAGCTGTAAATGTGGATTCAACCGTGCAATATAAACAGCTGGGGTCTTCAATATAAACAGCTGGGGTCTTATGCGGAGGAAGTTCTGAGATCTAACTCCTCTAGCAATTCGTTATTAATTGTTTGACAGGTTGTGGCAACGAGCCCATGTTCAAGCGACTTTACATGTGTTTAGATGCATGTAAGAGAGGCCTGTTAGCCGAATGTCGACCGTAATAAGTTTGGACGGTGTCACTTGAAAGGGCATGTCCTGGTCAACTTCTAACCGCTATCGGTGTAGATGCAAATGACGGAATATATCCTGTTGCGGTGGCTGTTGTCGATGTTGAGTCGAAGAAGTCTTGGAAATGTTTTCTCAGGTTGTTGTTGACGGATATTGGATCAGCTCATGGTGAAGGCTGGACATTCATCTCCGATCAACAAAAAGTAGTTTGTTATCATTGTCAACATTTATATGCTTTCACCTACTATCATATGACATATATTGATGTAGGATTTGGAAGTAGTACTGCGAAAACATGTACCAGATGCAGAGGTTCGATTTTGCGTACGTCATATTTACGCAAACTTCAAGAAGAAGTTTCGCGGAAAACTCTACAAAGACATTATGTGGAATGCTTCGACTGCGACAACACGTGAAATGTTTGTCAAAGATGACTATGCTACGGGCCGTCGATGAAAGCATCAATACGATACCATTGCGGAGTATGATGAGAAACACTGTGTAGACAGACTTTCGTCACAGATCGAAGTGTGAGCTGACGTTGAACAACCTGAGCGAGTCATTCAATGCTTTCATCTTACCAACACGTGACAAGCCGATTGTGAGCATGATAGAAATGATCAGCGACAATATGGCAAGAATTTGTAAGAGGCATGAACAAATGGAGCAACAAACGGACTACTATGTCCTCAGATACGAAAGAAATTGGCCAAGATACAAGATGGAGCTAAAAATTGGTGTGCAACCGGAGGTGGAGGTGAAAGATTTCAAGTAGTGATGTCCATCAACAATTTGTCGTTGACTTAGCCAACGCTACTTGCAGTTGTAACCGTGGCAGCTCGCAGGAATACCTTGTGTTCATGCTGTACCATGCATATCATTCATGAGAAGGACATTAATCGTACGTTGATCGTTGCTACCATCGGCAAACATATTTGACGATATATTCTCAGTTCATACATCCATGAATGGCGTAGACATGTGGCCACCTTCAGCTATGGGTGACATCAGCCACCCATTGTGAAGAGACCACTGGGAGGCCGAAAAAGAAGAGAACGAGGGATGTTGACGAACCTCAAGGTCAGAGTACATTGGGCAAGATGCGTGAGTTTATCAAGTGTAGTAAATGTCGGGGTCTGAACCATAATGCTAGAACATGCAAAGGAGTAACTCTTGATGCTACCATGGAAGCCAGTGCATCAACATCACGAGGAAGATCAACTTTGTTCGGGTTTTCTGCAGCTTGCATCGGAACCCAAGTTAGTATTGTGTTTTCTCTTTTCCAATTTGTTACATCATACTTATTATGGACAAATGTATGGAAATGGATATTATGGACAAATGTATGGAAATGGATATTATGGACAAATGTATGGAAATGGATATTATGGACAAATGTATGGAAATGGATATTATGGACAAATGTATGGAAATGGATATTATGGACAAATGTATGGAAATGGATATTATGGACAAATGTATGGAAATGGATATTATGGACAAATGTATGGAAATGGATATTATGGACAAATGTATGGAAATGGATATTATGGACAAATGTATGGAAATGGATATTATGGACAAATGTATGGAAATGGATATTATGGACAAATGTATGGAAATGGATATTATGGACAAATGTATGGAAATGGATATTATGGACAAATGTATGGAAATGGATATTATGGACAAATGTATGGAAATGGATATTATGGACAAATGTATGGAAATGGATATTATGGACAAATGTATGGAAATGGATATTATGGACAAATGTATGGAAATGGATATTATGGACAAATGTATGGAAATGGATATTATGGACAAATGTATGGAAATGGATATTATGGACAAATGTATGGAAATGGATATTATGGACAAATGTATGGAAATGGATATTATGGACAAATGTATGGAAATGGATATTATGGACAAATGTATGGAAATGGATATTATGGACAAATGTATGGAAATGGATATTATGGACAAATGTATGGAAATGGATATTATGGACAAATGTATGGAAATGGATATTATGGACAAATGTATGGAAATGGATATTATGGACAAATGTATGGAAATGGATATTATGGACAAATGTATGGAAATGGATATTATGGACAAATGTATGGAAATGGATATTATGGACAAATGTATGGAAATGGATATTATGGACAAATGTATGGAAATGGATATTATGGACAAATGTATGGAAATGGATATTATGGACAAATGTATGGAAATGGATATTATGGACAAATGTATGGAAATGGATATTATGGACAAATGTATGGAAATGGATATTATGGACAAATGTATGGAAATGGATATTATGGACAAATGTATGGAAATGGATATTATGGACAAATGTATGGAAATGGATATTATGGACAAATGTATGGAAATGGATATTATGGACAAATGTATGGAAATGGATATTATGGACAAATGTATGGAAATGGATATTATGGACAAATGTATGGAAATGGATATTATGGACAAATGTATGGAAATGGATATTATGGACAAATGTATGGAAATGGATATTATGGACAAATGTATGGAAATGGATATTATGGACAAATGTATGGAAATGGATATTATGGACAAATGTATGGAAATGGATATTATGGACAAATGTATGGAAATGGATATTATGGACAAATGTATGGAAATGGATATTATGGACAAATGTATGGAAATGGATATTATGGACAAATGTATGGAAATGGATATTATGGACAAATGTATGGAAATGGATATTATGGACAAATGTATGGAAATGGATATTATGGACAAATGTATGGAAATGGATATTATGGACAAATGTATGGAAATGGATATTATGGACAAATGTATGGAAATGGATATTATGGACAAATGTATGGAAATGGATATTATGGACAAATGTATGGAAATGGATATTATGGACAAATGTATGGAAATGGATATTATGGACAAATGTATGGAAATGGATATTATGGACAAATGTATGGAAATGGATATTATGGACAAATGTATGGAAATGGATATTATGGACAAATGTATGGAAATGGATATTATGGACAAATGTATGGAAATGGATATTATGGACAAATGTATGGAAATGGATATTATGGACAAATGTATGGAAATGGATATTATGGACAAATGTATGGAAATGGATATTATGGACAAATGTATGGAAATGGATATTATGGACAAATGTATGGAAATGGATATTATGGACAAATGTATGGAAATGGATATTATGGACAAATGTATGGAAATGGATATTATGGACAAATGTATGGAAATGGATATTATGGACAAATGTATGGAAATGGATATTATGGACAAATGTATGGAAATGGATATTATGGACAAATGTATGGAAATGGATATTATGGACAAATGTATGGAAATGGATATTATGGACAAATGTATGGAAATGGATATTATGGACAAATGTATGGAAATGGATATTATGGACAAATGTATGGAAATGGATATTATGGACAAATGTATGGAAATGGATATTATGGACAAATGTATGGAAATGGATATTATGGACAAATGTATGGAAATGGATATTATGGACAAATGTATGGAAATGGATATTATGGACAAATGTATGGAAATGGATATTATGGACAAATGTATGGAAATGGATATTATGGACAAATGTATGGAAATGGATATTATGGACAAATGTATGGAAATGGATATTATGGACAAATGTATGGAAATGGATATTATGGACAAATGTATGGAAATGGATATTATGGACAAATGTATGGAAATGGATATTATGGACAAATGTATGGAAATGGATATTATGGACAAATGTATGGAAATGGATATTATGGACAAATGTATGGAAATGGATATTATGGACAAATGTATGGAAATGGATATTATGGACAAATGTATGGAAATGGATATTATGGACAAATGTATGGAAATGGATATTATGGACAAATGTATGGAAATGGATATTATGGACAAATGTATGGAAATGGATATTATGGACAAATGTATGGAAATGGATATTATGGACAAAGATTCTTCTTTGTATTCAACTATTAAACAGTCGATACATCTCATTTATTTACTCAATTTTTTCCAAAACAATAAGCCATAAGCCAATATCAACTGAAAAATTATAAGTCGTACCATAATGCATTCAACACAAAGAAGATGGTATTTCCTATTTCCAATATCAACTGAAAAGTTATATAACAATATCCAACACCAAACTCATATACAACAAAATTAAGATACTAGCAAACTAAGCGAATCACAACAACAAAAATATCCTTATGATGGAGCGTAACAGGGATCGTCGAAAGGATCGCCTGGTGGATCTACTGGAGGAATGGTTGGAGCACCGGTGAACATGTGCCTTATATAATCTTGAAGAAAATCAAGATGGTCGTGAATCTCAACGATGTCATCATTGACCTCCTCTATCTTCGTTTCCAACTTATTAAAGCGATCGGAAACCACATTCTGAAATGAGTCAAAAGCACCGCCGATTCTAGCAACATTTTCCACCAATAACTTAAACTGTTCCTCAAAGTTAGAGAAGTTGCCTCGAGATGCAGTGGAGGGGGGTTCCGTAGTGTGTTCAGGCTCGTCACCACCTTCATCAACTTCCATTTGGGATGGTCCAGCTTCAAGTGATCCAACTCGGTCTCCCTTAAAAATCCAATTACCTTCATCATTGAGCCCAAACCCCATTCCGAGCTAGAGTGGATGTGGTGTATGTGTCAACTTTCTTCAGAGGTAATGGGATTTTGGAACTTGGAATTTGGACCCCATTCTCCTTAAAAATCTTCAATAAAAGAAGATTAAATGGTAGGGACTTTGCTGTGTTGTTGTAGACTTGAATCATCCGTTTCAAAATCACATATCCCACATTAAATGATTCTCGTCGAACAATTTTATATAAAACATAGAGATCCATACCACTTATGTAATCTCTACGTTCATCTCTTGGTAAGAGATTGTACGTGATCATGTGGTGGAGGAGCCTAGCACGCACGTTTAAGTCATTTGCCTTCGGTTTCGTTGGAAGGCATCGGCGAGGATCCTTAACAATCATCCTTAAAAAGGCAGTACCTTCACTAGTGCCCACAAATGCTGGATCCTTGTATGCCTCGTAATACCTTTCAGCCTCATTGTTAAATTCACAGTTTAAAATTGTGTTTATAGAAAATGAGGAAATTTCTATGTGTTTGCCATACACATAGCTAAGAATTTTAAATGGCCTTTGACAAATTTCAAGATTGGCATAGAACATTCTCACTGGTTTCTCATAATACGGGCCATCACAGTCAAACAGTTCTATTAACTCCAAATTCCTCAAAGGCTGAACCAAATCTAAGCTACTTAAATCCTCGAATTCCACTTTTCTACTCAGAATCAAGGGCTTGAATTGAATTTCGTCTTCATACCTTTTCATAGAGTTAGCATTCTTGAAGAAAGGGGATGGCCAAGTTATTGGTTCCGCAATTTCATTAGCTGGAGTAGGATTTTTTGACCTTCTCTTGCTGCGGGATGTAGATGCCATTTGAAGTTTAGCAGACACTGAAAAGAAGAGATGTTGATTCGAAGAAAAAAAAACAGGCGAATATTTGGAGAGGAGAAGAAAATCGCCGAGGAAAATATGAGAAAGAGCGAGGTCGAGTGCTAGCGAGGCGGGGGTCTCGGGAGAGAGAGAGAGAGAGAGAGAGAGAGAGAGAGAGAGAGAGAGAGAGAGAGAGAGAGAGAGAGAGAGAGAGAGAGAGAGAGAGAGAGAGAGAGAGAGAGAGAGAGAGAGAGAGAGAGAGAGAGAGAGAGAGAGAGAGAGAGAGAGAGAGAGAGAGAGAGAGAGAGAGAGAGAGAGAGAGAGAGAGAGAGAGAGAGAGAGAGAGAGAGAGAGAGAGAGAGAGAGAGAGAGAGAGAGAGAGAGAGAGAGAGAGAGAGAGAGAGAGAGAGAGAGAGAGAGAGAGAGAGAGAGAGAGAGAGAGAGAGAGAGAGAGAGAGAGAGAGAGAGAGAGAGAGAGAGAGAGAGAGAGAGAGAGAGAGAGAGAGAGAGAGAGAGAGAGAGAGAGAGAGAGAGAGAGAGAGAGAGAGAGAGAGAGAGAGAGAGAGAGAGAGAGAGAGAGAGAGAGAGAGAGAGAGAGAGAGAGAGAGAGAGAGAGAGAGAGAGAGAGAGAGAGAGAGAGAGAGAGAGAGAGAGAGAGAGAGAGAGAGAGAGAGAGAGAGAGAGAGAGAGAGAGAGAGAGAGAGAGAGAGAGAGAGAGAGAGAGAGAGAGAGAGAGAGAGAGAGAGAGAGAGAGAGAGAGAGAGAGAGAGAGAGAGAGAGAGAGAGAGAGAGAGAGAGAGAGAGAGAGAGAGAGAGAGAGAGAGAGAGAGAGAGAGAGAGAGAGAGAGAGAGAGAGAGAGAGAGAGAGAGAGAGAGAGAGAGAGAGAGAGAGAGAGAGAGAGAGAGAGAGAGAGAGAGAGAGAGAGAGAGAGAGAGAGAGAGAGAGAGAGAGAGAGAGAGAGAGAGAGAGAGAGAGAGAGAGAGAGAGAGAGAGAGAGAGAGAGAGAGAGAGAGAGAGAGAGAGAGAGAGAGAGAGAGAGAGAGAGAGAGAGAGAGAGAGAGAGAGAGAGAGAGAGAGAGAGAGAGAGAGAGAGAGAGAGAGAGAGAGAGAGAGAGAGAGAGAGAGAGAGAGAGAGAGAGAGAGAGAGAGAGAGAGAGAGAGAGAGAGAGAGAGAGAGAGAGAGAGAGAGAGAGAGAGAGAGAGAGAGAGAGAGAGAGAGAGAGAGAGAGAGAGAGAGAGAGAGAGAGAGAGAGAGAGAGAGAGAGAGAGAGAGAGAGAGAGAGAGAGAGAGAGAGAGAGAGAGAGAGAGAGAGAGAGAGAGAGAGAGAGAGAGAGAGAGAGAGAGAGAGAGAGAGAGAGAGAGAGAGAGAGAGAGAGAGAGAGAGAGAGAGAGAGAGAGAGAGAGAGAGAGAGAGAGAGAGAGAGAGAGAGAGAGAGAGAGAGAGAGAGAGAGAGAGAGAGAGAGAGAGAGAGAGAGAGAGAGAGAGAGAGAGAGAGAGAGAGAGAGAGAGAGAGAGAGAGAGAGAGAGAGAGAGAGAGAGAGAGAGAGAGAGAGAGAGAGAGAGAGAGAGAGAGAGAGAGAGAGAGAGAGAGAGAGAATTTACCTATTTCACCTAGTTGTAGGGGCCAAATTGCACTTTACCCTAAAATTAACGACTTACAATATTACTAAAATCTCTATATAAATTCTATCTCAATTCTCTGATTTTATAATCATTATCAATATTCTCATCCGTTGGGAAAAAGTTGAGAAAAAAAAAAAAAAAAAAAAAAAAAAAAAAAAAAAAAAAAAAAAAAAAAAAAAAAAAAAAAAAAAAAAAAAAAAAAAAAAAAAAAAAAAAAAAAAAAAAAAAAAAAAAAAAAAAAAAAAAAAAAAAAAAAAAAAAAAAAAAAAAAAAAAAAAAAAAAAAAAAAAAAAAAAAAAAAAAAAAAAAAAAAAAAAAAAAAAAAAAAAAAAAAAAAAAAAAAAAAAAAAAAAAAAAAAAAAAAAAAAAAAAAAAAAAAAAAAAAAAAAAAAAAAAAAAAAAAAAAAAAAAAAAAAAAAAAAAAAAAAAAAAAAAAAAAAAAAAAAAAAAAAAAAAAAAAAAAAAAAAAAAAAAAAAAAAAAAAAAAAAAAAAAAAAAAAAAAAAAAAAAAAAAAAAAAAAAAAAAAAAAAAAAAAAAAAAAAAAAAAAAAAAAAAAAAAAAAAAAAAAAAAAAAAAAAAAAAAAAAAAAAAAAAAAAAAAAAAAAAAAAAAAAAAAAAAAAAAAAAAAAAAAAAAAAAAAAAAAAAAAAAAAAAAAAAAAAAAAAAAAAAAAAAAAAAAAAAAAAAAAAAAAAAAAAAAAAAAAAAAAAAAAAAAAAAAAAAAAAAAAAAAAAAAAAAAAAAAAAAAAAAAAAAAAAAAAAAAAAAAAAAAAAAAAAAAAAAAAAAAAAAAAAAAAAAAAAAAAAAAAAAAAAAAAAAAAAAAAAAAAAAAAAAAAAAAAAAAAAAAAAAAAAAAAAAAAAAAAAAAAAAAAAAAAAAAAAAAAAAAAAAAAAAAAAAAAAAAAAAAAAAAAAAAAAAAAAAAAAAAAAAAAAAAAAAAAAAAAAAAAAAAAAAAAAAAAAAAAAAAAAAAAAAAAAAAAAAAAAAAAAAAAAAAAAAAAAAAAAAAAAAAAAAAAAAAAAAAAAAAAAAAAAAAAAAAAAAAAAAAAAAAAAAAAAAAAAAAAAAAAAAAAAAAAAAAAAAAAAAAAAAAAAAAAAAAAAAAAAAAAAAAAAAAAAAAAAAAAAAAAAAAAAAAAAAAAAAAAAAAAAAAAAAAAAAAAAAAAAAAAAAAAAAAAAAAAAAAAAAAAAAAAAAAAAAAAAAAAAAAAAAAAAAAAAAAAAAAAAAAAAAAAAAAAAAAAAAAAAAAAAAAAAAAAAAAAAAAAAAAAAAAAAAAAAAAAAAAAAAAAAAAAAAAAAAAAAAAAAAAAAAAAAAAAAAAAAAAAAAAAAAAAAAAAAAAAAAAAAAAAAAAAAAAAAAAAAAAAAAAAAAAAAAAAAAAAAAAAAAAAAAAAAAAAAAAAAAAAAAAAAAAAAAAAAAAAAAAAAAAAAAAAAAAAAAAAAAAAAAAAAAAAAAAAAAAAAAAAAAAAAAAAAAAAAAAAAAAAAAAAAAAAAAAAAAAAAAAAAAAAAAAAAAAAAAAAAAAAAAAAAAAAAAAAAAAAAAAAAAAAAAAAAAAAAAAAAAAAAAAAAAAAAAAAAAAAAAAAAAAAAAAAAAAAAAAAAAAAAAAAAAAAAAAAAAAAAAAAAAAAAAAAAAAAAAAAAAAAAAAAAAAAAAAAAAAAAAAAAAAAAAAAAAAAAAAAAAAAAAAAAAAAAAAAAAAAAAAAAAAAAAAAAAAAAAAAAAAAAAAAAAAAAAAAAAAAAAAAAAAAAAAAAAAAAAAAAAAAAAAAAAAAAAAAAAAAAAAAAAAAAAAAAAAAAAAAAAAAAAAAAAAAAAAAAAAAAAAAAAAAAAAAAAAAAAAAAAAAAAAAAAAAAAAAAAAAAAAAAAAAAAAAAAAAAAAAAAAAAAAAAAAAAAAAAAAAAAAAAAAAAAAAAAAAAAAAAAAAAAAAAAAAAAAAAAAAAAAAAAAAAAAAAAAAAAAAAAAAAAAAAAAAACACACAATGGTCTGAAAAAGTTTTCTTGTATCATTGATTTCCCATAAAGAAATCAAACTTCTTGTACCATTGTCTTGGGCCTTACTTCAATCCATACATACTCTTCTTCAATTTACATACCAGATGTGTAGCGACCCTAATACTGTATCCAATTTCCCGTACATATTTTTTTTTTTTTTTTTTTTTTTTTTTTTTTTTTTTTTTTTTTTTTTTTTTTTTTTTTTTTTTTTTTTTTTTTTTTTTTTTTTTTTTTTTTTTTTTTTTTTTTTTTTTTTTTTTTTTTTTTTTTTTTTTTTTTTTTTTTTTTTTTTTTTTTTTTTTTTTTTTTTTTTTTTTTTTTTTTTTTTTTTTTTTTTTTTTTTTTTTTTTTTTTTTTTTTTTTTTTTTTTTTTTTTTTTTTTTTTTTTTTTTTTTTTTTTTTTTTTTTTTTTTTTTTTTTTTTTTTTTTTTTTTTTTTTTTTTTTTTTTTTTTTTTTTTTTTTTTTTTTTTTTTTTTTTTTTTTTTTTTTTTTTTTTTTTTTTTTTTTTTTTTTTTTTTTTTTTTTTTTTTTTTTTTTTTTTTTTTTTTTTTTTTTTTTTTTTTTTTTTTTTTTTTTTTTTTTTTTTTTTTTTTTTTTTTTTTTTTTTTTTTTTTTTTTTTTTTTTTTTTTTTTTTTTTTTTTTTTTTTTTTTTTTTTTTTTTTTTTTTTTTTTTTTTTTTTTTTTTTTTTTTTTTTTTTTTTTTTTTTTTTTTTTTTTTTTTTTTTTTTTTTTTTTTTTTTTTTTTTTTTTTTTTTTTTTTTTTTTTTTTTTTTTTTTTTTTTTTTTTTTTTTTTTTTTTTTTTTTTTTTTTTTTTTTTTTTTTTTTTTTTTTTTTTTTTTTTTTTTTTTTTTTTTTTTTTTTTTTTTTTTTTTTTTTTTTTTTTTTTTTTTTTTTTTTTTTTTTTTTTTTTTTTTTTTTTTTTTTTTTTTTTTTTTTTTTTTTTTTTTTTTTTTTTTTTTTTTTTTTTTTTTTTTTTTTTTTTTTTTTTTTTTTTTTTTTTTTTTTTTTTTTTTTTTTTTTTTTTTTTTTTTTTTTTTTTTTTTTTTTTTTTTTTTTTTTTTTTTTTTTTTTTTTTTTTTTTTTTTTTTTTTTTTTTTTTTTTTTTTTTTTTTTTTTTTTTTTTTTTTTTTTTTTTTTTTTTTTTTTTTTTTTTTTTTTTTTTTTTTTTTTTTTTTTTTTTTTTTTTTTTTTTTTTTTTTTTTTTTTTTTTTTTTTTTTTTTTTTTTTTTTTTTTTTTTTTTTTTTTTTTTTTTTTTTTTTTTTTTTTTTTTTTTTTTTTTTTTTTTTTTTTTTTTTTTTTTTTTTTTTTTTTTTTTTTTTTTTTTTTTTTTTTTTTTTTTTTTTTTTTTTTTTTTTTTTTTTTTTTTTTTTTTTTTTTTTTTTTTTTTTTTTTTTTTTTTTTTTTTTTTTTTTTTTTTTTTTTTTTTTTTTTTTTTTTTTTTTTTTTTTTTTTTTTTTTTTTTTTTTTTTTTTTTTTTTTTTTTTTTTTTTTTTTTTTTTTTTTTTTTTTTTTTTTTTTTTTTTTTTTTTTTTTTTTTTTTTTTTTTTTTTTTTTTTTTTTTTTTTTTTTTTTTTTTTTTTTTTTTTTTTTTTTTTTTTTTTTTTTTTTTTTTTTTTTTTTTTTTTTTTTTTTTTTTTTTTTTTTTTTTTTTTTTTTTTTTTTTTTTTTTTTTTTTTTTTTTTTTTTTTTTTTTTTTTTTTTTTTTTTTTTTTTTTTTTTTTTTTTTTTTTTTTTTTTTTTTTTTTTTTTTTTTTTTTTTTTTTTTTTTTTTTTTTTTTTTTTTTTTTTTTTTTTTTTTTTTTTTTTTTTTTTTTTTTTTTTTTTTTTTTTTTTTTTTTTTTTTTTTTTTTTTTTTTTTTTTTTTTTTTTTTTTTTTTTTTTTTTTTTTTTTTTTTTTTTTTTTTTTTTTTTTTTTTTTTTTTTTTTTTTTTTTTTTTTTTTTTTTTTTTTTTTTTTTTTTTTTTTTTTTTCAGTGCATATGGAGTTCAGAAATCATGCATAACATATAGATCGTGGCAGACAGAATATCACTGAGATCTCATCCCCCTAACCGGAGAGAGCCCATCCAGCGGTTGGACTACTCTTTCCAGCTAGAGGAGGGGGGGTACACGCTTACAACATGTACAGCCGTGCCTGAGCCCCACCTCGCGTGACCAGATAATAGATTACGTATTTTATTACATTTCATAAGATGTGGTATTGGTTAGACCCTTAATCGGTCCACACAATAGATCGATAGCTCCCTTTCGGGCCACATCGGTTTTCTGAAAACATCGTGCGGAAATTCATTTTCATGCTTAGTTAAAATACGTGATGCATGAACAGTTATAAGCATAAAATAAACAACCATCATTGATGCGATTCTGGATCGTATTTGAAAGATGACTTCCTAGTTGGTTTTCGGTGGCTAGAATTACCACTTGTATTTGATTGGCTACTTATGCAGTAAGTGAGTCTCCAACGAAAAGAAGGTTGTTTGGCCTCTCTTTCACTAGGGAATACCTTCGTGGAAGGTGGAAAGAAAGGTAGTAAAATGTATCTCTCAAACGAACCAAGAGAAAGATACAAGTTGTGGTCACACTCGCTCGGAATCCACCTCACAAGTTTGGCCGGGTTTTGAGTCAAAACTCAAGAAACTTGTCTAAAGACAACAAAAGCGATTATGATAATTCGAATGTGATTCAAAAGTACAAAAGAAGGCCTATTTATAAGCCTTTGGCTGGAAAAGACATGCTTAGTGGATTCCATTAAATGTCCACTAAGCATTTATTACAACTTTGACTATGAATCTAGACTAAGACTCTTGCTCTTTTCTAGGAGATATGATAATGACAAATTTTAAACAAGAATCTAGACTAAGACTCTTCAATGTGACCGATTGATGCTAAGTCATTGGCGGGCTTCCAAGCTAGTAAATGCATGGGCTTCTCTTTATCTTTGGGTTGGGCTTCTTCCATCATGTCTCCAAATTGTAATGTACCTGCAAAACTAGAAAACATATTAGAAAATATCTTCTTGGCCATTGATCTAGCGAGGGGGTCACGAGCCTTATCATCCTCCCCAAGTGATTGAGGATTTGACCTCAAATCCGATTGGATAGTGTCCTCCAATTCATTTTCTTTTCCAAGGTATGGTGATAAATCTTGAACATTAAAAGTTGCTGAGACTCCATACTCTCCTGGAAGCTCCAATTTATATGCATTATTATTGATTCTTTGCAAGACTCTAAAAGGTCCATCTGCCTGTGGGGATAGTTTTGTCTTCCTTTGCCTTGGAAAACATTCCTTCCTTAAGTGTAGCCATACCAAATCTCCTTCTTTGAATATAATTTCTTTTCTCCCTTTATTAGCAGCTCTAGCATCGGATTCATTCTTTTTTTAATAATTGTTTGAACTTCTTCATGCAAGACTTGGACTTGTTTGGCCTTTTGAGCCCCATCGACATTTATTAGCTCCTTGGTGGGTAATGGAAGTAAGTCTAAAGGAGTAAGAGGATTAAAGACATAGACCACTTCGAAAGGACTCCTCTTAGTTGTACTATGTATGCTCCTATTGTATGCAAATTCAATATATGGGAGTTGGATGTCCCAATCCCCTAGTCGCTTCCCCACTATGCTCCATAATCTTCCCAAGGTTCGGTTGACCACCTCGGTTTGTCCATCGGTTTGAGGATGGAAAGAAGTGCTAAACAATAGCTTAGTGCCAAGCTTCCTCCATAATGTTGTCCAAAATAAGCTAAGAAATTTAGTATCCCTATCTGACAAAATAGTCTTTGCAACTCCATGAAGACGGACTATCTCCTTGAAAAAGAGATCTGCTATATGCATAGAGTCATCTGTTTTAGAGCATGGTATGAAATGCGCCATCTTAGAAAACCGGTATACTACAACCATGACGGCTTCCTTTGCTCTTGAGGTACGTGGCAACCCCAAGACAAAATCCATGCTGATTTCTACCCAAGGATGAGTGGGAATAAGTAAAGGCATGTAGAGCCCATGAGGTAATAATCGGCTCTTGGCCTTCTTGCAAACAATACACCTTTCAACTATTCTGTGTACATCTTTCATCATCCGTGGCCAATAGAAGTGTTTTTTGAGAACTTCAATTGTCTTTTTCTCCCCAAAATGACTAGCAAGTCCTCCTCCATGAGCTTCTTTTACCAAAGATTCTCTTAAGGTGCTTTTTGGAATGCATAACTTTGCACTTCTGAATAAGAAACCATCCTTAAGGAAATATCCACATTCGGCTCTTTGGAGACAAAGTTTATAAGAATCTCCAAAGTCTTGATCTTCTTTGTAGGCATCCTTGATCTATTCAAACCCCATGAATCTTGCATTCATCTCGGTCAACAAGGCACTTCTTCTTGATAGAGCATCGGCCACCACATTGATGTCACTCTTCTTGTATTTAATGATGTATGGAAATCTCTCAAGGAATTTCACCCATTTTCCATGCCTTCTGTTCAGCTTTCCTTGACCTTTGATATGCCTCAATGCCTGATGATCAGAGTGAATAATAAATTCCCTTGGAAGTAAATAATGTTCCCATACCTCAAGTGTCCGAATAATGGCTAAGAACTCCTTATCATACGTGGAGTAGTTAAGAGCTGCTCCCTTAAATTTTTCACTGTAATAGGCTATCGGCTTTCCTTCTTGCATTAGCACTGCTCCAATGCCCAATCCAGAGGCATCACACTCAACTTCGAATACTTTATTAAAGTCAGGTAACATCAAAATCGAAGCCTTGCATAGTTTCTCCTTTATAGAATCAAAACTTTCTTGGCACGCGGAGCTCCACTTGAATTCTCTTCCTTTCTTGGTGCAATCCGTGAGGGGTGCTACAATTGAGCTGAAATGAGGAATAAACCTTCTATAAAAAGAGGCTAAACCATGGAAGCTTCGGATATCTAAGAGGCAACTGGGGGTTGGCCACTCCTTTATTGCTTTCACCTTAGTTTCATCCACCTCCAAGCCTTGCTTTGATATTATGAACCCCAAAAAGTAGACTCTCTCTTGCATGAAAGAGCACTTCTTCATGTTACCGTAAAGCTTGACCGATCTTAGCTTATCAAATAAAGTCCTCAGATGCATTAAATGGTCAGCAAGACTTGTACTATAAACAAGGATATCATCAAAATATACGACAATAAATTTGCCTAGGTATTCCTTAAGTACGAAGTGCATCAATCTCATGAACGTACTAGGAGCATTAGAGAGCCCAAAGGGCATAACTAACCATTCAAATAGCCCATACTTTGTTTTGAACGCAGTTTTCCACTCATCTCCTTCCTTCATGCGGATTTGGTGGTATCCACTTTTCAAGTCAACCTTGGAAAAATATGAAGCTCCACTTAGTTCATCATGCATGTCTTCTAGCCGAGGTATTGGATACCTATACTTGATTGTTATTTGGTTGATGGCTCGGCTATCCATACACATTCTCATTGAACCATCCTTCTTTGGTACTAATAGGGTGGGCACGGCACAAGGGCTTAGAGACTCTTCAATATAACCTTTGTCTAATAGATCTTGAACTTGTTTTTGGAGCTCCTTTGCTTCTTCTGGATTCATCCGATAAGATGGACGATTTGGTAAAGTGGATCCCGGCTCCAAGTCTATTTGATGCTCAATTCCTCTAAGGGGAGGTAGCCCTCGAGGTAGCTCTTCGGGAAAAACATCTTGAAACTCCACGAGCAATGGTTGAACGTCCCTTGGAATATTTTCAAACTTTTCCACTCCTTCCTTGAATAGAATAAGTATTAATGGACCTCCTTTAAATATGACCTTCTTTAATTCTTGTCTTGATATGAATAAGGTTGATTTGGTCGAGTGCTCATGTCTTGCTTCTTCATCCATAGCCACTTGTCTTGGTCCAAGTGGTGCTAGCTTGATAGTCTTTCCACCAAATTTGAATGAATAATAATTTGAATAACCGTCATGAATCGCCCTTTTGTCAAATTGCCATGGCCGTCCAAGAAAAATATGGCTTGCACTCATTGGCACTACATCACACACAACTTGATCCACATAGTTACCAATAGAAAATTGAAGGATTACTTGTTTATTTACCTTAATGTCATCCTTGTCGTTTAACCACCGAAGTTTGTATGGTAGCGGGTGTGCTTTGGTTTCCAACTTCAATTTGTCAACCAATTCTTTGGAAACAACGTTGGTACAACTCCCTCCATCAATGATTAGAGAGCATACCTTGTTTTTGATGAGACATCTACTATGGAAAATATTCTCTCTTTGTTCCTCCTCTCCTCGGTTTTGAGAAATCAAAGACCTTCTTATCACCATTAACAAAGGCCCTTCTTGTGCAAGACATACCTCTTCACTTTCTTCTAGTTCCTCATTGGTTGATTCTTCATCTTCTTCTTCACTCTCCACTTCTTGAGTGCTAGCATTAATTACCATAACTCGTTTATTTGAACATTGAGAAGCAATGTGACCAAGGCCAAGGCATTTGAAGCATTTAATTTCTCTTGTATTTTGGTGAGTTGAATCTCTCAACGGCTTCTTGTCATCAACGCCTTTATGGAAGACTCCCTTATAGTTATTGCCCTTCTCCCATGTTTTTGCTTGTGATTGAAAATTACCGGGTGTTTTTGGTAGGTTAGGTCGAAAAGTAATTTCTCTGTCTTTCCTCTTCCTTTGTCTTTCAACCTTGGTAGCTAGTTGAATTACTCCATCCATGGTGCCTATGTCATGTAGTTCAACTATATCTCCAATCTCCTTGGTAAGCCCTCTTATGAACCGTGCTATAATTTGCTCCTCGGTTCATTTAATCCACATCTAATTCGAAGTATTTCAAAGGTTGCGAGAGACTCTTCCACCGAAGAGTTTCCTTGCTTTAATTCTTGGGCTTGCAAAAATAACTCTTGTTTGTAGTGGTTTGGAACAAATCTCTTCCTCATTAATTACTTTAATTCATCCCATGTTTGAATAGGTTCTTCTCCTTCTCTCCTTCTTTGAGCTTTTACATTCTCCCACCATAAATGCGCATAGCCTTCAAACTCCTAATGCCACTAATTGAAGTTTCAATCTCTCGGAATAGTTGTAGCATTCAAAGATCCGGTTAACTTTCTCCATCCATTCATAGAATTCCTCTCCTTTGGTGGCTCCCTTGAAGATAGGAATAGACACCTTGATATTTCTCATATCATCTTGATAAGTGTTTCTCCTTCTTGGTTGATAATCAAATTCTTCCACTTCGGTGAACTCCTCAAGTTCTCGGTTATTATTTTGCCCATGTCCATCTCTACTCCTTGGAATTTGTGGTTGTGGAAATGATTGCTCTGTAGTCTCTAGGACCATTTGCTGCAAATGAACAATCATACCCCTCATTTCATCAAGTTGACGTTGAATGGTGGATTCAACTTCGTTTGGCGATGGTGGTGGTGAAATGTATCTCTCAAACGAACCAAGAGAAAGATACAAGTTGTGGTCCACTCGCTCGGAATCCACCTCCAAGTTTGGCCGGGTTTTGAGTCAAACTCAAGAAACTTGTCTAAAGACAACAAAAGCGATTTTGATAATCGAAGGTGGATTCAAAGTACAAAAGAAGGCCTAGTTTAAGGCCTTTGGCTGGAAATGAAAAGACATGCTTAGTGGAATTCCATTAAATGTCCACTAAGTATTTATTACAACTTTGACTATGAATCTAGACTAAGACTCGTGCTCTTTCTAGGAGAATGATAATGACGATTTTAAACAAGAATCTAGACTAAGACTCTTCAATGTGACCGATTGATTGCTAAGTCATTTAGGTGTGGTGTTGTTGTTGTTGTGGCTCTTCAATGCGAATGGCATTTCCTCCACTTCTAGTCTTCATCTTAGAATTCCACAAGAACTATAAGATAAGTAAAAAGAAAATAGAAGAACCTGGGATGGATGTTGTGGCTTTGATACCATCATTGATGCGATTCTGGATCGTATTTGAAAGATGACTTCCTAGTTGGTTTTCGGTGGCTAGAATTACGACTTGTATTTGATTGGCTACTTATGCAGTAAGTGAGTCTCCAACGAAAAGAAGTGTTTGGCCTCTCTTTCACTAGGGAATACCTTCGTGGAAGGTGGAAAGAAAGGTAGTAAAATGTATCTCTCAAACGAACCAAGAGAAAGATACAAGTTGTGGTCACACTCGCTCGGAATCCACCTCACAAGTTTGGCCGGGTTTTGAGTCAAAACTCAAGAAACTTGTCTAAAGATAACAAAACGATTTTGATAATTCGAATGTGATTCAAAAGTACAAAAGAAGGCCTATTTATAGGCCTTTGGCTGGAAATGAAAAGACATGCTTAGTGGATTCCATTAAATGTCCACTAAGTATTTATTACAACTTTGACTATGAATCTAGACTAAGACTCTTGCTCTTTTCTAGGAGATATGATAATGACGAATTTTAAACAAGAATCTAGACTAAGACTCTTCAATGTGACCGATTGATGCTAAGTCATTGGCGGGCTTCCAAGCTAGTAAATGCATGGGCTTCTCTTTATCTTTGGGTTGGGCTTCTTCCATCATGTCTCCAAATTGTAATGTACCTGCAAAACTAAAAAACATATTAGAAAAGATCTTCTTGGCCATTGATCTAGCGAGGGGGTCACGAGCCTTATCAATCATGCATACCATCAAGATGAATAAAACATAACCTATAAAGCAACTAACATAACTATCCAACCAAAGCAATTTAAACAGACAATACACTAAGATCCTCGACGCGACATCGAAGTACGGTGTAGGCCAATCAGCCAGGGTAAGTCACGAGAACTTACCTTGTGCGTGCTGAACTTCGAGCTCTGTCCACGAGAGTCGTTCGCTTGAGGCCAAAACACGACTATTTGCCATTAAAACAAGTTTAAGCTACTAAACGTCCAAATTTAACGAAACTTTAACTAAAGAAATTTCCTAAAGCTTTAATCCAATTCATTGAGCTATTTCATCGAGCAATACACGCTCGGCAACTCAAATCCCAAATTACGAGTTTTCTCTAAATCTCAAAATTTCTCGAATTTTAACATTTTCAACAAATTAATCTAGTTTCGTCCAATAACGCTCAATAAGTTCTATACGTTTATAAACTACGATAACCTATTGATTTTTAAACTCGAAATCGCATTTTTACTCTAAACCCTAACGAAACCCTAACGTTAAATCGGTCTGAAAATTGAAAACTAACGCTCTAGAATCATAGATTCATACCTAGGGTTGCGAGGGAGGAGAAAGCACGGAAGAAACGAGTCGATCGGAGGAGAAACGGAGGTCGGAATGGAATCGGCCGTGAGAGCACAGAGAGAAGGCTCTCTGGTTTTCGCGGAGCAGAGGAGAAGTGAGGAGAAAGAAAAGGAAATTTGATTTTAATAAAAATTTCCCTTGCAAATTACCATTTTGCCCTTTGCACTTAATTCTATTTGTTTCGTCATTTGTTTCACTACTTAACTAAAGATCCGATTTCTCCAAACTTCCTTATTTCACCAATAGGTCCAACTTATTATTTGGGATTTATTAAAACTGTCCGTTCGTAAATCGGACCTCGTTTACTATTTTTACTAAAACATCTTTTATATTACGAGAAACGTAATTATTCGAAATATAGCGTTTTTACTCCGAAAATTCTCGTAAATTTCTTAAAATTCCTATTAGTCGTTAGGATTCTAATAACGCCTTCTTTTTGCAAAACGGACTTGATTTGACATATTTACAAAAATGCCATCATATAATATAATATTAATATCTCGTGAAGCCGGGTATTACAAGATGTTCTTTCCCCTGACAACGAACCCTTCTGGTTGTTCCATGTAAATTTCTTCTTCTAATTCATCGTGAAAGAAGGCAGTCTTTACATCGAGTTGCTCGATCTCCAAATCAATACTTGAGGCTAATCCAAGTACCACTCGTATGGATGACATTTTCACTAACGGTGAAAAAATTTCCTCAAAGTCAACCCATTTTTTTGTCCAAAGCCTTTTACGACCAGTCGTGCTTTATACTTTGGTTGTGAATTTTCGTCTTTGAGTTTGTATACCCATTTGTTCTTGAGTGTCTTTCTCCTCTTTGGAAGCTGAACCAACTCATAAGTATAGTTCTCATGCAATGATCTCATCTCATCTTACATCGCATTTGTGACCACCCCGACCCCGCGTCGGTGCCGCCACGACTTGTGTCGTGCATGCATACATACCTACATGCGCGATACCCTCGCCCGTTCTCACTTAAATTTTTTTCTTTTCTTTTATCATTTCCATTTCCTTTCCGTTCGTTCATTTTCCTTCATTTACATTCGTTCGTTCGTTAGAGAACGGACTCGGGTATTTATTCCACATCTATCGACATTTTGGCTTTAACTTAAAACATACCCAAATGACTCGTCTAAGGTCGTGAATCATCAAAAGAGGTATAAGACACCAAAACACAACATTTGGCATGAGTGGGGCGCGCCCTGCATTCGGCGCACTCGCCCACTGTGCGCGCGGCGCGCGCGCCGTGCGCAACGCAGCGCCCCACCCAGGTGCGCGCAGCGCCCGGGCAGCGCGCTCCTCCGGCGCCTCCCCACGTGCCACGCACGTGTCAACGCCATTCAATCGAGCACAAACGCCGATCGATCGGGCCTTCTCTGGATTTTCGAACTAAAAATAGTGAAAAACGCTGATCGATCGCCCCTCGGGCGCGATCGATCGGCTGGGCAACATCCTGGGCCCGCGCCCCGGCCAGCGCACCTCCAGGGCCCCTCCGAGCCATTTTCCATCCTCTACCACTTTTCTTCCAATTTTCACCTAATACACATTTCAAATATCATTCTCAAATTTTTCATCAATAATCCCACTAAAATGCACTATCCATAAACCGAACATTCAACCTAAAATCATCAAATCCCAACACAAAACATCAATTTCAACTTAAATCATCAAACTACCTTTAAAACATCAAAACTCATCAAACTTATCCCAAACATCAATACCAAATCTATTTCATTAAAATATCATTTTATCCATCAACATTTATCTACACATAGCGGAAGCTAGTCAAAATCATCAAAATAGGCATCCTATACATACGTTCACAAACTATCCATATAATCATCTAGACTCAAGCCTCCTAAAATGAGTTTTATACAATTCATCCAATAACATCACCCATCTGCCCGTTTAAACCCAAAATACATAACCTACAGCTCCCACGGGTCGTGTGCGCATCGACTACGCCAACCGCTCCCCGAGCATCCTCCTTCAAGCTGCAGGCTCGTCAGGTGGAGGGACATCATCCTCACCTTGCTCACAATCACCTACTCCATAAAGACACATATGAGATAAAAATCTCAGCAAGTTCTACGTAAATGTCTATGCATGATCATGTATGCAATGAAAGACGTCCATGTCATTTCATTTCAGTACGTGTCAGTCTTGGTTATCGGGGCCTTTCTCAGTCAGATGGATAGAGCACATCAAGCGGGTAGACAACCCACACCATCGGAAAGGAGGGAGACCCGCTCACCACGGAAGGCCAGGTCTGAACCTCTTCCCGAATAACCACCATGCGTTGTTTACTATGATACTTTACTTGCCACATGCATGCAATTTCTTTTCTTTGAAATCAATGCGCAAATTCGTTTTCATGGCATTTTGGAAACTATGATGCATGAACAGTTCAATACGTAATATAAACATACATAACGAGAATACCATCAAAACCTCACAAATGCTATCAAAACATCACAATATTTAACCAATAAAACAACCAAACCTAAACTACCCAACCAAAACAATTAAGCAAACAAGCACCAACAATCCTCAACACGAATTCCGACTTATGGTGTAGGCCAATCGGCCACAGTAAGTCACGAGAACTTACCTGTCGTCCGCTAGCGTACTGAGCTCCTCGTCTCGAGCTTGGTCACCTAAATCAATCCATAGCGTCCTTTGTTAAAACCGAGCTTAAACATAAAATTTCAGAAATTTACGAAACTCCTAACTAAAGGAAATTTCCTAAAACTCTAATAAACCTCTCTCGGGCATTTCATCGGGCAATTTACGCTCACAAATTCCAAGCCTCCATTAATGGAGGTTTTCCAAAGCTCTATAACCGATTTTTCCAAACAAACGCCCAAATCATCCATTATTTCGACTAATAAACGTTAATAAGGTAGTTTCTAACGTTTCCTAACAAAATCCGGCTATTTTTACGAAATTCCTACGAAACCCCAAACGTTCAAACCTCTAAAAATCGAGAACTAATGCGAAAAACCATAGAGACTTACCTAGAATCCTGAGGGGAAGAGAAAATGTGAAGAAACTTTGATGAACGAAGGAAGAATCGTTGAAGAGAAGGAGGAGAAGCCGTTGAAGGAGGAGACGTCGCCAGAGAGAGGAAGAAAAATTCTCTTTGGAATTTGCTAAGTGAGGGAAGAAGAGGGCTTTTGCCCCTTTTAATCAATTAACTTGTAAAAAGATGAGTTTGCCCCTCCATTAAACTTTTCGTTTACCTTATTGTTCAGCCATCAGTTCGGTTTCTCTAAAATTTTCTTATTTCACCAATAATTCCAACTTATTATTAGGGCTCTAATAAAACTTTTCGTTCGTCAAACGGACTTATTTTGCTATTTCTACGAATTAAACCTTATAAGGTCAAAACTGAAAATTCGGGTATAACTCTTTCAATTTTGATTTCTAAATCTCCATATTTCTCCCAAAATTCATATTAATTGTGAGGATTCCATTAAAACTCTCGATTCGCAAAACGAACATATTTCAATTATTTACGAAATTGCCATTGCGCGTAAAATTAGAAAACCCGTAAAACCGGGTGTTACAGCATTCAACCAATTTTTCTTTTGTCGATGCTCCATAGCTTCCTTATAGCACTCAGGTTCATCGACATCAGTAATCATCCCATACTCGTTCATAGAGTATTTTCTCGATGGACAACGATCTCTTGTTGACCTCATTAACTCTGCTTCTGCAACTGATTCAGGAGAAATTTCTATTTCTCTTTGGTCAACATCATCAACTGCATGATCACTAGATTCTTCAGCATCTCTCCCGTCAAAAGTTGATTTCTCCAGACCAACTCTTACTAGATGCTCTTCGGTGATCTCCAAATCTTTCTTCTTGTCTTCAATGGTCTGATCTTCAAAGAAGACAACATCTCGGCTTCTAACAATCTTCTTGTCAACCAGATCCCAAAGCCTATATCTGAATGCATCACTTACGTATTCGAGGAATATGCATTCCTTAGCTTTGCTGTCTAGCTTGGACCTCTCATCTTTCGGAATATGGACGAACATTTTGCATCCAAACACTTTTAGATGTTTATACGAGACGTCATTCCCTGTCCATAGTCTGTTTGGCACTTCTCCACTCAGAGGTGTTGACGGAGACAAGTTAATGACTATTTACTGCGGTATTCATCGCTTCTCCCCAGAATGTTTTGGGAAGCTTTGAATGTGATAGCATGCACTTTATCTTCTCCACAATAGTTCGATTCATTCTTTTCGCAACGCCATTTTGTTGAGGAGTTTTTGAAACAGATCTTTCGTACCTGATCCCGTGCAATTTGTAGTAATCATCAAATGATCTCATATATTCACCACCATTGTCAGTGTGAATGCATTTTAATTTCTTTCTAGTTTCTCGCTCTGTGAAGGCATGAAACTGTTTGAAAACATTAAACACCTCATCTTTGGATTTGAGTGCATAAGCCCACTGCTTTTCTGAAGTGATCATCAATGAATGTCACCATATATTGGGCACCGCTTAACGTTTTCGTGGACATGGGACCGCAGACATCTGAATAGACAACTTCTAACACTTCTGATTTCCTTGATGCTTAATTCTTCTAAAAGGAAACTCTGTGTTGTTTTCCCGTCAAACAATAAACACAACTTGACAGAGGTTCATTTATGAGATGTGACAAACAACCGTCTTTTGCCAAGCAATTGAAGTCCCTTTTCACTCATGTGACCAAGCCGTTTGTGCCGTAACTCAATGGATGAGTCATCTTGTGCAGCATTTACTGATGTTTCCTTCACAAGCACTTGCGTCACATACAAGCTAGACTCTTTGATCCATTTCACTATGATGAGCGAACCTTTGCTGAGCTCCTATTTTCCGCCAGCAAACTTGCTCTTGAAACCAGTATCATCAAGAGCACCTGACTGATATTAAATTCAGTCTAATATCTGGAACATGTCTGACATATTTAAGCACCAACTCACATCATGTGTTGGTCTAGATACAAATGTCCCATTTTCCAATTATTTTGGAAACGTGACTGTTCCCCATTTTGACAATGCCAAAATCACCGCCGGTGTAAGATGAAAAATACTTCATTTGTGAAGTAACTTGGTAAGATGCTCAAGAGTCACACATCCAACATGATTTATTCATCATAAGGTTGACAACATCTTCGCATACAATCACATCTTCACCCTCAGAGACAGCTGCAGTCATACTCTTCATTTCTTCTTTAGCACCTCTCGTGTCTTGTTCTTTCTTCAATTTTCAAAAATCATTTTTCATGTGGCCTATCTTGCCACAATGATAGCACTTGACGCCCTTTTTACTTCTCGATCTAGATCTTCCTGACGTGCTGGTTCCAGAGGCCCCACATTCCATTGATCTCCCTCTTGTTACTGATAAAGCCTCCACATAGGATTACTCCTTATTTTTCCGCATACATTCTTCGTCAAGAATGATGGCTGCAATGTTATTGAACATCAATGTAGTTTTTGTACTAACATTGAGTAGATTTACGATGAGGTGATCGTATGAATCTGTCAAACTTTGAAGTAAAAGTTCAGCTCTTTCATTTTGGTCGATTTTGTGATCCATTGCTGTAAGTTGAGAAAATAATGTATTCAGAGTATTGACGTGGTCTGTCCCTGTTGTAGATTCTGACATCCGAATGGTATATAATTTTCTTTTCAAGAAAATTTTATTATACCACGACTTTTTCTCGTACAATTTTGTCAGCGTATCCTAAATCTGTTTTGCCGTTACCATTTCTGAGATACTTGACAAAATTCTATCTGCTAGAGTGAGATGCAAAATGACCATTGCATCCTCAGCATTTTTGTTCCATTTCTCGTCTTCAACGTTCGTAGGCCTGTCGTTGATGGCCATAGCATAACCATTTCTCCGCAATAGCGTCTTCATTTTTAATTTGCACAGAGAGAAATTATTTCCGTTGAATTTTTCGATTTCAATCTTCCCCGCCATAATAACTTCTAAAAAAAATTATTATGTGGAAGATCAGTTTAAAAACCGCAACCACTGAGCATACTAGATTTAAAGAAATTACCCAAGCTCTGATACCACTTGTTGGGAAAAAATAATAACGAAATCCAACAGGAACCCCAATTAAATAAGCGGTACGAGAAACGATAGCAGATACGATCCGAAAAATACTAAGAATAGTTTCTCACTGCTGTAAAATATTAACGGACCAAGAAGTAAGAGAAATAATAGCAAAAATAAACACCGAGACTTTTACGTGGAAACCCAAATCGAAAAAAAATCACGGGGGCCGAGTCCAGAAAGATCTCACTATGAAAAATATGATTTACAATATTTTTCTAGATATCGAATATTCTAGAAAATATTCACTAAGAGAAATCATCACTCTTAAAATTCTCACTGTGCACAAAAGTACCACACATATTTTTCTCTCACACCTTTCTTTTCTTTCCCTCCAAAAATTCTCACTTTTTCACTCCTTCACTCTTCTTCTTCGGATGCTTTGATTGTCTGAGAGCTTTCTTATTTATAGGAAAAGTTTGTCATAAAATGACAAACCCTTAAATCAAACATATCAGGCACCAAATTCAATTGGTAAGCAGCAAATTCAATTGGTAGGTGCGAACGAATCGTTTCTTTTCGACCAATAATAAATTTTTATGGGTCCCTCATCATAATGAGGGAACCCACATCATCTGTATGCTCGAATGCAGCTGGAAAATTCTCGATAAGCGAAAAATCCTTTTTAGCACAAACATCTACCTGCTTACGTAGCAAAGCTAATAGTTTGATAATTTTCATTATTTTTAAGTGTTTGACAATCTAAGAGCAGAAGTTAAATGGAAATACTATAAAATCAATCTTAATTTTTTTCATTTGATAGAGTAACCCTTGGTTACGTAATTTGATATTTTAGTAATTCCATAAAAGCTAAATTTAGCTTTCTCCGTCCCATCTTTTCTCTTCTTCCAAATGGCCAAACCTTCTCTTCTCTCTTTGATATTTTCTTTTTCTCAAATTTCTTCCATTTTTTACTTTTTAGTTGATTATTAATTGTTTTTATTATATTTTTAAATTATTGTAAAATTTATTTTTGTAATATAGTTATTTTTTGTTTAATAATTTCATAATATATGGAAAAGTGTTTTATTCTTCTGTAATTTCAAAGTAATATAATTTATTAAACACTTAAAAGTTTTATAAATTATATAATTTTTATCTGTTTCATTTAAGCAGATCAGTTCAAGACCTTGTAGCTGAAAGTGATTATGACAAAATTGCAGCAATACACTCTCTCTCTCCTCGGCCCTCCCCTTTAGTTGTTGCTTCACCTGATCAGCCGCCTCACCAAGAAACATATAACTCCGTCGCTGGCCCCGTAGATTCAGGCAAGGAACAACCGTCGTCTCCTTCTGCGACAATCCTTATCCCGCGAACTCATATCTTGGGCTCGGGTCGGATCGACCCTCCATTTGGTACCGGGCCAGGCTCGCTCGACACTGTAGCGGGCCGAGCCGCAGCCCGTCCGTTTAACACCTCCTCCTGGGGCATCGTTGGACAGGCTCGACCGCTAATCTCACTCTTTCTCTGTCGTGATTGTTTTCGTAAAGATTGTGGAAGTATTGTCTGCTAAACCGCTGATGGGGGAGCTCGCTTCCGAGAAGCATGCGCGATACATTTTATCTGTGGAGAAGGTGACTTTTTGAAGTGTCAGAGTTTCAAAAAATCTCTTTTTTATTTTTTTCAATTGTTTATGATACTTCGCTATAATTCCTTGGTTTGATGTGATTTGGTAAATCTTATTCGGGGACTTTGGGACCAGAGGAAGGATGATTTTCAATCGGTTGTGATGGAGCATCTAAGAATGAACGGAGCATACTGGGGATTGATGACATTGGATCTTCTTGGAAAGCTCAGTGCTGTTGATGTTGACGAGGTTGTTTCATGGATCATGAGTTGCCAGCACGATTCAGGTTTGTGAAGTAGCTGTACCCTGTCTGGCTTTGGATTCATTTTACTAGACTAGCCAATTGCATTTTTCCCTCGTCAGATTGGGGATTCTGTTTTTAGTTGTTTCTCGAAATGCTACATCTCTTCCAAGATTATAATTTGAACCATTATGTACATTTTGTTGAGGTAAGTGTACTGTCTGTCAATTAGAGAGCTCCCCATTCAGCATTATTCATGTTTTTTGTTAACTGGTGAATTAAGCTGAAGAATGATTTGAAATTCTGCAGGTGGTTTTGCGGGCAATGTTGGACACGATCCTCACATTCTGTACACTCTTAGTGCTGTCCAGGTCTTAGCTCTTTTCGACAAGCTTAACTGTTCTTGATGCCGATAAGGTGTCAAAATGTATCCTTTTTTGGATTCTTGAAATTGTTAGCACTCTTATTGTTTTTATCAAAAGGTTCTTGCAATGTGGAGAGACTGAACATGAACTATATTCTTAGTAGACTATTTCTTAACGTTAGACTAGATGTTGTGGGTCTCCAAAATGAAGATGGGTCCTTTTCAGGGGACATTTGGGGTGAGATTGATACAAGGTCATTGTTTTCTATTCTCTTTGGATCTTATTCTCTATGTATTACAATTTGGTTTTGTTGGGTAATAAGTTGATAAAATTTGATCAAACTCTCTTATTATAGGTTTTCATATATTGCTATATGTTGCCTTGCATTATTACGTCAATTGGACAAGATTAATGTCGAGAAGGCTGTAAATTACATAGTTAGATGCAAAAACTTTGACGGCTGGATTCGGAAGCACTCCTGGGGGAGAGTCTCATGCCGGACAAAGTATGTTTACTCTTTCCTTGGGAAATTCCGATTTTAAATTTATTAATATCATCAAACTTTATACATGACTTTAAATAAATATGTTTTACTTAGAAGTATCATTAGTTCTGAGTGATTGTCTCAGGGCCCGACCCGACGAGCCCCAACTGGAGTCAAAGATCTATGCAATCTTTTTTCTAAATTGCTTAGTCTTGTCATTGTTTTGAGAACTAACCCAATTTTATGTGCAGTTTTTTGTTGTGTTGGTGCTCTTGCAATAACTGGATCTATGCATCATATTGACAAAGATCTCCTTGGTTGGTGGCTTTGCGAAAGACAAGTTAAATCTGGAGGGCTTAATGGTCGCCCTGAGAAACTACCCGATGTGAGTGCTTTATTTGGAAATAAGGCAGCCAAATTGTACTCAAAATCTTTCATTTACTCCCATATACTGTTTGCTTCACTCCTTCAGGTTTGCTATTCTTGGTGGGTTCTTTCTAGCTTGATCATGATCGACAGAGTTCACTGGATCAGTAAAGAAAAGCTCATTCAATTTATCTTGGATTGCCAGGTGAATTTGCTTTAACTTTCATATCTAATTATTGGATATGGTTATGCTTGATGATAAAAAAAAAATATATGCAGGATGTGGAAAACGGAGGAATTTCAGATAGACCGGACGATGCGGTGGACATTTATCACACATACTTCGGAGTAGCCGGTGAATATAATTTTCTCATTTTGGATCGCTCCATTTTCTTAGATCTTAAGAGGGTTGTTTATAATGGTGCAGGACTTTCACTTCTTGAATATCCAGGGATCAAAGCCATAGACCCAGCTTATGCTTTGCCTGTAGATGTTGTAAATAGGGTTTTCTTTGGCAGACAAGAGGGTCGTCCCTAGTAAACTTGCCCCTCTGTCAACACTGTTTTGTTTGTTCCTCTGGTTTCATTCCTTCCTCCATGGATGTTTTCTTGTTAGTTCTGTTTAATCTGAGATTTGAACTGTAAAAGAGCGGGGAATATAAATCTTATGGCACACTAATAGCCAAACCTCCTTAATTACCGATCTGGGCGGTGTTACATTGCTGGTAATGTACCTCTCGAGCTGTCTGGTTGTGAGTTGGAGAGGCAATATTTGTCACCATGCGACCTTTTAGGTTCGAGCCCGAAGTCCAGCCCTCAATATGAGAAAATACAATGAATTCCTCTGTTATTCCTAGCGTGGCCACCCTGCAGATTTTTGATGAGGCGTGAGAGATAAAAAGTGCATAGTAACAGAGAGACAGGTTGACTTGTAAAAAACGTGTACTCTACCTTGTATTTCTGTTCTAACCAGGAGTAACCCAGATGCTGCATGTTAGAGAAATTGGAAATCTTTTGAATTAAACTTCGGCTCTCTCCTTTACGAAAGACAATTTCTTCTGCTGTTCTGAGCAGTCCTGGTACAACGACACCTACTCTCGGGATGGGAGTGATATGTCACGTGGGCAGTGACTTGGGGAAGATTTTTGGACGACGTGGCTACTTGGATGGAATATGTGGGCGCTTATGGAGGAAGCCATGGAATATTTTCTTATAATAAAACTTGGGAAGAACCACCATAGAAGACAAAGCATTTCATTGTTGAAGCTTCCTTCTCTCTCTCTCTCATGGCTCTTTTACTGTACAAGAAATCAATGCTGGTATGTCTTGTGGGTCTGGTAATGGTGCATTTCGCAAGTTCAGCAAAATTTGCGGAGCTTTTCAACCGGAGTGGGCTTTGGACCATTTCAGCTATGAAGGGGAGCTTCTCCTGCTGCAACTCGACCGCTATTCTGGTTAACAAACGTCATTTCTGATGAAAATCTTCGTTTTTTTCCTGTTTATCTACATTTTCGACCTGGCTTATTTCGTTGTCGTCTATGGAATTCAGGCGCTGGTTTTTCATCCAAGAACCAGTACATGTTTGGGAAAGTGAGTCTACAGATTAAGCTCATAGAGGGTGACTCTGCTGGAACTGTCACAGCTTTTTACGTAAGTTAAACCATCTTTGCCTCAAGTCTGTTCGGCCTTTTCCACAGCCTTGATTCCCTGATTTACGGTGCAGATGTCATCTGACGGTCCGAATCGTAATGAGTTTGATTTTGAATTTCTTGGCAACTCTACCGGAGAGCCGTACTCTGTCCAGACCAATCTCTACGTCAATGGCGTCGGAAATAGAGAGCAGAGACTCAACCTCTGGTTCGACCCCACCAAGGATTTCCACTCCTACTCCATTTTCTGGGACCAGCGCCATATAGTGTAAGTTCAAACTCTCTTCGTTTGGGTACTTGCCCATGCATTGCCTCTGATTTCTCTTCGCGGAGACTTCTTCAGATTCCTCGTAGACGAGACCCCAATTCGAGTACATACCAATATGGAATTCAGAGGAATACCATTTCCAAAGGATCAACCCATGCGAGTGCACAGCTCGATATGGAATGCAGACGAATGGGCAACGCAAGGTGGGCGAAGTGAAGACTGATTGGTCTCATGCGCCTTTCGTAGCGTCCTACAAAGGCTTTGAAATCGCTGCGTGCGAGTGCTCTGCGGCAGCGGCGGCAATCGAGAATTCGAGGAGGTGCAGTAGCAGTGGGGAGAAGAATCACTGGTGGGATCAACCCAATTTGTCTGAGCTCAGTTTGCACCAAACTCATCAGCTCCTATGGGTACGAGCTAACCATATGGTCTACGATTATTGCTCCGACTCTGCTAGATTTCCGACCACTCCGGCCGAGTGTCTTCACCACCCCCATCACTAGCAAACCCTGTTTGTTTCATAGCCTGTTGTGAATAAAAACAAAAAAGAAGAATCTAAGTCTGTGTTTGATAAGCATTATATCCACGACCACTCTGGTTGGACGTTGCATGTCATACTTACAAAAAGCATGTAATTAAAATATGAACTGTCATGCGGGACTTCCAGTTAAGACTTAAGAGTCAAACACTCTATTTACTCTCAGACCCAGGCCACAGCTGTAATCTCTCACCAACGTCACTGCTTTGACCTACAGCAAATCATTGTCAGATTCCAAATTATAGTATAAAATAGACACCTTCAATTATGAAACTATGATCCTGCTTTAAACTGGGAAAATAATGGGAGTTTCGTTCGGACCAGAACCAAACACAGTTGTATTATTTTGTTCTGTAGCCGAGAAAACGTGTGTTTCTTTTAATTAAAACTCGGTTTGACCTCCCCCAAATTAAACCCATTTTGTATTCTGTAATATTCTGGATCCACTTCTGGACGGTCTGTTTGAAACTTCCTGCCAGCTTCCGAATCACACGTACTGTTGAAGAATCTTTGCCTCTTTGCCTACTATTTAACACACCACAAGGCACAGCATTCTTTTATGCTTCTCTCTCTCTCTCTCTCTCTCGTCTAATATTAAGTTAAGCAAAATGGGAAGAATCGGTGTGGTCTGCTTGATTCTTGTGGAGCTCTTACTGATCCAAGCCATTGCTAGAAATGATGAAATTTCAGATCATAAATCTTCAGAGGTTGAGGTACAAAAGTTGGTTGTATCAAGAATAGCGGAAGAACCGGTTTCTAATGATGGATCTGAAGTAGAAGGGTCGATAGTAGCTGAAGCTCCGGCGCTCAGACGAATGGGTAAACATAACAGTGAAGGGTCATTTGCTGGTGGAGGTCTGATCATTGGCGGTTTTGTCACTGTAATTTTGGCTGCTGTTTTCTGCTACATTCGGGTGACGAGAAAATACCAAGAAGCTCATTAAACTCCTTTGTTGTGGCTTCTGATTTTCTGGATTCTTTTTTTTTTTTTTTTCATTCTTTTATTTTTTGGTTGTAGAGTGAGATAGCGGAAGTGATTTGCTTGTACAAAAAGACTCACAGAGTAGGAAATGAAATGTCATTGTATTACGTTTACAGATCTTGTAGAGAGCAATTGGCATAAAAGTCTTGGGGTTCACGAATCAGCCCCGATAGACATTAATTGATCAAGCAATTGCCATAAATTAGCAGAAGCTAAAATACCAAATCCGATTCAGGTCCACCATGATTCTTCTATTCAATACTGATTGCACTGTTTGATTGTTTAGTATATTGATTGGTCTAATGTCCTCATCTATGTTTACCATTTCGATATCTGGGTATCTTCGAGCATATCTCATCGTCTTCCTATCCATCTGTTATGAGGGTATCTATCAAATTCTGTTCAGTTCAGAAAGAAGAAATGAAGATTACTTGTAAACCAGATATAACTGATGTATAAAATAAACATTCATAAAGCCAGAGCAGATGCAACATTTCCCTAGTTCTTAATAACCCAGAAAATGGAAAACACCAGTAAATTTTGCTTATTTCTCATCTCATGTTTCTTCAGTGCATGCGACGGCTTCTTGCTTTTGTAATTGGAGCCAGCCTACTTCACCGTCTCCCTAATCTTAGCTTTCATGGCGATTTCTATGCATTACATTCCAGTTCGATAAAAGCCATTTTGCAGATCAAATTTGTCAGTGATGAACTCGTTTTCAACATCTTCAGAGCTTTGAGAAGAGATGGATTTAACTTAATGGCTACCCTTCTACAAGTCTCGCCTGAACTCTTCTTTTTTTCTACAAACTCAACCATACTTGTCATGGCTCGTACGGAATCTCCTCAAACACCATACTCACTTTCTATGGAAGACCCTCTAAAGAAGCCCCAGCGCAGTTTCTTCCCAAATTTTTATAAGACAGAGAATATCGCAATAACAAGGGTTGATTTTGGATCAATAGTGCCTGAGATAAATCATGTATCAGTATCACATCCCAAAATGTTTCTTAAAGGAACCAGTACAAGATGTTCATGGACCATTTTCAGACCTTGATGGAATTCTCGAAGATTACTTGGGTTTGGATTCAGAGCAATTTTCGTTCCTTCTAGTTTACCATTCATAGCATCTCCTCTGCCTTTCTTTTAAAAAATCATAAGATTACACTCCCACAGAGGTATCCTTATAGAGTTCTTTCTTCGTTCTGGCCAGATCGCTGTTGAAGACACCGATCCCCGATCAAAATCTTGAAACGACAGATGAAACTAGATCTACGCAAGGCTTAATCATTAATGGAGCAAAGATGGCGGGACCGGAGATGATGTATTCTGCCAAGTTTGTTAGTTATCCATGGCATTTCTCAAGCTTTTAACTGATCCCTCCAACAAATCAAGATAGAGTGGCAGCAAAAAACATTCCTCCAGATTATGATCTCTCCTTGAAGAGTAATGCAATGAAAGGAGAATCACTGCTTTTCCTCAAAGATTTCATTTTTCAGTACATTGTATGAGATTTATGCGGGAAAAAGTCTCGATCAATAGCATCATGAACAACTTGGGCAATCGTTGAATCATCCAACTTAGTATGATGATAAAAAAAGCACACAAATTAGGAACAAAAAGTAGTCTAATTACCCAAATAAACAAAAGCTGGGTCCAATCTCAAATAATTTATTGAGAATTTCTTGTTCGCATAATAATTCTCGTCATTTTGACCCCTGTCACTGTAATGTTCATCACATTCACAAATCGAGAATTTCTAAACAAACCCCTGATTTCACGAACTTCCGCATCGCTACATTCCTCAACAACAATTACACATATCCCATTGGATCGAACTGTCCTCTCCATCTCCGACACAAATCGAGTGGGAAACAGAGCATCGGTCAAATGAGCACTAAATGCAAAATCAAACACATTGTCAAAAAAGGGCAAATTATGGGGATCAGCCCTACTAACCAACGGCGGCGATTCCAACAATTCAACACCAGTAACGTCTACAACACCCATTGTGGACATCGCCATAACTTCATGGCCAGCACCAGCTGAAACGCAGAGCACTTTCGAATGATTGGATAGAAGACCTAGATCTCGAATTGCACCAAAAAACTCCGTAAAAGAGGAAACTTGCTTTTTCCATGTTTTGGTCGACCATAAGCGCTTGTTCTTTTTATCAACGGAAACGAGCTTGCGGGGAGAATAGTCACAGGAGGATTTGGGGAATTTAAGGTGCGGTTTGATGACAGAGCCAGGAGGAACGCAGGTTTCTGGGGTCTGAATAAACAGGAGAATGAGGATTAAGGTCGCTACAGCAATGGAAGCGAAAGAAAGACGGTTTAGAAAAACCTGAATGTGCTTCTGCATTGCTTCTGCCAAAGAAAATAGGCAAACGTCAATGGCGTCGATCGGATATTCGGATTACAGTGATCTGGATGGGATTTATAAAAGATTCGTTTTTTATTTATTTCCATCATTTTTGTTTTATTTTTATTAAAAATCATTGTAATTATATTTTTTATTTTTAAGTAGTTATTCCATTTGTTTTATGATTAGAATAAAAAATAAAACATAATAATTTTTTATTTTAGCAAATTTATCTATAGCTTAAATACTTAGGATAAATTATTTATTTTTATTGAGTCATTTAGTTTGATAACTCGCAATATAAGAAGTAAATGACGACTCAATATTCCGTTGATTTTGAAGATGCACAATCTCACTTCATTTTTCAAGTGAAAATTGAGTAATTTATACTTAATACAACGCATTTTAGGATGATTCCAAGAACAATTATGTGCGAGCTCCGGTCCAATGCAAACAAAATTGTATTGGAGCATTGGGAGACTCCACGTTTGTAAACTAAATTAATCTAAAACAACTTAAAGGAGACCTTTTGATCTGCATATACAAGCAAGGATTAATCAAAAATGCTCGGCCATTACACAAGTTCGAGAAAGAATAATAGATTCATCACATAGTTGCTTCATCTCAGTTTCCAAAAGTTGCACCAACTTAGGTTTTTGTTGCCTGTAAATCTAACTTTGACAGCGGTCATCCCAATCAAACTTCGAAGGACCGCTGCAAGAAATTTATAAGTAGCAATTAAGAAGATCACAATATTCTTGGCACTTCGAGTACATCGATCAAGGACGAATTTGCTTAATCAAACTTCATTCGTCGTTACACAAACATGTTATATGACCTCATGTTCTTCATTACACAAGGATTTAGCTTCAAACTCTTAATACGTCCAAAATTTTTTGGGACTACAAACAACTTCCATAGATATCACTTGTCGTTCCACTAAAACATGTAATCATTATATCTTAACACGCCAACCTTCATAAGCAATTCTCATCATATGTACCTTACGGGGGAAAACAACCATTGTTGTCTGTTTGGAATTTGCTTGTTCAACACATAGGTTCCGTGATCCCCAACTTTTCGAGTTAGAGCATCGTTCTGCCAAGAAAGTAAAACATTTAAACTCACAAATTCAACAGTTAAATACCGCATTGAGGAGACTTTGCTCTCACCATATAGTCTACGTTAAAGCCATCAATTTGAACACTATCACCGTATTCCTGTCACAATCAATAAGTAGAAAAAATAGAATTATAAAAATATGTGTTTAATTCACGATAAACAAGTAATGTATCGAGAGTGTGTTGAGCAGAAACTATAGATCTAATAATCAGCAAATATAATAGAACATATGAATAAATTTATATTGATTAATATTATGTTTGCCTTTCATATTATACTTTATAAAATTCATAGAAAATTTCTTGGTTATTTATGCAAATTTTATATTAACATATATAATGTATATATGTGAGATAAAATATAATGAGTAATAATCAAAATAAGTCTGTGACTTATATTTAAAGTATGAAATATTCAAATAATTTATAGTCATAAACATAGTTTATCTCATTAAGAATATATAGTCATATCTCGACTATATATGCAGTGACATAATATAAATATATTTTATATAATATGATTATATAGGTTTGAACCAAATAAAATTATATTGTTCTGATAATTTTCGTTAAGCATAGAACAATTAATTTTATTATAATGATGGTCATGTATGTATGATCTTAATTAGTTGTATTTAGTAGATTCTTATTTTGTTTTAATTTATTATTTGATTTACTATGTAAATTTTTCATGAATTATAGTTAATAAACTTTATATATTATGAATAAATTAAAATGAATAGTTGACAATGTTAACACCGATATAATGAAATTCATATATATAAATTTCCTTTTCAGGGATGGAATAATTAGTACGCAATTTATAATTGTTATGAATTAATTATTTAATCAAGAACTAATAGTAGTCAAGGATAAATATGTAATTTGAGAGGTTAACATATTATAAACCTAGCTATATTACGAATCTAAATGAACGGTTAATACATATTTAATGACTATATCAATTGACATTAATTTGAGTAAATATACTCTATAGTTTTAAGAGTGCAACTCTAAGTATTTAGTAGACTTACTTTAGAATTAATAATTATGTTAATTGATATAAAAAGTTTATATTAATTAATAAAAATTATTGAAGTTTAAAACTATAGGTTCATTAGTTTCTTTGTCACTTTCTATCATTATTTGAATGATAGAAAAAAATGAACATATAATATTAAATAATTAATTATGACTTAATTGTTTAATACACTTAATAATAAATTTGTTATTTTTCATCCGATAGAACAATTGATTATTCAATTAATTAACAAACTTGTAAAATTATTTTTGAAAACTGTTTTAAAAACGGATTATGCCAAAATTTAAGTTGATTTCATGGACCCAAGTGTTGAGCTATGTGACATTTTTGTTTTGATTTCTATAATTGCTTTTTAAATGTTAAGATGACTGTTACGAAATCAAATTCAACTTAAATGAGAAATAGATTTCGTAACTGTCTTTTAAATGTTAAGATAAACTTTACGAAATAAAATTTGAATTTTAAATAGAATATAGAATTTCGTCACTTTTATTTTTAAAAGTTTATGATAACCTTTACGAATTAGATTTCATCTTTCAAATTAGATTTGACATCCTCATTATAAGGATAAGGTTGAAAATTTTTAAGATTAGAGAGTAAACTTTTGAGAGTAGATTTATGAATATCTTATGTTGATTTTAGAGAGTCGTTCTCTAAATCAAAATAGATCATCTCATGTGTTGATTTAAGTGTGATCTTGTTTTGTTCATCACACTCACACGTATTTGTTCGAAGTGAGTAGGATTGAAGAAGAAGATTTAAAGTTGAGAAGATCTTCTAGTTTCTCTTGGATGTGTGAAGTTTGTTAAAAATATATTTTTTTCTTAATTCTTTAAATTATATCTAAAATAAAAATAAAATTTTTATTACATATAATTATTAAATATCATAATAACGATTTATTTATATTCATAATACATAAGCTTTGCACGTTATCAGTGTAAAACCCGTCAAATTTTAATTTTTTTTTAAAATTTGGGTAAATTTTTCGCGAGTTTTAAGTGTAAATAATTGGGATCAATTTCGTTAATTTACGGTAGGAATTTAGACCGTGAAACCGAACGTTCAATTAAAGGTAATTAATTGTAGAAATTTAATAAAAGAATTAATTAAAATGTAAAATCAAAAACTAAATAAAAAGAATTAAATGAAATAAAATAAATAAACAATAAAATAAAATAATTAAATAAATAAAAAGAAAAGAAGAGAGAAGGTTTCAAATGAAAACCTTATCCCTGCTGCCGACAGAACCCAGCGCACCAGAAGAGAGAGAGAGAGAGAGAAGGAGAGAGAGATAGAGAGAGGAGAAAATCGCCGGCGCCGGAACGACCTCCGTTCGTCGAGATCTTGGTGTCAAAACGTTCGCCTCGAAGCGTAGATCAACGTTTGTGAATGGCGATTTCGAAGGTAACTCTTCTTTCTCTCGATTTTTGCCCGAGAAAGTTTCGGGTTTTGGTTTTTTGAAGATCTACGATTTAGGGTTGTTTTTTTTGTATTTTTGGTAGGAAACGATTGAAGAGAAGTCGACTAACGCGTTGGAAACGTTTTTTTGGCGAAAAACAGGTGTGAAATTTGGGTTTTTGTCGTCGGAAGGTCGTCGGTCGGTCGCCGGAGCGTCGCCGGAGCGTCGCCGGAGCATCGCCGGCCTTCGGTGGTCGCCGGCCGAGTCAACTCGACCATGGGCTGAGTTAACTCGGGCTTTGGGCCGAGTTGACTCAGGCCCAAGGCCGAGTTGACTTAGGCCCAGGGCCGAGTTGGGCCGACTGGGTTTGGCCCAGCCCGATCCGGTTTTGGGTCAGGCTGGACCCAGACCCATGGCTTTCTGGGCCGGGTTTGGCTTAGGCCCATTGGGTCGGGTCTGACCCAGCCCATCAGGCCAGGTCAACCCAGCCCTTGCTGGCCCGACCCGATTTGGGTTTGGGCCGGGTCTGGCCCGAGCCCAGTTGGGTTGGGTTGGTTCGGGTCAGACCGACCCGAACCCGGACCAACCCGGGCCGACCCGAACCCTGACCAACCCAGGCCGACCCGAACCGGTCAGTCAAAGTCAACGGTTGACTTTGACCGTTGACTTTGACCGGTCCGTTGACCTGTACCGGTCAGTCAAAGTCAACGGTTGACGTTGACTTTGACCTGCTAGTCAAAGTCAACGGTCTAGTCAAAGTCAACGGTTGACTTTGACCGTTGACTTTGACCGTTGACTTTGACCTGCTAGTCAAAGTCAACGGTTGACTTTGACCGTTGACTTTGACCGTTGACTTTGACCGTTGACTTTGACCTGCTAGTCAAAGTCAACGGTTGACTTTGACCGTTGACTTTGACCGTTGACTTTGACCTGCTAGTCAAAGTCAACGGTTGACTTTGACCGTTGACTTTGACCGTTGACTTTGACCGTTGACTTTGACCGTTGACTTTGACCGTTGACTTTGACCTGCTAGTCAAAGTCAACGGTTGACTTTGACCTGCTAGTCAAAGTCAACGGTTGACTTTGACCGTTGACTTTGACCGTTGACTTTGACCGTTGACTTTGACCGTTGACTTTGACCGTTGACTTTGACCGTTGACTTTGACCGTTGACTTTGACCTGCTAGTCAAAGTCAACGGTTGACTTTGACCGTTGACTTTGACCTGCTAGTCAAAGTCAACGGTTGACTTTGACCTGCTAGTCAAAGTCAACGGTTGACTTTGACCGTTGACTTTGACCGTTGACTTTGACCGTTGACTTTGACCGTTGACTTTGACCGTTGACTTTGACCGTTGACTTTGACCGTTGACTTTGACCGTTGACTTTGACCGTTGACTTTGACCTGCTAGTCAAAGTCAACGGTTGACTTTGACCGTTGACTTTGACCGTTGACTTTGACCGTTGACTTTGACCGTTGACTTTGACCGTTGACTTTGACCGTTGACTTTGACCGTTGACTTTGACCGTTGACTTTGACCGTTGACTTTGACCTGCTAGTCAAAGTCAACGGTTGACTTTGACCGTTGACTTTGACCTGCTAGTCAAAGTCAACGGTTGACTTTGACCGTTGACTTTGACCTGCTAGTCAAAGTCAACGGTTGACTTTGACCTGCTAGTCAAAGTCAACGGTTGACTTTGACCGTTGACTTTGACCTGCTAGTCAAAGTCAACGGTTGACTTTGACCGTTGATGGTGACCGTTGACCGTGATTTTGACTTTTTTGACCAAAGTCAACCCGGGCCATTTTTGACCCGTTTTTGCCCCGGTTCGTAATTTATATCGTTTCTGGACCGAATTGGACCTTAACGGGGTTCCTTCCTTGTGTTGTTTCTCAGATTCTGAGGATTTTGCGATTTGGAAGCAATTCCTGAGGAGCCACGGTTTTACCGAAGATAGGAGGACTCGCCGTAGGGGTATGGGTTTATTATACTTTCCGCGTATACCTAGCCTTGCATGCACGTATATTTTTCACTGATTATACTGCCTAGTGGATTTTATATGTCATGTCTTACTTGCCTTTGCTGACGGGTGGTATTTGAGATTTCCTTGAGAATTTTCATGCTTGGCACGTAGATGTTTTTATACCTGCATTTGATATTGTCATGCATTGATTTTCTGTTGTGCCATTTGGAGTTTGATACTGGAGATAACCGTCTGGCACTCTTAGCTGGGCCCTTATGCTAGGAGTATCAGGGGGTTTTGCCCAGTTGTGGTGGTACTCCCCACGCTTTGTTTGGATAGGGTACGCTCCCTTAGAATAGGCGGAATGAAGGGTACGCCCCCTGAGAATAGGCGGAATGGGCTCGGAGTATGCTCGCCCAGTTACCTGACCTGGCCAGTGTCTGTTCGTTGCTACCCCGGTATGTTAAGTCCACCTTGTGGACCCCTTGGGCCCAGGGTTTAGTGGTTCGTCCCTCCTGGTGTGCCCTAGCGCGTGTCCCGGTAGCCCAGGGCTGAGTGGTCCGCCCCTCCTGGTGGTTGACCTTTTCTCTTCTCCCTATGAGGCCCTGCCTGGTGTTATCGCGGCCTTTCTGTGTTGGTGTGATTCGGAGGATCCGTGAGTGACCTCCCTTTTCACTGTACACCTCGACATATATTTTTATGATAGAATTGTTGATGTGGGCCTATTTTCACTATATATATACTTATTTTATCGTTAGCCCCATTAACCGTTTTAAATAGATAATAAGAAGAGAAATGAATAACATTAAAACTGGTTTTGATTTTTAAAACGTGCATTGATTTAATAAGGCATGCATCATTGAGTGGTAGGTATAACATCTCATACTGAGTTTGTCACTCACCCCATCGACTCCCCCTCTACAGGTAAAGGAAGGAAGGCTAGGAAGTGAGGCCTGTCGTGTTTGGATTTTCCCTAGAGTCTCACCTTTTATTTTCCACAGCTCTGTATTATGTAAGACATTCGAGATTGTACCTTATTTTGGCATGTAATTATTTTCATTTATCTTGTATTTCTACGATTGTTTGTACTCTCTTTTATTTGTTGCTTCGAGGAGGTCCTGGATTAGTGCTAAACTTCCGCATTTAGCCTTAGGTCAGACGGTGGACCTCTCCGAGGTTGATCGTTTAACCTGGCGTTTCTGTTAGGCCCCCTCTCGGGTCGTGACAATCAGTGCTATGAACACAAATAATATTGTTGTGTGAGAAAACCCTAAATTCCAACACATTGAGTCGGACCAAGGTCTTGCTTGATCCCGACCACTCTAATTAAAGGTACTTTGAGGTTAGGCCCCGACTTACAACTCTCAGACTACGCTCGAACCGTGACTCGGAGAATTATATTGGAAGTACGAGCCAAGTCCAAATAAGGGTAAACATGAGATGGATGAATTATTATTTAGTCCAAATAAGGTCGTAACTCGTAACTGGCCAGCGTTAAACGAGCTCGCGCAGGTGATTACCATTTGACGAGGTTGAACGATGTTCGAGTTTATTTTTAATTATTTTTATTATATATTCATAGGATAAAGCCATGAACTTCTGATGAAGCGCCACCATTTGCGGTCAGAAGCCACAGCTGTCGACCTGCTTTGATTCTATGGACGAAAATCTCCCGTCCTTTATTCATTTCTCACCCTAACAGTAGAAAATCCGATTCCTTTCCCATTGTCGATGCGCCGCCCAAGTTGTTCTTTTCCTCGTTATCTCTCTCTCTATAGAAGTCTCGAGGTTTAGAACCCTTAGTTTTTTGCTCTGGAGCAATCCACCACAATCTAAGGCGGTTTGTTAGAATCGACGCAAGTATGTAGCTAAATGAGAGGAAAATTTTGTTTGTTTTGATTTTTTTATTGGTTGTTTTGCTTAGCTAGAAAATCTCAGATTAGAGCGGAGTTTCCCATCACCATTTGGACGGGGACATCTGAGATCTGCTTCGCCATAACAGTGTTCGATTAATATTTCTGTTTTTTTTTTGGAACCTAAGTCATGTTATCTTACGAGGGTTTGTGTTTTTCCTTCCTGCGAAGCCAACTTCGGGTCTTTTTGGATTAGTTTTGATTCGATGGATGTCTTTCTACTTTGGTTTCATTATACAGAGATCTATGTATTGGCTTTATTAATAAAAATATCACCTGATTCTGTCTATGTAATTATGATAAATTCTATGTTTTTATCTTTGAACTCTTCTCGTTTCCTTTCATACGCGAGAATCCGACGTATTAGTATCCTGCAGAAGGTTTTTTATTGTATGCACGAGAAGCTGAGTTCTTCGAGTTTGAATATTCTTAGATGGTCTTTTTAATCTGTCATAAATCAAGCAGGCACTGGATGAATGCATTAACTTTTGGAAATTACTGTGTGTAACGATCCCTCATCTTTCATTTTCATTGTATCATTGAATTTGCTTTTATATGCTATTCAACTAAGTTTCCTCGTGGTTCTTCCTTAGAATATGGTATTTTTATCTGAACTTCTTACTTTTTTTTAAGGTTTGGTGTAGATTCATGAATCTTAGTCGCCCTCTTACTCTTTGTTTTTCATTTTGTTTATCAGGTCAGCATATCATGTCCGTGTATTGGATTTGGTCATACTAGTTGGCAAATAATTATTTTCACTCTGGCCGCTATAGAAAGTTCACATCCTTCTCTCACCTCTAAAAGGGTGTGGGGTCATAGAGATGGAGTGAAACCGACTGGCGTTTCAAGGAAATCAGGCTCATCGCACATTTGGAGACTCTGCCGTGTTTCAAAGGGATTGTTACTCGATTACGGCTAAGTCTATGACAACCTGATTGATCATTCCATCATTTCTGCAATTACATTCTTGCTTCATAGTTACTTCTTATGGTTACACTGTGATACGAAAGAACTCTGCCAATGTAGTCTTATCAGTATTGATATCCACTATAATGGTCAGATTTTCTTGTTTCAATTCTCCCATTCATTTTCACAAACCTAAGGTGAGTTTAAAAGTTTCTTCTGTCTTCTATACTATTATTATTTAGTCCAATTGTTGTAATAGCTGCTTTTTTATTGATTCGAACAGAAACCGGAGCAACCTTCTACAAATTCAATGCACAAGGCGGAGTTAAATTATTCTCAAAATCAAGACTTGAAGGATTCAAACAGCTTTTCGAATACAGAGTCAAAATCGGTGAAAGATTATCACTTTAATAACAACAGTTCTATTGATCCGTCTGGGAAGTCTGTTTTAAAGGTCGAAGCATTGGATGGTCATCTAGGGGGCCTTAAGAAAAGTCAGTCTCAAGGAAGCATGCTAGAACTCGGAGCTACTGTCTCTGATCCGCATAAAATTGATACAATGTCGGAGGCTTGTCATTTAAGTTCCTACATTGAAAGTAATGAATCAGTCTTCTCAATCTGTGATCAACGGGAATGGGACAAGGAGGCAGATCAAATTCATTATTCTCCGAATGTTGAGTCAACGAATGGCTCTGTGAAACAGATTGCCAAATCACCTTCTATGCCCAATTTCGGCTCTGCTTCATCTTCCTCTGAGCGATTTGCTCTCAAAGGAAACTCAATACAGCAGTCAAGATCTTACGAGGACCTGAAAGATATGTTCACTCATGATGTTGACTCGAGGGAAACCAGAGAGCAAGCAAGAGATGATTTCGTATTTAAAACTGAAGGAGACAATGTTGAAATTGAAGACGTGTTGGATGAGAATTATGATTATTACTCTGGTATAACTAAAGACTGGATCATCCCAACCGCTTCTGACTTGCAAAGTCAGTCTTGTGTCATCGGTAGGTCGGATGAATTGCCCGGCCAAGATTTTAAGGTGAAACGAATTGAGGAATGGGTTAGTGGTCTTCAGCATTGCAGCCCACCTGAAGAGACAAATGATTTTCTTATACCCGTCGATCAGGTAAAGGGAGATTCTAGTATCACAACTGGTCGACCTAGCGGAAAACACACGAAAACCACTGCTGGTGCGGAGTTTGCTAAAAGATACCTATCCTCTTTAAGTGCAGCGTCAGCTGCGGCGCAGTTGGCAAATCATGGCTTGGTTGTGATCCCACTTCTTGGCGCATTTGTAAGCTTGAAGGTGCTCAATTTATCAGGAAACTCCATAGGTGCTCATTCTTGACAAATTGCTCATTTTGAGTTTTATGATGAATTGAGGAATTATATCCAATCTATTATTATTTCTGACACCAGTATTTTGTCATGCACTTTGCAGAGAAGATAACAGCTGGTTCTCTTCCTCGAGGTCTCCATGTTCTTAATTTGTCTAAGAACAAAATTTCTGTGATCGAAGGTCTGCGAGAACTTAACCGTCTTCGTGTGATAGACTTAAGCTACAACAGAATAGTTCGTATTGGACATGGTAATGACTGTTCTAAATTTCAGTACTCGAATTAAGAATGTTACTTCATTATTTTGTATTTCTTAAGTATATTTTCAAAATTTTGAAGGTTTATCTTCATGTTCCTCTCTAAAAGAACTGTATTTGGCTGGAAACAAAATCAGCGAGGTCGAGGGTCTTCACCGCCTCTTGAAACTAACCGTGTTGGATCTGCGCTTCAACAAAATCTCCACAGCCAAATGTTTAGGCCAACTTGCAGCTAACTACACTTCACTCCAAGCCATTAGCGTTGAAGGAAACCCGGCGCAGAAGAATGTTGGAGATGACCAACTTAAGAAGTATCTGCAGAGTCTTCTTCCCCATCTGGCTTACTACAACAGGCAAGACATGAAGGCCAATACAACGAAAGATATTGCAGATCGATCAGTTCGATTGGGCATTGGCGGACCCCAGATCGAGCGGGGGCTCAGACAGGATCACAAGGTTTCTAGGAAGAGTGTTCATGCTTTATCTTCTCACAAAGGTTCTTCAACTCATGGCCACCACCGAAGTCAAGCGGCATCGCCGTCGCCAGTGCGGTCAAAGCCTAGGCACGGTCGGCTGCCACCGACAAGTGGAACTAAAGTGAATGCTATTAATAAGAGTCAGTATTTGGATTTCAGCAGAAGAATTCAAGAGTTGAAATTGGAAAGCTCCATGCGTAGGAGTCGAAGTGAGGGGACTTTGGGTGTTTTTTAGTTTATTTTTCTTAATTTTAACTTGAAAACTTTGGATTTGGTTGCGAGTTTCTTCTGTTTTCAATAAAAGATTGGACTTGGTTGCTCCTCCAGTTTGAGATGTTGAATTCATTGTTGGTTGAATATCCACTAGCAATGTGCAGTGCAAAAGGTAGAAGCCACGAACAAAAAGTCAATTCCACACGTCAAATACTCACATTTTCTGAGAAACGCGATACAGAAAAGTACTACATGTGCAACAGCCACTCAATCATACAGTATTCACACAAGACCTGGAAATCTTATCAGCTTCTAAAAGACGATGCATTAATCACTCTGTAAATGTCACCTTCTCCCATCTGCTCTGGTTGGTTTTATCATCAATTTCTGCATCATCAACGCAAACCCATTATGAGATTTCACCATTCGCCAACAATAAATCTGTGTGTGTTATACTAGTCACGCCTAAATGGAGAAACCAGAATGTGCAGAGATGAAAATGGAGAGAAAGATAGGGGTGAAGAAAGACGGACAGCATTACCTCATTTCAAGGGACGCCTGCCATCGCACCTAGCAATCAAACGAGTTAACAACGGGAATTAGATAACAAGGATTTCAGACCTAAACGAGTAAGAGAAATGAAAAAGAATGGCAAACCTTTTGGCTCGTCATCGCCGTCCTGATATTCTGGCTCTTCCTCAGGAACTGGATGGAGCTCCACCTCCTCCCCAATCCCACTTTTAAAAGAACCACCGCTTCCAAAACAATTTCTCTCTTTCTCATCCGGATACCTCACTACCACGACGGGGCAAACACAGTGATGAACGCAGTAATCACTAACGCTTCCAAGACGGCCTTTGGGGGTTCGTTTTGAGGCGCCGAAGCCCCAGCTCCCCATGATGACGGCACTGAGACCTAGCCTCTCCACCTCCAAGCAGAGACGCTCTTTCATGTCGTGGTCTTTGACTATGTGTAATTTGAAAGGGATTTGAGCGTCCGCTAAAGGACTGGCAAGATCTGTGACTTTCGACGTCGTAAAGGTGTCGAAATCGTCCTCCAGCTTCCGCTGCGACTCCTCAGAGGTGGCCGAGTCGCCGTTGTCACTGCACTCAACGGAGCCCCAATCGGCGCCGTAGAGAACGCTAGTGGGTCGGACGTGGAGGAGGATCACAGAGTCGCCGGGCCGGAGGTAGTTCTGAACAGCCCATCGGACAGCGTGCGCGCTCTCATCGCTTAAATCAACGGCGATCGCAATCTTGCGCTGGCAATCAGAAGTGGGGTTGGGGGTTAAAGTCAAGCGAGGAGAGGACGGTTTGGAGTCGGCAGTTAGATGGGTAGGAAGTTTGCGCTCGGAAAGACTGCGGTCGAGCTCAGGGAGGTCGGGATTCATGTCGGTGGGGAGAGAAATCAGACAGCTCCTACCCGGTTACCAAAACTTACCCAAATTGCAGGAAGAAGGGATAAAATATAAAAAAAAAAAAAATTGGAGAATCAAACAAGTGGAATCCTCCGGTCTCAGTTGGAGAAACTGATCAAAGAGCTTTCTTTGCAATATGAAACATCGCTAGCAAGGCAAAGAACCGTCAAATGCAAGGTGGACTACGTCTATTCCGACAAATGGCGTCGGCCGTGGGGTGCAACGAGTCGTGATCGATATTTTCATCTCTCTTTATTACCGGAGAGGATTACCATCTACCAAATTGGAACCAAGTACAAGTTTTAGCACCCTTATTTGCTACCACCATTGATGATTGTCATTATGTCACATGTGCTGAGTTGAAATTTACAAACTAATATTTATATGGTTGTGTACTTGATTGAGATTAATGCAACGAGCATTGAATGACTCTGCACGTTGAAGGACAAAATGGTTGAAGCCATAAGAAGAGAAATGGAACCACCCTCCAATGTGTATGATCCAAACCCATAATTTCTCAGATTATATTCATCTGCTTTCCTCAAAGACACATAATTCACTCCCTCTTTTATGAGCTTTGGCGCATATCATTGAGAGAAGAGACCTCTCGCTCTCTTGGATTCCATTTGAATCAGTACTGGGACTCAGAGGCAGCCCAACTTAATTGCTGTGCTGCAAATAAGACAGTAAGAAACAGCAGAGACAGCTGAAGCCTGAACCACGAAACTTCCCCGTCCAAACCCTTCAGTGCTTGCTGTCGTCTTCCTCTCTTCGTTTGGTGTGGTCCTCCTTCAAAGCTTATCACTCCCAGATTTCTAAATTACGAGACATGGCCATTGTTTAAATCAGCAAGCATCAGATTACAGCAATTGATACAAAAGGCACTCGTCTGACAAGGGAACTCTCATCTGAGTTGACCCGTCTCACAGTAAAGGATGATCATCATGATTAGAGATGATCAATGTCATGGAAGATTCTGTCGTTCTCTGTAATGGAAAGGCAATTGGAAGAGAAAAACAAGAATCGACAGAAAACTAGTTTTAGCTTTACAGGGGAAATTATTTGTTTTATTATTTTGGAATTATTATTCTTTTGCCAGACGCAAAGAGACAGAGAGCCACACTAACATCAAAAACAGAAACACCAAATCTACACAACACTTCAAATTTATGTTTTGTCTTCGGGTCTCCAACCAAACATAATGAAACAAAACTTTTGTTCTTCGTCTTTCTTTTTTTTTTTTTCTCTCGAGCTAAAACGTATCTGACGAGCCTCTCAGAGATCATAAAACACTGATTTTCATCTCCCTTTTTTCTTTTTCGTTTCTCGTTTATTATTTTCCCTCCATTCTTTTCTCTGGAGTGGGCCAAACTGATTTAAAGTTCTGCAGTGTCTTATCAGCAGTGATGAAGCTGAGGAATTTGGACCGTCTGATTTCTTTTTTGGACGCGATCACTGATCTCTGATCTTTCTTCTCTTGGCCTCTCTCTCTGATCTTGTACTGGTGGAGGTTGTGGTTGTGAAAACGGTGGTTTCACTTTCAGAGCTTGAACAGTGGTAGTCGAGCACATGGACGGGGCTTTTTGAGCTACGAACCATTTCTAAAGCAGATTCGTGCTCATTTATAACCATCTCTTGAATTACTTTGAAGCATTGATTAATGCTTTCCTGCACCATAAATACCCAGAAAAAATGAATGCCTTCACATTGGAATCTTTTGAAATATATTAAATTTATTACTATGTTTGACCAGTATGTACGTCCAAAAATCTGTCAAAACGGTGGTTTAAAATGGACTGTAAAGTAATTAATCAAAAGATGTGGAGAGTAAATATTACCATTTTTACATGTAAACATTTGGAAATTTCTTTTTTGAAGAGTGGATATTGTAATGGGGAAAGTTCATGAGATGCAGAGAGCAGAGAAGAAGCTGCCATAACCGAAGGCTTGAACTCCAAAAGCTTAATCTCTGCAATATTATGAATAAAACTCAGGAATAAGTGGTGGGGAAACGGCATTTTTAGGAAAGAAAAAAGAATTTTTCCTCGAAGGGGTGTTTACCAGTTTGAGCTCTGATTATGATTTCTGCAGCTCTGGCTTTTAGAGCTCGCAGAAATGGTGGGTCTTCGAGTTTGAGAGAAGAAACGAAGAAAGGGATGAAAGAGAAGGGAGTTATAGAGCGCATTCGCCATTTCAAAGCTCCCAAGATGATCAACTCCATTCTCTGTATCGTTTGAGTGTCGAAAACTAATCCTCCAATACTCTGCTTCAAAGATGAAAACTTGGAAGTTTAAAAAAAAATGTAATTTTCTAAATAATCCACGATTTAAAAACCATATAATATACCTGAAGATCAGAGAAAGAATAATCTATCATTTTCATCTTGGCAGCTAGAGAAACGCAGGAAACTGCAAGAAGCTTAATCACCCATGGTTTCGGTTGCTGCAAAACCAGAATTCTGTCAAATGTTGTTTTGATTTCTTCAAACCCAGAAAGAAAACAAACAGCCTCAAAGCAAAAGATTACCGGAATTCCTTGAGTGGACAGGAATCTATCGAGATAATTTACTGCAAGGTATGACAAGAGCGGATCCAAGTTGCAGCAAAACTGCTAAGAAACGAATAACTGATAAACCATAGCCCGTATTCAGAGAAAGACTAACAAAAAAGCCCCGTTTTTCAAATCTGGAGTACCTGCGAGATTAAAGAGATGGTCTCCGTTCGAACCGAGATATCATAATCGAGAGCTTGAAAACTCCTAACGTAAGATTCAGACGGCATGTGATCGGATTCATTGAGGAATAGAGAAGAAGGGGAGTCAGAGTGAAGGTCGTGAGTACCGAGCAATGGGTTTTCAAGATCCAACTCCATGAAGACGATTAACAGCAGGCTTCTGTTAATTTCTCAGTGCAGTTGAGAGCAGAGCTAAAATGGCCATAGACGAAGGAGAAAAAAACACAATGATAATTACAGTAAAGCCTCTCTCTCTCTCTCTCTAGTTGGTCATTGGGAAGGGAAGTATGGAAAAGGAGGAGGAAGCCGAAGGGATGGTGTGTAGATCAGATGGAGTGAAGGCTGTATATTGTGACATGAGGATGTGTAGTGTCAGAAGAAGATTGGTCGTCCTTCCAAGACTTTAAGGTGGTAACTTTAATTCTAACCATCTTCACTTCCTCTCTCAAAGCTAATGTTTTCTAGTTATATTAGTTTTAAAAACACAGAGATTCTCCCTTTCGGTTTTTTCAAACTCCATTGCTGAGGGCAGTTGAAACTAAGCTCACTTTTTCCTCCATTTTTAGACTCTTTAAGTCACAGATTAAGACCTTCAAAGTACTTATCATCAGTAGCTAACCAAAACATCAATTTACGAAGCATAAATGGTGGAAGCCGAGGATCCTTCTGCTAGGGATATGGCCTGGAGAAGACATAATATTATTATAATACCAGTTGAGCTTGACCATCTACAAATCCCAAAAAACCAATACGACCAACTGGGTTAGTTAATAATATATGGTTTAGTAAGAGTGATAGTAGCAGTTGTAGCTCATTTTGACAAATGCAAGACGACTTTGAAAAACTGCAGTTTGAAAGAAACTATGCAACCTACTTGGAGAGAAGTCTGTGAGAACAGGTTCATTGTCATTCCCCATCTTAAATGATTCCAAAAACATAAAACAAATTGGCAATTTTTCTCCATTTCTATATAAATATTTGGTTTGACAGCTTGCATTTGTCTATGTTATTGCATTGAATGAGAAGCTCGCCCCCCTACAAGTAGAAGAGACTGGAAATAAGACAAAAGTATTATGATATATACATGTTATTTGGAGACACAAATAATTCTCTGAATCGCAGACATGTGATGAAAACTTGAGGTTTACTTCATCAACCATGTAAATTTTTTTTTTTTTATAAAAAAAAATTAAAAAAAAAGGGATGCTTGTACAAGAAGAAGAGTCCATTAATGGGACAAGGCATTAGCTGTTGGATCATGAATGCATGCATTTCGATACACGTTGATTTTACAAATCTCAGTAGAAGAAAATTAAAAAGAAGCATACTTCTTTGGGGAAACTGGAAGCCAACCAGGATGTTGAATCAATGCAAAATTTCTTCTCTTCCTCCCTTTTTGACTTCAAATGAATCCAATGACGTCTCTAGAATTTGCAGATTAATTTTTTTCCATTAGGGGTGACATAGGCCGGTTCGGTCTGGTTTCTCCTTGGAACCGGAATCGGGAGGTTCCAGTACCGAACCGCATTGAAACTGTGAAATGCGGTTCAGTCCCAAAATTTTTCTCTTTTAAAAAACTATTTACAATTTGTGTTGCTTTTGGACTGAATTTTCAAAGTTAGAGTTGAGTTTTCGTATATGAGTCGGTTTCGAGATTTTGGGTCAGGTTTAACAAGTTTCAGCTCGGATTTTTACCCACAATGTTGTTCGATTTTTACCCTTTTTTTCTTCCAAAATTGCAAACCGAACAATTATCCGCCGCTTTTAAATTGTGGAAACGAGATCGGTACCTTTGGTGGGTAAAATTGGGTTGAAGCGTAGCAAATTGCACGGGCGATAGTTTTGCCCACCCCTATTTTTGATTATTCTGGGTGTTATTATGATCTCAACTCTACTTAATTTTTAAGATGAAATATGTCACGAGTTGATTTTTAAATAAAATAATATTGTTCTATCTCGTTAATATAATGTTATGCTTATTCTCTAATTTTATATTATAAATTAGAAGATAAATGTAGCATCTTTGAGTTTTAACGCAGATAACATAAGGTAGTATTTCGTCTCGACGTTTAGGTCTTCTAGATTTATTAGCCTTTTGATTAGGACAGTTTTGTCTAGTATGTGCAGATATTGTTCCCAATGATTTAGCTATATTGAATGTGTTTTATAGCTCATAATAGTATTTGTGGAGATGCAAATTTTCCTTGTGGGGACGATTGGGCTTGGTGTTGAAAAAAACAACTTTGAATGAATAATATCAATCATAACAAGTTGTCTGCAAGTTAAAAATAATTCCAATTACTACTTCAAAACTCAAATCAAATCGAGAAAAATTAATTCTTTTAGTAGCAGCATCACTTTCTTTGAAAACTTTCTTTTCATTAAAAAGTAGGGACCCCTCAACGCTTGAACATCAAGATCTGACCGACATAATCCATAATTTTCTTCGTACGAGTTCGGTCTTGTTCTAAGTTTGGATCTGTCTATGCAGGTTTGGGACAGAGACTTAGGAAGTGGATTTATGTTTAAGAGAATTGAAAACACAGGCTCTTAGTCTTACGCTAAGAAAAACCAAACAATGATTGGTGTTGTCACTGTTAAGGGAAGAAGTCGCACCTACGCTACCTTTATCATTTCTTCTGATCATATGCTTCTACTTTGAAATTATTGACCAATCCATTTAATATATTGTTGAATACTTGTTCCTTTTGCAGTCCCCACATCCACATGGTTCAGTTTTGCTTTTTTAACCCGCATTTCATTTAGTAATCTGAATATTCATGTTTGATTTTCGTGGAGATTTTCTCCTTTCAGGATCTTGCCGTTGAACGAGTGCATCGGATTCTACGTTGCAGACAGCAGTAGGTTTGAATGAATTATGAAAAACGAAGGCATTGTCCAGATTATACGTGGAATAGAGAAAGATGAACAGGGTTACAATGGAGTTTGACCCGACGTGTATCTTTTTGAAGTGCTTTATCAATGTGAAATGCCCTTAAAAAACGTTCCCGCTTTCGGGGTCTTGCTTCGAGTTTAGGTCCGTGTTGAACCACCATTGATGAACTTGAAACCATGTGATAACTTTCCTCGAATGGGGGATTCTCTCTCTCTCTCTCGCTCTCTCTCGCATTGGTGAAAGAGAAAGCAAAAAAGAATTTCCAGAACCCACATTTTCAGCCCAGCAATGGCCAGTCCTTCCTTTTTGCTTCTCTATCTGTGTCCATACTTTACCAAAAGGATTTCTGCTCCGATAACTACGTTCTAAGAGAGGGCGCAGAAAATGGCAAAAGCTGAAGAGGGAGTGAGGAACAGTGCAGAAGCTGAAACACGATGATAAAATGAGCCAAACTGTCTCCACTGGCCATGCCTTAAAAGCTGAACCTCTCTCGACTCAGAATCCAGTTCACCAGGGCCCCGTATCTCTCTTTGAAAAGTGTAATCTCCATTAATGGGCCACTACTGATCTGTATTTGAAGAGCTCCAGCCCAGGGATCCTTGCTTGGAGCTGATTTAACCCGTTTGAAATTGATTTTGACAAGTTGTATATTATTTTCTTTGTCCTAACTGAACAAAACAAAGAGAGGAAGACACTGGAAATCGACCTACAATTCAAACATAACAACATTTATTTGCGTAGAAAATACGAGATGGAAGTATGCAAATGATCTTAGACGGTGACCTTGACCAATTCGTCAGCACCCTCCCTTATCAACTTCCACGCGGCAGCCACGTGGCTTTCTTTCGTGAGAGTGGCCCCCACTGCGAATCTCAATAGGAAAACCCCAGCCGACTACTGTGTGGCTCATGTACATTCTCCCGGTCGAGTTGACCCACTCCAGCAGCTTCTTGTTTAGTAACTCGGTTTTGGCGATCCCGGCCCGAGGATCCGGATTCAACCTGAAGCACACTAGGGAGAATCTCACGGGCACTACGATTTCGAATCTCGGGTCTGATTTTACCAACTCTTCGAATTGTTTAGCCATTCGCACGTCGGATCGGATGTGGGTTTGGAGATTGACGACGCCGTAGCTTTGGAGGACGAGCCACATTCGGAGAGACTTGAATCGTCGACCCGTGCCCACTTGCCAATCTTTATAATCCACAACAGAATCCCTTTCGCTCGGTTTGTTTCTCAGATACTCGGGGTTAGTGGACAATGCTTTGACCAACAGACTCGGGTTGGTCACCCACAAGCAGCAGCAGTCCAAGTAGCTGAGCAGCCACTTGTGCGGGCTGAGACTTAGCGAGTCGCATCTTTCGATTCCGTTCAGGTAGTGCCGGAACTCGGGACATATGCAGGCACTTCCACCATAAGCGGCATCAACATGGACCCACATGTCGTAATCACTCGCCACGTCGGCTAGAGGCTGGAGTGGATCAATGGCTGCCGACGAAGTTGTGCCCAGAGTTGCGCACAGATAAAATGGGACAAACCCAGATGCCACATCAGCCTGCAATGCCTCATGGAGGCTCTCCGGAGATAGAGAAAAACAAGTATCCGCCTTCGTGGGGATAGACCTTATGTTTCTCGGATGAATGCCGGCCAACTTTGCTGTCTTCTCGAAGGACGAATGGGTCTGGTCCGAGCTGTAAACGACGAGCTTGTGAATATTTTCTATTCCAATGGCGTTTAAAGTTCTCTCTCGCGCCGCAATGAGAGTGACGAACATGGCTTCACTCGTCGTATTTTGAATAACACCGCCTCCGGAGCCGGAAAACATGAAAGATTTTGGAAGTTTCAGCATTGATGCTAGCCAATCCATCACCACCATTTCCAGCTCCGTGGATGCCGGAGAAGAAAGCCAGTTAAACCCAACGGAGTTGAAACAAGTGCACAACATTTCTCCAAGAAAAGCAGCTGTACTTACAGTCGACGGGAAAAACGCGAAAAAATTCGGGCTCAACCAGTGGGTCATACCGGGAACTATTTTCTTCGACACATCGTCGAGAATGGTTTCAAAAGAGTCCGGTAAGTAAGGCGGAGCCTCGGGAAGAGTTTTACGGAGATATCCCGGTTGAACTTGGGAGAGAACTGGGTATTTTTCGATATTTTGATAGTAATTGGCGATAAAGTCCACCATTTGATGGGCTTTGGCTCTGAATTCTTCGGGGTTTAAAGGTTCAAATTCTCCTCCGAGAGGGGAGGAAGAGAGATCAGAATTAAACTCAAGGCTACCCATTTGAAATGCAGGACTGAACAGGAACGAAGAAGACAATTTCTTGGGGTTGAGAATGCAGGCATGAAGATAACGAAGAGAATGAATATAGAAGAGGTTGGTGAATATTAGTTTTTTGTCTTCTCTGGTTTTTTGGTTTTACTCCAAATGGAATTCCACTACTATTTGTATATTGAAATTTAGTCAAGTAGCTACTGAGTTGAAAGATCTCTTTATTATGTTGAAATGGGTTTAATTTAATGAACCTACTCATTTAAAAAGTTTTGAAGTTTTTTGAGTAATTTAACCATCAAGATAACAAGAGTTGGAGCTAGCCATGTTTGGAAGTATTAGACAAGCGATGCTACAAAGTGTGAAATGTTAAATGATGGAAGTGGTAGTTTAGAAGATTGAGATAAGTTTACAAAGACTTTTTTGTTGAATTTATGAGTAAATGGAAGGAAGATAATGTCACACTTGTACATAGCAAGTCAAGAAAGTGATGATAGATATTCTTCAAAATCGGCAGAGTTTGGCCGTTTGGAGTTATCTAGATAACATTAGTCGCATGCTATTTCGTCATGCTTTACTATTTTTTTGTTTGGTCAAATGCAGGAACAGGATGACTTCAAAGATCAAAGACTAAAGAGTCGGTGGGTGCTAGGTAGGGGTGGTCATGATTTTTTTGTTTGGTCAAATGCAGGAACAGGATGACTTCAAAGATCAAAGACTAAAGAGTAGGTGGGTGCTAGGTAGGGGTGGTCATGAACCGGTTTGTTTCGGTTTTACGTTTGAACTCGGATCGAACCTAACTCATACCCGTACCAGGTCAAACATGATTTAACTCCTTATTAGACTTAAACTAGACAAAACTCAACAGAGACCCAACCATTGAACCAAAACTGAACCGAAATCGACCTAAATCATCAATTCCTTGTGTAGCCCGGTTATGTTATAATTTCATTTCTGAAATATGGGAGGCAAATTCAATTTGGTTTTTAATGTCGTTACTAAGAAATCTAGCCTACGACCAACATCGAAAATAATATCTATATTAATGAAATGAAATAAAAAACATTATGAAGAAAAAGACAAAAGAAACCTCAGCTTGTCGTCTACTTCAGGTGACAAAAGAGGAGGAACAACACTGAAATGGACCCTGCTAGTGATAATAGCTACGTGAGGAAAGAAAGAAAAACCATCAGGGGTAATATAGGAAACAAGGAAACGAACTGTAGAGATGATGACTCTGCCTTCTCCAACTGCATTGAATCAACGGCTAGTGGCATGTTCTCTTGGTCGGGACTACACTTTGATTCGTGGGCTGGGTGAGCACTAAACATAATTGCTCGCAGTACGGCTGAAACGGTGGGAATATACGTCGTTTTGTTCCTAGCGAGCAGCCACGTCAGCCCCATTAGCTGGCAGTCTCTGTTCAACATTTTGCTCCCCCGGTCAGTTGTGGCGATCGATCCCGTAACTTGAATCTGTGACCCAACAACTAAATATTGATTATACGAAGAAGATGGGAATCGAATGGACTTTTATGGAATTCAGGAAAATAATAAGCTAGTAATTTACCTTTTGGAGTGCGCCGAGGCACTTGGTACAGCCGGAGTAGGAGGAGTTCCGGCAGTTCTTTTCTAAATTACGAACTGCGGCGGTTGGGGTCGCGTTGTGAGACCCGGTGACATTGAAGGCCGCTGGGCAACTGAGCGAGCTAATCTGGTGGAGGCGAATTCCACAGAAGCATAAAATGGCGTCGCAGCTAGCGTTCGGCTGCGGAATCCGAATGTTCCGGCTTACCAGGGAGCTTTGAAGCGAGTTCACGCACTTCTGCGAGTCGTCCGGCATCATCGGAAGGTCTCCTTCCGACACAGGCGCTGGAGCAGATAGTTCTAGAGCTAAGCGCGCGTGTGCCGCAAAGAGCCAAGCGGCTAATACTGGACAGCATCGGCTACGGTCGAGGTCTCGGCCGCATGCTTCTCTAACTCCGCCGAAAAGCTCGTCAGATAGGTCAAGCCGGCAGGTTTGTGTCTGAGTCTGGGCTGGAAAGGCTGGAACGGTGTTTGGCAACGAGCTATCCCCCGGATTTAAGGGTTGAGCTTCAACAGGTTCGGCAAGAAAACTGCCGAGAGAGTGATGAAGAGTGACAAACAAAAAAAGTAAATGTAGTAGAATTAAATGCGCGAAAGTAATCATTCTGTTTCGATTGTGAAAATAGGTAGCAAAGATGAAAACTTGAGGTAAAATGGAAGAGGAGGGATAATAAAGGAAGAGCTGAGAAGTATATGAAAAAATGGAGTTAGTTAAAGTTTCTGGGTCTCTGTGATATTCTACAGTTCTTACTCTTGTCGCTCTCTCTCTCTCTCATCCAGATGAAAGAGAAAGGGTAAGGAGAGAGAGAGAGAGAGATGGCCTTCGGTCTCTGGAGACAGTTCAAACTCTCCAAGTTGACAAAACTAGTTCATATTATTTTATCACTCTTGGTTCAGCTGCTTTACTGGTTTCAGTCTGGTTCTTTCCCTGCTTAAAATAGAGAAGAGGAATCAGTTGGGTTTTGAGAAAGAAACAGAGAGATTCTTCTGGTTGAGAGAGAGAGAGAGACTCAGAGCAGCTAGTGCCTAGTGGTGTCTTTTCATTTCTTGTTATCCATTTCAGCATTTCTCTTTCATAAAAAAACAGATTCCAAATGTAAATTCCTTGTTTTAAAATACACAAATAATTTTGATTCATTGAATATTGCCAAATAAATTAAAATTTGGAATGCAGATTGTGGCTCTGATTGTGTATTCCTTTCATACGTCGACTCCATAAAGTTTGCCGAGATGGTGAGGGTGCGTAACAGCCCACTGCAGCCACCTACTTCGCAAATTATAAAGGAGATAAACTAAACAAATACGCAGACAGAGCCTCATAGACAAGTTCACGTGGTGGAATGCCCATTTTTCTCAACAACTAATCTGAAGAACAGAAAACCACAATCTTAGATTTTCAAAAATGGGATGGGCAAAGATCTCTTCAAGCCAAGAACAAAAGACAAACAGAGCTCTGCCATGAAGAACAGGGTCCGTTTGTGTAAAGACAGACACAAAAGCGCCAATCAAGCGGAAATTATTCCAACAAAAAGTCACTCGAAAAGTCATTGATTTGTTCAAGGATAAATAAAGAGAAAGTAAGTTAGGATTAGGTTTAAAGGGGCAACTCTTTGGTAACTGAGCTTTGAAAAATGAAGAGAGCAAAAGGCTCATCATGATCAGCAAATCGGCTTAATGGGTCCCAATCAGATCATCCATCGTAGGGCTCGTACAGCAGGTCATGTCTATAAAAGTACGGATGGTCGCAGTGGAGTTAGTTGGGTCTAGTTTTAGGGTCGAAAGAGAGGCGAATGGCTCTGCACGTCGCTCTGCAGACGCCTACATGCGTATTGACAAATGTAATAATCAGCTTCTGCAAGAACTCGATGTCAGAGGTAGACAGTAGCAGACTTCGATTTCTTGATCAGAAGGAAGCGTCTTCAGAAAGAAAAGGGTAGACGATGAACGAGAAGTTTGAATACAACAATTCAATAATTGTGTTGTTAGGAGAAGTTGTTTGTCGTTTTGTCGTTCTGTTTTAGGTTCAAGGCAAGGCGTGTGACATGTTGAACAGAAGTTGTGATTCACTGTGTCTTATTTCCAGTCAGAACCATCGAAGAACCCTAACACAAAATATAAAGTTCGTTAGTTTGTTCGATATATGGAGCAATGTTCTAATGGTCATGCTGATGCTGCTAGTAAATTGGTTCTGAGCCAGCCCAATTATTCACTACGTTATAACGCTTCTTTTGCCGTCCAATGTCCAAAAAATGCAATATTTTATTAGCTAGCTTTGAGTAATCCACTTTGCTCTTTCAACAATGCACCTTGTATTGCAGAAGTAATATAATCTTAACCAAGGCTGGCGATGACCATCATTCCATGTTTACAATGTTTTCAATTTTAATCACCATACTCCCCTATAAATACTTTATTAACTCATCGAATCTAACCACGAAGCTAGATCAAATTGAATAGAAATGGGCAACTCGAGCCGAAAATCACTCTTGACTGTTCTTTTCCTTTCTCTTGTCGTCGCCTCCATTGTTGAAAGCAAACTGCTCGGAAGTAAGTTACTCATTGTTTATCACAGTAGTTAAACAAGTTTCGATAACATGTTTTAATGTGTTGATTTCCAATGTTGCAGTTGGATTTGAAAAGAGCCTTCCAACTTGCACGACTATATATGGTGCTGAGTCAGGTGACACTTGTTCTGGGATAATTGAAAAGTTTGAAATAGATGCTACACTTTTCAACGACATCAACCCAAACCTCAATTGCGATGGAATTTTCGTAGGTCAATGGATTTGTATCGTTGGAATAGCAAATTAAGTTTAATTGATTTCAAATAAATATTATGGAGAATCAAGTTATTCTCATCATATCTTTGTCATGTTTTAATTCTGATATCATATTATTATCAAATATTACTTTCTTATTCTCCATAGTTCTTTATTTTTCTATTTACCATTTTCAAAATAATGATAATTAATTACATGTCAATTATTATTTAATGTAATAATTATAATAAATGATAAATAATTAAAATAAGATATTAATTAGTTTTAATTAATAAACGTGACATCAAATAAAAAATAAAGCTAAAAATGAGGTAACTAAGAAACGACGCCCTGTCCAAAATTGGACGACAAAGTAATGGCTGATTGGTCGGAATATGTAATAAGATAATCATAGAATCAGACGAGATAATGAGATCGGGAACCGGGTCCAAGTCCAGTGACTACGGCGCACTCCACAAACCTGAAACTCTCTCTTGATCTCAATCTTGATCTCGTCTGTTGCTCTCATTACTTACGCTCCTCTCTCAGCTTCTTCCTTATTTTGCTCTAAATGAAGATTTCGCCCTTCCTCGCTAGAGCTTCAAGAGCTTTCCATGGCTGCCCAACATACGCTAAACAACTAGTGTTTTGCTCCCTCCAGGATTTGTGGATTCATCTCATCCATCAATGGTCTGCTTCTTAAAAAAAAAAAGAGTTCTTTATGGTTTCAAACAATCTCCTCAAACGTGGTACTATAAACTATACACTGTTCTTCTAGCATGGAGCTTCTCAGCATCCAAATACGATACATCCTTGTTTGTATGTCGTAAGCCCTTCGCTGTTCTGATTATGCTAGTTTATGTCGATGACATCATCCTTGCGGGTAACTCCTCTACACTTTTGGACCAGTGTCTCTTTTATCTGCATTCTAAGTTTGTTGTCCGAGATATTGGCACTCTCTCATTTTTCCTTGGGATTTCGGTTACTCCTATTGATCATGGGATCTCTGTCACTCAATCACGGTACATCTATGAGCTCCTCCATAAATCTCATATGTAACGACCCATTTTTTCAATAAGGTATTGTCCGCTTTGGGGATTGGGCCGTAACTCAATATCCTCCCCTCAAGGCTTTGTTTGGTGAGGACTTCCATTTTTCCTTGGGATTTCGGTTACTCCTACTGATCATGGGATCTCTGTCACTCAATCATGGTACATCTCTAAGCTCCTCCATAAATCTCATATGTAACGACCCCAATATCCTCCCCTTACGGCTTTGTTTGGCAAAGACTTCCATTTTTCCTTGGGATTTCGGTTACTCCTACTGATCATGGGATCTCTGTCACTCAATCACGGTACATCTCTGAGATCCTCCATAAATCTCACATGTAACGACCCTTTTTCCCAATAAGATATTATCCGCTCTAGGGATTGTGACGTAACCCAATATCCTTCCCTCATGACTTTGTTTGGCGAGGACTTCCCAGTCGGTCACCCAACCTGGTATTACTCTAGCCGAAGCACTTTTAACTTCGGAGTTTTTATGGGATCTGTTGCAAATTGTACTCCAAAACGCGTCTTACTATCTTGGGAGAGTTTCTTTACATATGTTTTATTTCCATATACTTCACCAAGCGATGTAGGATTGTGACGACCCTCTCTTTACGACTCGGGATTCGCCTATACTCAAGTCCGGGATCCACCTCGCGACCCGAGGTTTGCCCTGTAGTCGTACTCATACGTACGCATCATGGTCATCACAGTCACTCTCCCTCGGGGGCCCAACGTCCTCGTTGGCCACATTTTTGGTTGGGTAAAGACTCTGATACCATTTGTAACGACCTTTTTTCCCAGTAAGATATTGTCTGCTTTTGGGATTGGGCCGTAACCCAATATCCTCCTCTCACGGATTTGTTTGGCAAGGACTTCCCAGTTGGTCACTCAACCTGGTACTACTCTCGCCAAAGCACTTTTAACTTCGGAGTTCTTATGGGATCCGTTGCCAATTATGCTCCAAAACGCGTCTTACTATCTTGGAAGAGTTTTTTTTACATATGTTTCATTTCCATGGATTGTGACGACCCCTTCTTTACGACCTAGGATTCGCCTATACTCGAGTCCGGGATCCACCCTGCAACCCGAAGTTTGCCCCGCAGTCGTACTCATACATACACATCTGGGTCATCACATCACATGACCAACTGCAATCCAATTCCAACCCCCATGGTTTCGAGGCCAACCTTGTCTAAACACTCTGATAAACCTCTTAGTGACGGCTCTTTCTATCGCAACATTGTTGACGGTCTCCAATACTCTGTCTCACTCATCCAAATATTGTCTTTGCTGTGAACAAAATCTCTCAATTTATGCATGCCCCCACTGATGTTCATTTGCAAGCTGTCAAACGAATATTGCGCTACCTCCAAGGTACTTCTTCTTTAGAAATCTCCTTCTCCAATTCAAAGTCTTTTAACCTAACTTGCTATATGGATGCCGATTGGGCCTCGTGCCCGGACGATAAAAAAAGTACAAGCGGCTTCTGCATATTCTTAGGACCAAATCTTATATCCAGGTCTTCTGCCAAATAGAAAGTTGTTTTATGCTCTAGCACTGAATCATAATACTGCAACATAGCAAATGACATAGTGAAAATTCTCTGGCAAACAAATATGTGATGATTCAATTTACTCCATCACAAAATCAGATTGCAGATGCTTTTACAAAACCTCTACCTCCGTCCACATTCTCAACATTCATCTCTAATATTTTTGATCTTCGTCCTTGCTTTTGAAAGGGGATGTTAGCATATGTACTGTTCAATTGTAGTTTAGTTTGGTTAGTTTATTGACTTTGTCATTCTCTATGCCCATCATATAACTTTCTGCAGTACACATATAAAAACCTTGAGTTTACTAACAATTAAATAATAAAAACATTTACCTCTCTCTCTCTCCCTGTTCATCTTCTTCTTCTTCTGGTGTTCATTAATGTTTTCTAACTATTTTTTGTCAGAACCATCGAACGGGGAGGCATAACATGGTTGGATATCATACTCTAGCAACATATTTCAATCTCCAATTATTTTACCATAAGAAGATTCAAACCCTGCATCTCTCATTCGTAGAGAGAGATCCAAAGCTAAAAATCAAATGATGACGATGGAAAATGAAAAGAAACCAGCATTAGAAAATATTGGCTAGCACAAAAGATGAGAAGACATGAGTATACTAGAGGGTTAAGTTAGTTTCTCTCGAACCCTTTTGATCCGTCTTATATAATACATATGAACTCGCATGCAACTAAGATCACCTTAATGGGAGAAAATCTACCAATGCTTTGCTGTAAATATCCCTTTTCCTTAGCACTGCTCCACTCATTCGTCATTTAGTAGTAATAGTGAGAGATTATAATAGTTGAATAATAAAGATATGTCATCAAAATATAAAGTTAGTCTGATTGTTCGATATATGGAGCAATGTTCTAAGGGGCATGCTGATGCTGCTAGTAAATTGGTTCTGAGCCAGCCCAATTATTCACTACTTTATGACGCTTCTTTGCCGTCCAATGTCCAAAAAATGCAATATTTTATTAGCTAGCTTTGGGTAATCCACTTTCCTCTTTCAACAATGCACCTTGTATGGTAGAAGTAACATAATCTTAACCAAATATAATCACAATTATGACCAGCCGGCGATGACCATCATTCCATGTTTACAATGTTTTCAATTTTAATCACCATACTCCCCTATAAATACTTTATTAACTCATCGAGTCTAACCACTAAGCTAGATCAAATCGAATAGAAATGGGCAACTCGAGCCGAAAATCACTCTTGGCTGTTCTTTTCCTTTCTCTTGTTGTCGCCTCCATTGTTGAAAGCAAAATGCTCGGAAGTAAGTTGCTCATTGTTTATCACAGTAGTTAAACAAGTTTCGATAACATGTTTTAATGTGTGTTGATTTCCAATGTTGCAGTTGGATTTGAAAAGAGCCTTCCAACTTGCACGACTATATATGGTGCTGAGTCAGGTGACACTTGTTCTGGAATAATTGAAAAGTTTGAAATAGATGCTACACTTTTCAACGACATCAACCCAAACCTCAATTGCGATGGAATTTTCGTAGGTCAATGGATTTGTATCGCTGGAATAGCAAATTAAGTTTAATTGATTTCAAATAAATATCACGGAGAATCAAGTTATTCTCATCGTATCTTCGTCATGTTTTATGTCTGATATCATATTATTATCAAATATTACTTTTTTGTTCTCCATCGTCCTTTGTTTTTTTATTTAACATTTTCAAAATGATGATAATTAATTACATGTCAATTATTATTTAAAGTAATAAATAATTAAAATAAGATATTAATTAATTTTAATTAATAAACGTGACATCATATAAAAAATAAAGCTAAAAATGAGGTAACTAAAAAATGACGTCGTGTAGAAAATTGGACGAGAAAACAATGGCTGATTGGTCGGAAGATGTACTAAGCTAATCATGGAATTAGACGAGATAATGAGATTGGGAAGCGGGTCCAAGTCCAGTGACTACTGGGCACTCCACAAACCTGAAACTCTCTCTCGATCTCAATCTTGATCTCGTTTGTCGCTCCCATTACTAATGCTCACCTCTCGGCTTCTTCCTTGTTTTGCTCTAAATGAAGATTTCGCCCTTCCTCGCCAGAGCTTCAAGAGCTTTCCATGGCTTCCCAACATACGCTAAACTACTCGTGTTTTGCACCCTCCGGGATGTGGATTCATCTCATCCATCAGCGGTCTACTTCCTAAAAAAAGCTCTTTATGGTTTCAAACAATCTCCTCGAGCTTGGTATTATAAACTATACAATGCTCTTCTAGCATGGAGCTTCTCGGCATCCAAATATGATACATCCTTGTTTGTATGTCATAAGCCCTCCTCTATTCTGATTATGCTGGTTTATGTCGATGACATCATCCTTATGGATAACTCCTCTAACACTCTTGGACCAGTGTCTCTCTTATCTGCATTCTAAGTTTGTGGTTTGAGATCTTGGCACTCTTTCATTTTTCCTCGGGATTTCGGTTACTCCTACTGATCATGGATCTCTCTCACTCAATCACGGTACATCTTTAAGCTCCTCCACAAATCTCACATGAGCAACTGCAATCCAGTTCCAACCCCCATGGTTTCGGGGCCAACCTTGTCTAAACACTCTCGTAAACCTCTTAGTGACAGCTCTTTCTATCGCAACATTGTTGGCGGTCTCCAATACTGCTGTCTCACTTGCCCAGATATTGCCTTTGCTGTGAATAAAGTCTCTCAATTTATGCATGCCCCCATTGATGTTCATCTGCAAGCTGTCAAACGAATATTGCGCTACCTCCAAGGTACTTCCTCTTTAGAAATCTCCTTCTCCAATTCAAAGTCTTTTAACCTAACTTATTATACAGATGCCGATTAGGCCTAGTCCCCGAACGATCAAAAAAGTACAAGCGACTTCTGCATATTCTTAGGACCAAATCTTATAACCTGGTCTTCTGCTAAATAAAAAGTTGTTTCACGCTCTAGCACAAAATTAGAATACTGCAACATAACAAATGGCGTAGCGAAAATTCTCTAGCTTCAATCACTCCAAAAAGAAATCGGCATTACGTCTTCCGAGGTACCTCTAATCTATTGTGATAATTTAAGTGTCACATACCTTGCCTCCAATCCGATTCTACCCTCTAAATCCAAACACGTTGAGATTGATTTTCATTTCATTCGGGAAAAATTGGCAAACAAATCTGTGATGATTCAGTTTACTCCATCACAAAATCAGATTGTTAACGCTCTTACAAAGCCTCTACCTCCATCTACATTCTCAACATTCATCTCTAAGATCTTCGGTCTTCATCCTTGATATTGAGGGGGGATGTTAGCATATGTACTGTTCAATTGTAGTTTAGTTGAGTTAGTTTGTTGACTTTGTAATTCTCTATGCTCATCATATAACTTTCTACGTTACACATGTAAAAATCTTGAGTTTTACTGACAATTAAATAATAAAAACATTTACATCTCTCTCTGTTCATCTTCTTCTTCTATTGTTCATTCACGTTTTCTAACTATTTTCGGTTAGAACCATCGAATGGGGAGCCATAACATGGTTGAATATCATACTCCAGCAACATATTTCAATCACCAATAATTTTACCATAAGAAGATTCGAACCCTGCATCTCTCATTTGTAGAGAGAGATCCAAAGCTACAAATTAAATGATGACAATGGAAAATGAAAAGAAACTAGCGTTAGAAAATATTGGCTAGCACAAAAGATGAGAAGACAGGAGTATACTAGAGGGTTAAGTTCTCTCGAACCCTTTTGATCTGTCTTATATAATACATATGAGCTCGCATACAATATAAAATATACTAAGATCACCTTAATAGGAGAAAATGTCACGACCTCAACGGAACTTACATGAACTTAGACACATTTTTGGATATAAATTTTTTTGACTTTTTCTTAAAACCTTAAAACGGATTTTAGACTTTCGAATCCCTTTAACACAGTTGAAACGTGCTTGAAACATACTTAAAAGGACTAGTTTAAAGTCGGAAAAAAGTACCATTGAAAATCGAAAACATAAAAAAAAAAAACACTTGCATAACATGTGGCGCACACTGCGCTCACTACGCGCGTGCACTGTGCTCACCCCGCGTGCTCACCCTATGCGCACGCTGCGCCCTGTCGCGGCGTGCGTGTCGCCCTATCGGCGCGCACGTCGCTCACCCGAGTACGCGCATCGTCCTCCCAATTGTGCGCGTAAGGGCCGATCGATCACGCCTTGTGCTCGATCGATCGGCGCCCTCTCTGATGCCAATCACTAATAGCATCAATCGGCGAGCTCTCTGTCGCCAGACTCGCGATCCTCGCTAGCGCCGATCGATCGCGCTCGAGTTGCCGATCGATTGGCTGGGTGTTGCGCACTCTAGCAACGCACGCACGCCTCGGCCTCGCGCATGCATAACGCTGATCCGCGCGCACCACCTACGACCTTTCTCCACTTTTCCTCATTTCTTCATTTTCCACCTAATACACTTCATAATTTCCTCAACCCACTCCCAACCATCTTGAACCACTCCAATTCATAACATTATTCCATTACTTCCAAGCACCTAAATCATCATATTCATCACCTAACTACCATTAACATGAAAACCTTGCAATCGAGTTAAAAACCCAAAGTACGTAGTGGAAATTATGAAAACAAACTGCATGAATGACTTTAAAAACTAAACTATCCATACAGACGAAAAAGACTCCCAAACATTTCTAGTATTTTTCAAATTTCAAAAGCTATCTATAAACTTTATTCAAAAGACTATAAACAAGTACTTTAAACATTAAAAACATCACCCACGGGTCAAAATGTCGTCAGATTACCACAACCAACCCCCATGAGCTCGTTTCTCCAACTGCACTATTCATCAACATGAGGCTCGAAGTCCTTATATGTACGATCAATACCAACATCACAAAGTTTTACTAATGAGTTTAATGCTCAACAAGATCATATCAATGCTATAAAATGCTCGTGCTATGCATGATCGTTTTCAAAACATGTTCATACTTTACATCTCATTTAGTTTCAGTGACATAGTGGTTAAATAGATGTGTTAGAGGAGTAGGCTCAGTAAACATGTCATATGTCCCCTCCGACCTAGGTCAACCCCAAGATTCGTGAAGTCTTATCTTGTAATGCCCCGAGTCCTCTGAACTCAGTTCGTTACACATAATCTGAACATAACTTAGAAACTTTGGACCAAATTTAAAACTTCGCTCGGAAGTCAAAATTTGACATTTTTCTAAAGTCTCAAAACATTTAAAATCTTGCAGCGGAAATTCTTTTGAGCAAAACAGAATTAAGCAGAGCTACGAAACAATGTTTGAATAATCGGTTAAAATATTAAGAAATAATTCGGCCAGAAGAGATCAAGACTTAAGCATGAAAACTTGAAAATCATAAGAGTCAAACACATCTGCCAACAAGAAAAGTCAACGAAAAGGGGCGGAACCAGAAACTGAAGGCTTCCACCGATCACAAAACGACAAAACTTATTATAAACTTCTACCGATGACGTAAGCCGGATGATTCACTCATCTAACTCGCACTGATCACAAAACGACAAATTTATTATGCACTTCTACCGATGATGTAAGCCGGATGATTCACTCATCTAACTCACACCGATCACAAAACGAAAAACTTATTATGCACTTCTACCGATGACGTAAGCCGGATGATTCACTCATCTAACTCACACCGATCACAAAAACGACAAAAGCCTTCACTCCCAAAATAAAAACACAACGGCCGATCACTAAACGACAAATTTATTGCCTACATCTTCCGATGGCTTTTACTGAAGACATCATCCGATGGCTTTTACTGAAGACATCATCCGATGGCTTTTACTGAAGACATCATCCGATGGCTTTTACTGAAGACATCATCCGATGGCTTTTACTGAAGACATCATCCGATGGCTTTTACTGAAGACATCATCCGATGGCTTTTACTGAAGACATCATCCGATGGCTTTTACTGAAGACATCATCCGATGGCTTTTACTGAAGACATCATCCGATGGCTTTTACTGAAGACATCATCCGATGGCTTTTACTGAAGACATCATCCGATGGCTTTTACTGAAGACATCATCCGATGGCTTTTACTGAAGACATCATCCGATGGCTTTTACTGAAGACATCATCCGATGGCTTTTACTGAAGACATCATCCGATGGCTTTTACTGAAGACATCATCCGATGGCTTTTACTGAAGACATCATCCGATGGCTTTTACTGAAGACATCATCCGATGGCTTTTACTGAAGACATCATCCGATGGCTTTTACTGAAGACATCATCCGATGGCTTTTACTGAAGACATCATCCGATGGCTTTTACTGAAGACATCATCCGATGGCTTTTACTGAAGACATCATCCGATGGCTTTTACTGAAGACATCATCCGATGGCTTTTACTGAAGACATCATCCGATGGCTTTTACTGAAGACATCATCCGATGGCTTTTACTGAAGACATCATCCGATGGCTTTTACTGAAGACATCATCCGATGGCTTTTACTGAAGACATCATCCGATGGCTTTTACTGAAGACATCATCCGATGGCTTTTACTGAAGACATCATCCGATGGCTTTTACTGAAGACATCATCCGATGGCTTTTACTGAAGACATCATCCGATGGCTTTTACTGAAGACATCATCCGATGGCTTTTACTGAAGACATCATCCGATGGCTTTTACTGAAGACATCATCCGATGGCTTTTACTGAAGACATCATCCGATGGCTTTTACTGAAGACATCATCCGATGGCTTTTACTGAAGACATCATCCGATGGCTTTTACTGAAGACATCATCCGATGGCTTTTACTGAAGACATCATCCGATGGCTTTTACTGAAGACATCATCCGATGGCTTTTACTGAAGACATCATCCGATGGCTTTTACTGAAGACATCATCCGATGGCTTTTACTGAAGACATCATCCGATGGCTTTTACTGAAGACATCATCCGATGGCTTTTACTGAAGACATCATCCGATGGCTTTTACTGAAGACATCATCCGATGGCTTTTACTGAAGACATCATCCGATGGCTTTTACTGAAGACATCATCCGATGGCTTTTACTGAAGACATCATCCGATGGCTTTTACTGAAGACATCATCCGATGGCTTTTACTGAAGACATCATCCGATGGCTTTTACTGAAGACATCATCCGATGGCTTTTACTGAAGACATCATCCGATGGCTTTTACTGAAGACATCATCCGATGGCTTTTACTGAAGACATCATCCGATGGCTTTTACTGAAGACAACTCGGCACAGCAACAAATTTTACTCTAAACACAGAGAATTTCGACTACCAAGGAACCTGAGCATTTTACTAAAAATTATTCAAAACTACTTAAATCTGGGTATTACTCCAAAATTTCGTAAAACCACTTTAAAAAGAACTAACAGAGTATCATTATTAGAAAAAGCCTCAAATTGTATCCAAAACTACTACTGTCATAAAACCCAGCACAACCTTAAATTTAATCATCGTCAACTGAACCTTCACACCTACAGACATCAGTTAATCCGCCTCATCAGTTTACCAGATCGAGACATGAACGTGCTCCCCCAACCAACCTAGTCCTCAACAGGCTCAGAAAGCACACCTTCAGTCACTTTTTCACCTACATCATAAAACTCATCTATTAGCTTAATGCTAAGTAAGTAAAGCAGTAATGAAATGGAATGCTGAAACATAAATTCCTAAACATGCAGTTTCTACTTTCTCAGCTCAGTTACATTCACGTTCATCATATTCTGATCTCGATATTCCATTGGGAGTGAGATCAATTCTCCCAAAGTCATAAATCCTCTTCATCAATTAAGGGGCGTATTAATTCCCTTAATAGCTATCATGACCCCCAAATTCCCTTTGGAGTGGGATCAACTCTCCCAATATTATAAATCCACTTCATCGATTAAGGGGTGGATTAGTTCCCTTAATAGCTATCATAACACATTCTGTTCATGCCTTACCATACATTCCGTGTAAATTCATTTTCGTATTCTTTCAAAACATGATACATGACCAAACTACAGACATTCAACATGTAGAAACCTACTGTTTTTTTATGTAGGCCCGAATGCACAAGCATAATTCACTTACTTGGCTTCCTAGAAATCACTCGGCTGTTAGCTGCTTTAGAAGCTCGCTCACCTATAGTCATAACAGTACATTAATCAAACCTTTACTAATCTTTACCAAGAGTCAATCAGAAGTTTGAAGAAATCAGTTTAAAACCCTGCTACCCGTGCATTCCTACTCACAATCACAGTATTCCTCAAAACTTCTCACATAGTACTTCCTCAGCTATCTAACTGCTAAAATCGAAAGAAAAACGATGAGAGCTTACATAGGTTAAAGAAGGATCGGGTAAGGGAATCGCCTAGAGAGCTCTGTTGTTCGAGCTGAAGACCGAAAGAGAGAAAATAGGGAATGGTGGCGGCTACAGTGCATTAAACCCAAAACCTTTTTCCTTAAATACGTTATCCACTTTTAAATTTTCAATTACTTTTATGCCCTTGCCTAGTCATCCACTAACCCTACTTTTAATATTGCCATAAAAGTGTGCCATTAATTTAAAAGAATTGAGGATTGGTTTGATAGAACCGGGTGTTATATATCTGCCCCTCGCCCAAACTGTAACAGCTAGTTTAACGGGTTTTCAATTTTTTGCTATATAATGGTATTTTTGTGAATATAGTGAAATAAATTCGTTTGGTGAACATGGAGTTTTATTAGAACCTCAATGATTAATATGAGTTTTAGAAGGAATAAAGAAATTTAGAGAAACCGAATCGATAATTAAATAATGAAATAAGCAAAGATTTAAGCATAAAGGGCAAAATAGTAATTGCCATGTTAGTTTTTATAAAACCTAAGTATTTTTCCCCTCTTCCTGATTTTTCTATGCTTCTCATGAAAGAAAAGCTCCAGAGAGCTTTTCTGGCGATTCTTCGTCGCCTCCTCCGTTTCTTCACGTTTCAGCTGGTTCCTCCCCAGATCATTAATTCTTCTTTACGTTTTCTTCTCCAATCGACGTCCTAGGTAAGACTCTATGCTTTTGGACGGTTAGTTCTCGATTTCTGGGGTTTGAACGGTTATGATTTTTGTAAAAATAGTCGGGTTAGGTTAGAAATAGTTTGGTATTTCTGTATTTGTGATTATCGAACGTAGTTAGTCGATTTTAATGAAGAATGTTGTGGATTGACTTAGGTGAACAAAGCTCAAGGACAGAGCTCGGTGTGCTAAGGACGACAGGTAAGTTCTCGTGACTTACTGTGGCCGATAGGCCTACACTATAAGTCGAGTTTTGTTGTTGAAGATTGTTAGTGCCTTGAATGTTTATATGTTTTGGTTGGGTAGTTTAAGGTTAGTTTGTTTTATAGGAAATGCTTGTTTGGTTTTGATGGTATCTGTGCTTTGTGTTTATGTTACGTATTAAATTGTCATGCATCATTGTTTTGCAAATGTCATGAAAAATGGATTTATGCATGAAGTTCATGAAAGAAAATGAAATGAGATGACTTAAATAGACGACTGAAATGAGATGACTGAGACGATTGAAATGAGACGACAGAGACGACTAAGACGACTGACACTGAATGATAAATGAAATGAATGCACGGAATTAATGAAAACTGCATGATTTATGAACCACATATGTTCAGCATGCATTTGCATTTACGGAGCTTACTGAGCCTTAGCTCATAGTTGTCTCTATGGTGTAAGTGACTTCGAGACAGGTGAGGATGAGATTCCTCCACCCGACGCATAAGCTAGTTGAAGAGGTGTACCCGTGGGAGTGTGCAGTGCAGTCTGAGTTAAATTGACCCGTGGGAGCAATAGTTGAATATTTTGTGGTTTTTGGGGTTTAAATGGGCTGATGGGTGTTTAGATAGGAAAGAAATGTATAGAACTCATCCTATGGTGTTTGATGTCTGAATAGTGTAAATACTTATGTTGATGAAATGAAAATTGATAGTTTTGATGTCTTAATGTTTCTGGAAGTTATGGGAGAGGGGTGTGTAGGTACAAGGGAAATAATATGAAGGCAGCTCTCTGGACAAAATCCAGAGAGCTAGCCGATCGATCGCCAGGAAGGGGCGATCGATCAGGTAATGCATGGTTTGGAGTCGAGATTTTATCAGTATGGATGTCGTCCAAGTCTATGGACGATAAAGTTTTGGTTGAGTGTTTCTGTAAGAAAGTCATCGTCTAAATCCCGTGGACGAATAAGTCACATGGACAAATGTGGACGAATAAGTCCCATGGATAAATAAGTCTCGAATAGTCCACACTGTCTACGATTTCGGTCGTCCACGCCTTCTTAGGTTTCTGTCGTCCACACCTTCTTAGGTTTCTGTCGTCCACGCCTTCTTTTGTGTTTGTCGTCCACGCCTTCTTAGGTTTCTGTCGTCCACACCTTCTTCTGTTTCTGTCGTCCATGCTTTCTTCTGTTTCCTTCGATGAAACCCGATAGAAAGAAATATCCTCCTCCACTGTTTAAATTGATGAAACCAGAGAGGAACTAAGTGTTAGTTTATCCTGAGAGAAATTAAGTGATAGAACCCGAGAGGAATTTTCACACGCGAATAGTCTTCCACTGTTTGGGTTTAATTACCCTAGTGCATTCTGAATAAAGGAAACAAAAAAATGAAAGTTTAAATTTTATGGGATTTTAGGAATAGTATTGAGGGTAAATTTACGGGGTGTTACAGTTATGGTATCAGAGCTCCCGGATTTTAAAATCGGTTCTGTAGACTGCTCGACTGCACAGCCACTACACTGACATGCTTCTTCAACTGTAAGTACATTTTTAAGATTTGCTTGTTTTTGTGTCTTAGAGTTATTGTCTTTAAATTGTCAAGGTTTACAAAATGGTGCGTAGAGGTAATGATAGAGACGAATGAGATGATACGATAGACCAACTAGAGAATTCATTGCCCAACAGTCCCTGTAATATCCGGCTCGTACGGATTTTTAAGAATATTATTATTATATTATTGGATGACATTTTTGTAAATATGTCAAATCAGGTCCGTTTTACGAAAAGAAAGCGTCCTGACGATCCTAACAATTAATAGGAATTTTTAAGAAATTTAGGGAATTTTCGGAATAATATCGATATATTCCGAGTAAATACGCTTTTCGTAATATAAAGGACGTTTTAGTAAAAATAGTAAACGAGGTCCGATTTGTGAACAGACAGTTTTAATAGAACCCAGATAATAAGTTGGATTTATTGGCGAAATAAGAAATTCGAAACGGTTGAAAACACGAGAGGTAGTGACGTTTAATAAATAAATAAACTAATTAAAATAAATAATGAAATAAAATAAAAATTAAAAATTAAAATCTTAATTTTAGTTAAAATAAAACAGAATGGCTTCGAGCCATTCTGTTCTTCACCGCGACCCGACGACAGCCGACGACCGAGAGACGAGTGACGCCCCTTCCGACAGCCAACGCCGGCGATTTCTCGCCGTTTTCAGGCCAGACGACGGCGGCGAGCATAGTCCGGCCTTTCTCCGCGCACGAATCGACAGGTAAGGCGATTTTCTTGCCCTGTTTTCGGTTCGATTTAGGGCCGTGAACGACGAGCTCGATTGAGCTCTGATTTCCGGCCACTTTTGGCCGTTTTTAGCGTCAAATGGCCGAGCTTAACGTTGGCTATGGTTGATTGGCAGTGAGGAGCTCAATTTGAGCGAATTTCAGTGAATCCCGAATTGGGGATTTCGGGTTTTCCGGTTTAAAACCTTAAATTCTCTTTGGATTATACTAATTGGATGTTAGGATAGTTGATTGGTGTTGAATCGGAGGTGAATCGATAAAAAAATCGAAAAGGGGAATTTTCCCGATTTAGGGCACTTCGGGTTTTTGATTGTAATTCGGTATTTTCGATTAATTTAGGCTAATTAAGGCTAATTGGGATTGATTGGTGAGGAAATTGATGGAATTTGATGAAAAATTGGAAAGGGAGAAATTTTCGATTAAGGGCAGTTTCGGGTTTTTGGACATTTGACCTATCTACGGTCGTTTGTTTTAAAATTACTTTTGACAGGTTAAAATAGGTTATTAGAGGAGTGCGTGGCCGCTGGAATCGTTCGATTCCGATAACCGACGCGAAAGTTATGCGCGTTCGAAGTTTCGGGTCGGTTTTTACCGAACCCAAATTAGGGTCCAAAATTAATAGGTTTATAGTAATTGACGATATAAAGGACGTATTGAACGTTATTGGACGGAGTTAGAGTGAATTGAGAGAAATGTTAAAATTTGGGAATTTTCGGGTTTTTAGAAAAACTCGTTAATTATGATTTTAAATTATCGAGCGTTAATCGTTATTTAAATACTTCGATTGGTTAGGTTAAGATTTTTGTTAAATTTGGACGTTATTAGTTCGAATTCGTTTTAATTACGATTATCGTATTTTGCTACAGACAAACAGCGCTCGTGGACGGAGCTAGAGTTTCAGCTCACACGAGGTAAGTTCTCGTGATCTTCTCTGGCCGATTGGCCTACACCGTACGTCGAATGTCGTGTCGAGGAATTTTGGAGACGCACTTGTTTTATATTGTTTTGGTTGGGTAGCTAGGTTTATTTGTTTTATAGATTATGTTTTACAGTCTTTGATGGTATACAGTATTGCTTGTTTATTTTAAGATATGAATTGTTCATGCATCATGGTTAACGAAAAGAGAAATGAAAAGGTAAACGAAAAGATTAACGAAAAGGTTAACGAAAAGGTGAACGAAAAGGTTAACGAAAAGGTGAACGAAAAGGTTAACGAAAAGGCTAACGAAAAGGATAACGAAAAGGTAACGAAAAGATTAACGAAAAGGTTAAAGAAAAGGTAAACGAAAAGGTTAAAGAAAAGGTAAACGAAAAGGCTAACGAAAAGGATAACGAAAAGGTAAACGAAAAGGTTAACGAAAAGGTTAACGAAAAGGTTAACGAAAAGGTAAACGAAAAGATTAATGAAAAGGTTAAAGAAAAGGTAAACGAAAAGATTAACGAAAAGGTTAACGAAAAGGTTAACGAAAAGGTTAACGAAAAGGTTAACGAAAAGGTAACGAAAAGGTTAACGAAAAGGATAACGAAAAGGTAACGAAAAGGTTAACGAAAAGGATAACGAAAAGGTAACGAAAAGGTTAACGAAAAGGCTAACGAAAAGGATAACGAAAAGGTAACGAAAAGGTTAACGAAAAGGCTAACGAAAAGGATAACGAAAAGGTAAACGAAAAGGTTAACGAAAAGGTAAACGAAAAGGTTAACGAAAAGGTTAAAGAAAAGGTAAACGAAAAGGTTAACGAAAAGGTTAACGAAAAGGTTAACGAAAAGGATAACGAAAAGGTAACGAAAAGGTTAAAGAAAAGGTTAACGAAAAGGTTAACGAAAAGGTTAACGAAAAGGTAAACGAAAAGATTAACGAAAAGGTTAAAGAAAAGGTTAACGAAAAGGTAAACGAAAAGATTAACGAAAAGGTTAACGAAAAGGTTAACGAAAAGGTTAACGAAAAGGTTAACGAAAAGGTTAACGAAAAGGTTAACGAAAAGGTAAACGAAAAGGTTAACGAAAAGGTTAAAGAAAAGGTTAACGAAAAGGTTAACGAAAAGGTTAAAGAAAAGGTTAACGAAAAGGTAAACGAAAAGGTTAAAGAAAAGGTTAACGAAAAGGTTAAAGAAAAGGTAAACGAAAAGATTAATGAAAAGGTAAACGAAAAGGTTAAAGAAAAGGTAAACGAAAAGGTTAACGAAAAGGTTAACGAAAAGGTTAAAGAAAAGGTTAACGAAAAGGTTAACGAAAAGGTAAACGAAAAGGTTAAAGAAAAGGTTAACGAAAAGGATAACGAAAAGGTAACGAAAAGGTTAACGAAAAGGTTAACGAAAAGGTTAAAGAAAAGGTTAACGAAAAGGTTAACGAAAAGGTTAAAGAAAAGGTTAACGAAAAGGTAAACGAAAAGGTTAACGAAAAGGTAAACGAAAAGATTAACGAAAAGGTTAAAGAAAAGGTAAACGAAAAGGTTAACGAAAAGGTAAACGAAAAGGTTAACGAAAAGGTTAAAGAAAAGGTTAACGAAAAGGTTAAAGAAAAGGTTAACGAAAAGGTTAAAGAAAAGGTTAACGAAAAGGTAAACGAAAAGATTAACGAAAAGGTTAACGAAAAGGTTAACGAAAAGGCTAACGAAAAGGATAACGAAAAGGTAAACGAAAAGATTAACGAAAAGGTTAACGAAAAGGTAAACGAAAAGGTTAAAGAAAAGGTTAACGAAAAGGTTAAAGAAAAGGTAAACGAAAAGGTTAACGAAAAGGTTAAAGAAAAGGTAAACGAAAAGGTTAACGAAAAGGCTAACGAAAAGGATAACGAAAAGGTAAACGAAAAGGTTAACGAAAAGGTTAACGAAAAGGTTAAAGAAAAGGTTAACGAAAAGGCTAACGAAAAGGATAACGAAAAGGTAACGAAAAGGTTAACGAAAAGGCTAACGAAAAGGATAACGAAAAGGTAAACGAAAAGGTTAACGAAAAGGCTAACGAAAAGGATAACGAAAAGGTAAACGAAAAGATTAACGAAAAGGTTAAAGAAAAGGTTAACGAAAAGGCTAACGAAAAGGATAACGAAAAGGTAACGAAAAGGTTAAAGAAAAGGTTAACGAAAAGGTAAACGAAAAGATTAACGAAAAGGTTAAAGAAAAGGTAAACGAAAAGGTTAAAGAAAAGGTAAACGAAAAGATTAACGAAAAGGTAAACGAAAAGGTTAAAGAAAAGGTTAGCGAAAAAGTAAACGATTGTATGGTTTAATGAACTCATAGCACAGCATGCATTGCATTTAGTAGAGCTTACTGGGATTTTTATCTCATAGTGTATATGTATGGTGTAGGTGACATAGACTTGAGGTACCAGGTGAGGACGAGGTCCCTCACTTGAGGCATAGTCCAGTTGACGGAGGATGGCTGCGGTGGTGTGCTGGCGCAGTCGATGCTTACCTGAACCCGTGGGGAAGTATGTATAGATGTTTGAGGGTTTTGGGATATTTTGAGCTAATAGTAAACTGTATAGAAATTTATAGGATGTTTGGAATCTGGTTAGTGAATAGATTTACATTTAAATGATGGTTGTATAGGAATTATAGGATGTTTGGAATCTGGTTAGTGGATAGGTTTACATTTAAATGATGGTTGTATAGAAATTATAGGATGTTTGGAATCTGGTTAGTGGATAGGTTTACATTTGATATTTTAATGTTCTGAACGTTTTGGAAACCTGTTGTTATAAACTATTTTGGTGATTTTGAAACAGGAGGATATGTTAAACTTTTAAACGGAACCACGCAGTTTATTTTCTTGAAAACGTGTTTGTTTAAGTAATTGTTTTGTATTTGTTTTTAAATGTTTTATTCAATTGATTTTAAATTGTTTTCAAATTGTTTTCCACATAAATGCTAAGGATGAAGAAAAATGAAAAATTTGTACGGTAAAATAAGGGAAAATAAGGGTACAGTATTAGGGTCGTTACAGTCCCAACACCTCGAACGACAGGCTCAGCATATTGAAAGACAGTCTCAACAGCTTGACACGTTGATTAACCGGGAAGGCCTTAGAACTCAGGAGGTGGTGGCTCCAAGTAACCATGGTATGGAAAGGTTTCAAAGGCTTCGACCTCCAATATTTAATGGATAGTCTTCGGACCCCTCTATTGCTGAGGAGTGGGTTCGGACCATGGAAGACATGCTGGCGTATGCAAGGATTGAGGATGAGGAGAAAGTTATATGCGCCACTTTTCACTTAGCCTCCGATGCCCGGTTTTGGTGGGACACTATCAAGGCGACCACAGATGTGGCAACGATGAGTTGGGAACAATTTAGAATGGTGTTTTACGACAAGTACTTCAGCCATATAGTACGGGAGACTAAGATGATGGAGTTCATGCAGTTATGGTAGATTGGTTCAGTTGCCGAATATGTTAGGAGGTTTTAGGCCCTATCTCGGTTCGCACCACGCATGGTAAGTGATAACGAGGATAAGGTGCGTCGTTTTATGCAAGGGCTAGATCCGGAGATCTGGAAGAGCGTCATTATATCGGGAGTGCGGAATGTGCCCTATGCTGAGATTGTGGCCAGGACTCCGGAGTTTGAGGCGGCTGAACAGACTTGTGTAAAACTGAGGGAGCTTGCTAGGGGGTTCTTTCGAGAGATCCAGCCTCAACCTCAGAATGAGGGCTGGCAGCCAAGAGGCCAACAACAACAGCAACATGGAGGCGTTAAGAGGCCTTATAACGAAAAGGGCGACCAGGAAAGAGGAAAGCAAATTTAGGAATCTACTGAGAGGCTTGTATGCCGGAAGTGCCAGAAAGCCCATTTTGGTGCTTGTAGATTGGGGACGGACTGATGTTTTAGATGTGGTGAGGTAGGCCAATACGCCCATAATTGTCCAAGAGCGGTTACCGATCAGAAGAGGGTTGCCCCGAGAGTATTTGCCTTCATTGAGCGTGGTGACGTTGATGATGAGGCTAGACCTTCAGTTATTCCAGGTATGGTTTTATTTTAACGATTAATGAAATGAAGGACATTAGGATAGAGACGTAGTATAGAGTGAAGATTTGAAGGTAATAATTGTGCGGTAGATAAAAATAGGCTTGAAAATAGAGAGGTAAGAGGATAGTAGAAGGTAGGTAAGAAGTGATTCCTCTAATTAGCCTTACTTAACCATAAGAAGTTGTGCACTTAGAGTTTAATTACCATTAGAGGGATACAATGTAGGAGGTATAAGATTTAAGTAGATAGAAATTGGACCCTAATTGACAAACCCTCAGAGTTTTAGAATATGATGCTTCAGAGAGAAATTCGAAGCTTATATATGAAACTTATTGAGAATACCCTAGATTGTCGAGGTACAATAGTACGTCTATGTGAATAGAAGACCTAGCAAGAACTCGTATAATTTATATCCATGTGAGGTTGAAAGTATTTAGATGAAAATAATATTCGAAGGAGAAGAGGCTTTTACTTGGAAATTTTAGAGGACGTGATTGATCAATACTGAGTTATGGACGAAAGGTTGAGGCGCAATTTAGGCGTGTTCGTACTAGCCAATGCCCGTGAAGAAAATAAAAGGGGTCAAATCGGAGATGGAACGTTGATAAATTTCGAGGGCAATAAGGGACGAGTAAAGCGTAGACATGTCAGACCATTGGTACTCTACTCAATCGAGCAATGTGGGACTAAAACATAAGAGTTGGATTAGCTCAGGAACTCAAGGAGGTTTAACACCTTAAATTAAGAGTCATGTTTAGAGGTTAAATGTGACGTGTACAATGTTAGGAGGAATGGCGAATTGATAAGAGTGAGTATCGCTTGTAGAGAGTGGTGACAAAGTAAGAAATTGTAAATTCTTTTGAACTTAAAGGTATAGAGGTTTAACTATGAGCCTATAATTAATAAAGTTCAGGTTAAAAATTACAGCCTGAGGCTTACCTCCGGTATGGAAGTAGGAACATTAGTGTTCAAGGAACTGGAAGGGTTAGCCTTAATAAAGAGATGTTCCAAATTATTAGAAAATAAAAGGGTAAGATCTAAGAACTTAAGGAGATTTGGATTAAGGGATGTAAACTTATCCGCAACAAGTTTGCAAACAAGGAGATCGTTGGATGAATCGTTACAAGGGAGCCAAGTAGAATAGTTAGAACCCGATTAGGAAGAACGGAAGAAGGTAGATCAGTTAGCAAATTATTATGAGAGGAAATCCTGTGAGAGATTAGGCATAGTTATAAGTGTCGAGATCTTATGAATGATTGGAAGTAATGATATATGGGCTTAAGGATAAGTAAAGGAAATTGGATATTAAATTATGAAGAGCAGGGTCCGGAGGATGAAGTGACGGACTCTAAATAACGAGTTATTGAAATATCGAGGATGTTTTGGGCTTTGAGGAATCAATGGAAAGTCACAAACTTATAACTATGATGAAATAAGGCGACCAGTATGTAGTGAGCATATTGAAGGTCTTATGATTGAAATTATACTGGGATGTTAAAAACAAAACATTTACATAATAATAATGTTAGTAACGCATGCAGGGTGACAAATTTTAGAATATAACTAATTGGTTCAGGATTGAAGATTTAGGATAAGAATTTAACTACTTAAGTTTTCAGTGTTGCCCAGTTGACATCTTAATGAATATAGTCCATCAATGAGAACCTTAATGTAAAAATGGTTACTTTTGGTGGGGCAATCATTTAAGATATTGAGAATATTACATTAAGGATTTCAAGATTTGAATAATTTAGTTCAAGGACACAGGGAAACAAAGTTAATGAGAAGACCAAAATGGAGGATTGAGATTTTAGTTGAGTAAACCAAAGTCAAGGAATTTATGAGTAATAATGTGTTGAAAGGATAGTTTAGAAGAGTTTAATTTGGAGAAATAGGAAGTGGACAATACTTGATGGAATAATCAAGGAATACGTTGACCAAATGAAATCTAGTAAACGTGACTACAGAAGTTCTATTCGAATGGGTGATTTGAGAGATCGTTAGTTGGGAAACAAAGAGGTTGAATCTTAGTTGATAAACTACTAGACTTTAAGAGTATAGTTTATCAAGTGGTTTATCAAGTGGAAATCAAAGTCATTGATCAAGAAATTAAACTCTATGGAAGTAGTTAGAATTATCAAAGTTTCGAGGATATTTTATTATGACAATATAGTTGAGCCAATATGACATTGAAGTAAATCTTAAAGGACGAGACGCTAACTTTTAGAATATTGTTTATAAGGATTGGAACCAAAATTTTGAAACAAGAATTTGATTAAGAGATGGTCGTGTGTTACGGCTTTGAGGATGTGTAAGATAAACATAGGCTGAGAAATATAATAAAAGCCCATGAAGTTAAGGACTAAGGACTTAAAACATACCTGGTTAGGGAGTTCATATACGAGAGATCCTTAAGTTTAAGTCAAATTTTGAGGACAAAATTTCAATTAAGGTTGATGGAATGTGACACCCGGTTTAACGGGTTTTTAGTTTTTCGCCATATAATGGTATTTTTGTAAATATAGTGAAATAAGTATGTTTGGTGAACTGAGAGTTTTATTAGAACCCCAATGATTAATATGAGTTTTAGAAGGAATAAAGAAATTTAGAGAAACTGAATCGATAATTAAATAATGAAATAAGCAAATATTTAAGCATAAAGGGCAAAATAGTAATTGCCATGTTAGTTTTTATAAAACCTAATTATTTTTTCCCTCTTCCTCATTTTCCTTTACTTCTCATGAAAGAAAAGCTCCAGAGAGCTTTTCTGGCGATTCTTCGTCGCCTCCTCCGTTTCTTCACGTTTCAGCTAGTTCCTCCCCCGATCATTAATTCTTCTTCACGTTTTCTTCTCCAATCGACGTCCTAGATAAGACTCTATTCTTTTGGACGGTTAGTTCTCGATTTCTGGGGTTTGAACGGTTAGGGTTTTCGTAAAAATAATCGGGTTAGGTTAGAAACGGTTTGGTATCTCTGTATTTGTGATTATTGAACGTAGTTAGTCGATTTTAATGAAGAATGTTCTGGATTGACTTAGGTGAACAAAGCTCAAGGACAGAGCTCGGTGTGCTAAGGAAGATAAGTAAGTTCTCGTGACTTACTGTGGCCGATAGGCCTACACCATAAGTCGAGTTTTGTTGTTGAGAATTGTTGGTGCCTTGAATGTTTATATGTTTTGGTTGGGTAGTTTAAGGTTAGTTTGTTTCATAGGAAATGCTTGTTTGGTTTTGATGGTATCTGTGCTTTGTATTTATGTTACGTATTAAATTGCCATGCATCATTGTTTTGCAAATATCATGAAAAATGGATTTATGCATGAAGTTCATGAAAGAATATGAAATGACATGACTTAAATAGACAACTGAAATGAGATGACTGAGACGACCGAAATGAGACGACAGAGACGACTAAGACGACTGACACTGAATGATAAATGAAATGAATGCACAGAATTAACGAAAACTGCATGATTTATGAACCACATATGCACAACATGCATTTGCATTTACGGATCTTACTGAGCCTTAGCTCATAGTTGTTTCTATGGTGCAGGTGACTTCGAGACAGGTGAGGATGAGATTCCTCCACCCGACGCATAAGCTGGTTGAAGAGGTGTACCCGTGGGAGTGTGCAGTGCAGTTTGAGTTAAATTGACCCGTGGGAGTAATAGTTTAGTATTTTGTGATTTTTGGGGTTTAAATGGGCTGATGGGTGTTTAGATAGGAAAGAAATGTATAGAACTCATCCTAGGGTGTTTGATGTCTGGATAGTGTAAATACTTATGTTGATGAAATGAAAATTGATAGTTTTGATGTCTTAATGTTTCTGGAAGTTCTGGGAGAGGGGTGTGTAGGTACAGGGGAAATAATATGAAGGCAGCTCTCTGGACAAAATCCAGAGAGCTAGCCGATTGATCGCCAGGAAGGGGCGATCGATCGGGTAATGCATGGTTTGGAGTCGAGATTTTATAAGTATGGATGTCGTCCAAGTCTATGGACGATAAAGTTTTGGTTGAGTGTTTCTGTAAGAAAGTCATCGTCTAAGTCCCGTGGACGAATAAGTCCCGTGGACAAATAAGTCTCGAGTAGTCCACACTATCTACGGTTTCTGTCGTCCACTCCTTCATAGGTTTCTGTCGTCCACGCCTTCTTTTGTTTCTGTCGTCCACGCCTTCTTCTGTTTCTGTCGTCCACTCATTCTTCTGTTTCTGTCGTCCATGCTTTCTTCTGTTTCCTTCGATGAAACCCGATGGAAAGAAATATCCTCCTCCACGGTTTAAATTGATGAAACCCGAAAGGAACTAAGTGTTAGTTTATCCCGAGAGAAATTAAGTGATAGAACTCGAGAGGAATTTCCACACGCGAATAGTCTTCCACTGTTTGGATTTAATTACCCTAGTGCATTCTGAATAAAGGAAACAAAAAAATGAAAGTTTAAATTTTATGGGATTTTAGGAATAGTATTGAGTGTAAATTTACGGAGTGTTACACAAACCAACGTCGGGATTCGCAGGGTTTACGGTGGACGATGTCGTATGTCTTTCCCCGTCCCACAACTTAACCGGTTCATTTCATATCATAACATTTTCTTATCTTTTTTACATAAAACTTGTGCATCAAAACATTTTGTGTGATTTTATTGAAACTGTGATGCATGAACATACGATTGTGCATATAACATATTTCATAATAAAGACAATTCTCAATGCATAACATAGACAAGTCCTCAAGACATATATCAATACAACAATTCTTAACATAAAACAACTACTAATAACCTAACTACCCATACGTGTACTCCTTAAAGTGCATAAAACCTAGTACCTTTGTGATGTAGGTCTTATGGGCCAAACACATGCAATATAATTTTACCTTCGATCCTTCGGAATTTAAACAAATATTGACGTTTCCTTGAAGTGTCAAGAACCTAAAACATGTGTATTTGAACCCATTACATAGGTACTAACTAATCAACTAAGCTAAACATAATCCAAGTCCAATTCAACTAACTTAAACCAAATCAATTGACAAAAGTCAATCAACACTACTCAAAAATCTCGGATTTCTCAACAAATTTAGGTTCAACTTTAAACTGTCGTAACTCCCTCAATTTTTATCTGATTTCAATGATTCAACAGCCAAATTAAATCTTAAGATATCTAGTTCAACATAGAATCATCCATTTGTCAAAAGAGAATTGAAAATAAGGTCAGAAATTCAAAAATCGTGGACTGCCCTGTTTGGCCGATTTCATGACCTAGTTTCCAAATATTCTTCTAACATGCATAGTTTTCCATTGTCTATCCATTCAAACTCGTAGAATAACTTTTTAACATATATTAGCATCAACCAAGAATAAAATCCAAGAAGAAATTTCAAAATTTCATACCCTCAAAAGTCCAAACAAAACTTGCGAAAACTAGCACTTAATTTCCATAAGAATGCTTCAATTACTAAAAGAATCAAACCGACCTTTTAAGTCTTCAAATGAGGGAGGTCTTATGTGTGGAAAATTCGTCAATGGAGGGAGGGAGAGCTGCTGATTGTCGTGGAGAAGAAGAAGAAAATTAGGGTTAAATATAACTTGGTGTTTTAATTACAACCTAGTAAAAATTTGCTTTTTACTTTAGTACTTCCTACGTGTTGGTTTTTTTTTTTTTTGCTTTTACTACATGTAGCCCTAATTGTAGTACAAACTTCCTCCTCCAGGTGTATCTCCACGCCAACACACTCCATCTTCTTTTCACTTTTGCTTCTCATTTCACTTTTCTTAAATTAATTCTACATGTAGTTTTGTTAAAACTACATGTATTTCACCTTATAAATTTCAACTTCCTCTTTCATTTCTTCTTTAATTCCTTGTAAATTTTCTAAATCTTCATGTCATAAACTTAAAGAATTAATTTCCACCCTTTGTTCATACTTTTTTATCTATAAATTACCACTTTTCAATATCTCTTACTAATTTTCATCTATTCCTCTTTTATTTTCATCATTTACTCATTCTACAACAAACTCCATCCAGAATATATAATACACTATATCTAAATTTTATACAAAGAAATTCAGGAACAATTTCAAACTAAAGAAATTTCGGGTGTTACAGAAAATCTACCAATGATTTGCTGTAAATATCCCTTTTCCTTAGCACTGCTCCACTCATTCGTCATTTAGTAGTAATAGTGAGAGAATATAATAATTGAATAATAAAGATATGTCATCAAAATATAAAGTTCGTCTGATTGTTCGATATATGGAGCAATGTTCTAATGGGCATGCAAATGCTGCTAGTAAATTGGTTCTGAGCCAGCCCAATTATTCACTACGTTATAACGCTTCTTTTGCCGTCCAATGTCCAAAAAATGCAATATTTTATTAGCTAGCTTTGGGTAATCCACTTTGCTCTTTCAACAATGCACCATGTATGGCAGAAGTAACATAATCTTAACCAAATATAATCACAATTACGACCAGCCGGCGATGACCATCATTCCATGTTTACAATGTTTTCAATTTTAATCACCATACTCCCCTATAAATACTTTATTAACTCATCGAATCTAACCACTAAGCTAGATCAAATCGAATACAAATGGGCAACTTGAGCCGAAAATCACTCTTGGCTGTTCTTTTCCTATCTCTTGTCGTCGCCTCCATTGTTGAAAGCAAAATGCTCGGAAGTAAGTTACTCATTGTTTAACACAGTATTTAAACAAGTTTCGATAACCTGTTTTAATGTGTGTGTTGATTTCGAATGTTGCAGTTGGATTTGAAAAGAGCCCTCCAACTTGCACGACTATGTATGGTGCTGAGGCAGGTGACACTTGCTCTGGGATACTTGAAAAGTTTGAAATAGATGCTACACTTTTCAGCGACATTAACCCAAACCTCAATTGCGATGGAATTTTCGTAGGTCAATGGATTTGTATCGCTGGAATAGCAAATTAAGTTCAATTGATTTCAAATAAATATCATGGAAAATCAAGTTATTCTCATCATATCTTCGTCACGTTTTAATTTGATATTATTTTATTATTTTTCATCATCTTTTTTTTTTATTTAAAATTTTCAAAATGATGATAATTAATTATTATTTAATGTAATAATTATGATAAAGGATAAATAATTAAAATAAGATATTAATTAGTTTTAATTAAAAAGTGCGGCACCAAATACAAAAGGAAGCTAAAAAAGAGATAACTAAGAAACGACGTCGTGTCGGAAATCGAACGAGAAAACAATGGCTGATTGGTCGGAAGATGTACTAAGCTAATCATGGAATCGGACGAGATAATGAGATCGGGAAGCAGGTACAAGTCTAGTGACTACTTGACACCCCACAAACCTGAAACTCTCTCTCGATCTCAATCTTGATCTCGTTTGTCGCTCCCATTACTGACGCTCCTCTCGCGGCTTCTTCCTTGTTTTGCTCTAAATGAAGATTTCGCCCTTCCTCGCCAGAGCTTCAAGAGCTTTCCATGGCTGCCCAACATACGCTAAACTACTCGTGTTTTGCTCCCTCAGGTCTTCGATCACTCTACATTTCTTTCTCCACGAATCTTTTCATTATTAATTATTTGCTTGAGTTTTGCTCGCTGTATGCTTGGTTACTGGGAGATTTTTAAGAAAGAAGGAAATTACTAGGACTCTGCTCAGCAGTAATTAGACCCCTTTTTTCACTCGACCTGACTGTAGATTCATTTTATAGCGTAAAGTTCGTATCTATTCTCAATCATAAAGTCAATGTTTTGCTTGCAATCTGAAGTATTGGAGTGCAGACAATACAAAATGTCTTCCGCCTCATGGGATTAGGAAGAACATAAAATGCTTTTGTTAAACTTCTATACTTACGAGTTTAAACGTCTTAAAATATATGAGATAATAGTTTGGAAGCACTTGATGAAATTAAGTGGTTTAAATATTCATGTACTCTGTTCCATTGGAAAGTATAATGCATTAAGCATCCCAAAAGTGTCTTATGACTTACAGACAAGTTCGACTGAAAATATCTTTATGATTTGTTTTCTATCGATCAATAGTGATGATAATTTCATCTGACGATTACGAAGGTTATATCTAATTATGATCTCAGCTCACACTTGATGCAAGGCTTAGCTGATATAGTTTCTCTAGAGTTTGAGGAACTAAGTTGCAAGTTAATGCTTTATAGTTCAGTTGATCAGTAGTTGACTAAAGACATCTATTATCTGTTTATAGAATTGTGAATGTAGTCGTTGTGTTCTTGATGGTTACACAGACTTGCCCGTACGTTCAATCATCCAATCCTGATCTTCTCATGGAACTGTTTTGAAAACTTATTTCAGTAGTGGAGGCCTAGTAGCATACTCTGAATCACAACAAGACGTTGGTAATCATAGTGAAAAGGAACTCAAGAAAAAGAGAGTTTTGGTGCTTGGAACAGGATGGGCTGGGACTAGCTTCCTAAAAGATCTTGACACTTCGATATATGATGTCCAAGTTGTTTCACCACGGAATTATTTTGCATTTACTCCCCTGTTACCCAGCGTGACATGTGGAACGGTTGAAGCACGAAGCATCGTAGAACCAGTTCGAAACATCATAGGAAAGGTAAATGCACTAGAAAAGACACTTCTAGGACTTTGGCGGTAACAATTTCATCATACATTTAAAGCTTGATTTTTAAGAAACTTACCGATCACTAAAGGTTGCGAATGTAAATTCGTTGGTAGGTTTATCAATAAATATAGAAATTCATTTAGAGCACATTTATTATATTTTCGGAGTGATCCCTCACAAACCTTTTGGGGAAAATATAGTGTATCTATGCTCTAATTTAAATCATGGCAGAGAAAAGGCAAAATTCAATTCTGTGAAGCAGAATGTGTCAAGATTGATGCTGCAAACAAGAAGGTATTATGTCGGTCTGCGATAGACAATAAGATGGTAGAGAAGATGGAATTTTCATTGGAATATGACTACTTGGTTATAGCAATTGGAGCACAAGTGAACACTTTTAACACTCCGGGTGTCAAGGAAAATTGTCATTTTCTCAAGGTGAATTGTTTTCCATTTCCACACAATAAAATTCATTTTCTATTTACACTTTTGGTAAGGAGACTTGATTAAAATTTGAAAGTAGCTGATGCGGAAATTGTTGCACATAATGTAGGAAGTGGAAGATGCTCTTAAAATTCGCAGAAGTGTGATTGATTGCTTCGAAACGGCAGTCCTTCCTGGTCTGAGTGAAGAAGAGAGAAGAAGAAATCTTCATTTTGTTATTGTTGGAGGGGGTCCAACTGGTGTAGAATTTGCTGCAGAGCTGCATGACTTTCTTCAAGAAGATTTAGTCAAATTATACCCTATGGTCAAAGATCTGGTGAAAATTACAGTTGTACAGTCAGGAGATCACATCTTAAACATGTAAGAAAATAACTATTCTGTTTCATAGCATTCTCGTGGTTGGATTTATAGTGCAAAAGAGAACTGAGCCATATCTTACAAACTTGTGCAATACTATGCTTGAAAATGTTCTTTTGGTAAAATGCTTAAATTTAAATAACCTTACGACAAAGATAGTAAGATGCTTTATTTATTATCTTTTCATGTTGTCGACTAACTTATCAACCTCTGAAGCTGAGCCGTGTTCATTTTACGGCGAGCTTTGCCTTCCTGCTAGTAAGAAGACCACAAATCAAACAGGAAACTTCATGGAATTCACATTCTTCGTCTATGTAGGTTCGATGAAAGAATTAGCTCATTTGCTGAGCAGAAATTTTCAAGAGACGGTATTGAATTGCAAACAGGATGCCGGGTTGTAAGTGTTTCTGATAAAGAGATTACAATGAAGATGAACACGAAAGGAGAAATTTGTTCTGTACCCCATGGATTAGTTGTGTGGTCGACTGGAGTGGGGACTCGTCCCGTGGTTAAGGACTTCATGGAGCAAATTGGCCAGGTTTGTAAATACATTCGTTGTATTTATGATAAATACTGTGAAACTATCTAATAATTTTTTATTTCATGATGGAGCACTTTATAGAAACTTTGAGTGATACTTTCATGCGCAAAAGTTTTGAGTAAAGTTCTTACGTGCAGGGAGGTAGGCGCGTTCTCGCAACTGATGAATGGTTGCAAGTAAAGGGTTGTGAAAACGTATATGCACTTGGTGATTGTGCCACAATTGACCAGCGTAAAATTATGGTATATGAAGCCATTATGCAATAATCTACTTTATTTGTTTTTTCTTTTCCCTTGGAAGTACCGACAGGCTAGTTTTATCCATTTTTCATTTGATCATCATTGGATCTTGTGCTAGCAAGTTAAGGATGTGTGATTCAATTGATTTATATTCATTTTTCATTCTTATTAAGACAGTAACAAAAAATAGTGCTATTTACGCACGTAGTTTTCTGCTTTATGGATTTTGTATTACATCTATTTAGGATGACGTCTCCACTATATTTAAAGCATCGGACAAAGACAACTCCGGGACCCTGAGTGTTCAAGAATTTCAAGATGTAGTAGATGACATTCTGATAAGATATCCTCAGATAGAACATTATTTGAAGAGCAAACATCTGCGCAATGTGGTAGATCTGTTGAAAGATTCTGAAGGAAATGAAAGAAAGGAAGTAGATATTGAAGGTTTTAAGTTAGCCCTTTCTCACGTAGACTCTCAGATGAAAGTTCTACCAGCGACTGCGCAGGTAAATGATTTTTCTTTTTTCACTATGCAGCTATTATATTTACTTAAAATTTGAATCTGCAATTGAATATTGTCTTTTCACTACTGAGATATTGTCATTATTTGTTTCTTAGGTTGCTGCCCAGCAGGGTGCCTATCTTTCCAAATGCTTTAACCGCAGCAGCCAAAGTATTGAAAATCCCGAAGGTCCTCGTCGCTTTGGTGATTCTGGGCGATATCAATTTCGTCCATTTCAGTCAGTTTCCTATGTTCATCTCTTATCTATTGCACTATGTAATATGCTTGTCATCTCAATCCTTCAACTGACGGAAACTATCATAAGTTTATGCATAACTTGAATCTAAAAGGTGTCAGTTCTTTACTATGGAGGAGTAACCATTTTGTGAGTGTAGATAGTTTGCAAATTGTTTTACCCCACTACCTCCTTAATTTACTAGTAGTTTAAGCACTTTTCTTCATTCCCTTCTTCCTCACTAATATCTTATAATCAAGGTACAAGCATTTGGGCCAATTTGCTCCTCTAGGCGGAGAACAAACAGCTGCGGAACTACCCGGAGATTGGGTTTCCATAGGCCACAGTTCCCAGTGGCTATGGTATTCTGTATATGCCAGGTGATTCCTCTAATAATCCCTCTACAGATTTGCTACCTAAGGAATTCTGCAGCAGCTTGTTTATCTTTTAATCTAATTTGAAATTATCATTGTTTCAGCAAGCAAGTAAGCTGGCGAACAAGAGTTCTGGTGGTCTCTGATTGGACAAGGAGGTTTATTTTTGGAAGAGATTCTAGCCGGATATGACACTAAGACCATGTAAATTTCCTTTGGTGATGGGCCATTGGTAACTTCGGAGCTATCTAGGCAGATAACTTTCTATCTTATTACTATGTTCTCTGTACATTTTTCCAATGTCTGTTTATGAAGGAATTGAAAAGAAGAATCCACAGAGTCTGCCTATGGAGGGACCAGGGTCAATAATTCTGCTATCAATATCAATTCTTCAATTTCTTGTATTATGAAAGTTATTCTAATAATGTCTAAAGCTTAACACGATTGCCAACATTATATGCAAGAAACAGAATACCATCACCAGTACATAATACACAGAGGTTTAACGCATGGAAAAATAGAATCGTATGATACTTTGATGAGTTACAAATTGGCGTAAATCTCAGAAGATAGAAGCAAAGTTAAGGATCTTGTAGTCAGATCATTCACATACCATATTAGGCATCCGAAGTTATGATACACGAATCCAAGTGATTTCTGTCTTCAGACTCCAAAAAACACCAAGAGAATCGCATATTTAACAGGCATGCACCCTATGCCAATGTCCTCCATCTGGAAAGGCCAAGCACGGTTACAGTCTAACACAAACGGCAAAGTTGAATATAACTCTATCAGATTAGCATATTTCCAGCATCATTTTCTCAAGCAAGTGTTGAGAAGTGAATGAAAGGTATAATTTTTGAAACAGTAATTTGTTGAGGAGAGCATGCTGTGAGGAGCAACAAGCTCTCGATCTTGACCAAAATAGAAGAAATCTCAAACTCTTACTGAGATTCCTGAGAAAGGGGAACTAACAACAGTCAAATATCCTAGAAGATAATCCAATACCAATTCTTCCACCAAAAGTGTCTCTCTCTTCCTTCCTCTTACAATTTATATCCAATCTACTATGCCTTCACATATATATTTCACTTCAACTAGTCACATCAGCAAGTCACCATTTTACCTATTTCATTCACTTCTCAACAAGCTTGTTGAGGATAATCAATCACAATAGCCAAAAATAATGGTAAGGTATTGAAAATAAGATCCACAACTAATGATTATGAGGTCTTACTTGGAGATAACAGGTAAATTGCCTTTCCAAATTGCTCCTAAACAAATCCATCACGATAAAATTCTCTAGCATGCATGGCAAGTCAAAATCCCATCAGAATTATCAGCTTGATCTTGTGTGCCTTGATGCCAATTTAAAAATCCGTGACTAGAACCGTCTCCTTTTTTCCTTATAATCCTTAACGCTAGTAAGTTTTGCTTTACCTGAATTCATCTCCTCCTGAAATGATACTGCCAAATCCACCTTGCCTGTCTTCTTAAGATTACTGATTAGAGACCGGTAAATATAAATGGAAGGACGAATATGCTTAAGCTTCATCTCCTTGAAGAGTATCAATGATTCTTCGACGTTGCCTGATCGCCCAAGGCAGTCGATTAATGCAGTATAAGTGAGCAAATCAGGTTCAATTTTCTTCTCACGCATTTCCTTAAAGTAAACTATGCACATATCAAATCTTCCAACCTTGCGAAAGCTGTTCAACAATACGTTATAGGAAATTACATCTGCCACAATGCCACATTCATTCATGGAGGAAAATTCTTGAAGCATTTCATCGAGGCGACCCACATGACCCAACATGTTCATAATAGTATTATATGTAATCAAGTCTGGCATACATTTCAGAGTCTTCATATGGTTAAATACGTGAAGAGCTTTATCAATCTCCTTGCATTCAGAAAGACCATAGATGATTCCATTTACAACTGTTGGACTTGGAAATGTAAGCTCCGACACTTCTTCGATGAATCTTAATAGCTGGACAAAATCATTTGTCTTTGTAAAAACCTTGGCCAAAGTTAGATAGGAGGTAGGCCTTACACATCTGTCTGAAGTCACAAACTCTTTGAAAATTTTACAGCATGAGAGAATGTCACCATTTTCACTGGCTGCTGACAATATAGAATCATATACAAGGAGGCCACGGGGATTTTGGTTATGTCTTAAGGATTGATCTACTTGAGCACCAGAACAGATAATGCTAGATTTACACAGCTTATCAATGTCTCCTTCCACAGTCATGCGGTCGCAACCCGAAGAATTTTCCTGTGTAGGCAGAACCTTTTTTGAGAATTCATCTCTAGTTTCCTTTTCATTACGAAAGCCGCACGTGGAAAATGAAAGATGGTTATTGAATTCCCCAATAGTAGAAAAATACAGGCAGCTTATCTGCATCAAAAACTTTAGTCACCACAAATATCGAAACAGGAATTTCAGGATGATAATAATTTAAATTTCTATCAACACTGATTATCTACAGAGGTTGATTCCCATAAGTATTCAGAAAATTAAACAAATATTAAACTGCTAAAACTAGGTGTCTGTTCTCATATATAACGAAGAGCTTTCGATTCTATAATGATTGTCACTTGCTCGTCATACATGACTTGGTTAATAAATCAGGATGTGTACATCGTGTGCCAACATGAGTAAAGAAAGTGGCTAGACTTTCTTTCCCAATTTAGTCTTCTTTCTTAGCAAGGTACTCATTTCTCTAGCTAGAAAGAGGAGAAAATAATCTAATAAATCTCTAGCAACAACGTCATACTACTTTCTATAACGCAAAGCATTAAACATGAACTAAAATATACTGATTTATTCGAAACCAGAAACTCAAATCAATTGAAGCATAATTTTGGACGAAACACCAGCAAAAAAACAACTAATGTAAACGCTCACTGTACTCCCTCATTACAACAGTTAACAGTAAGCTCTTTCGCGGCATGTATGCCTCCATAAAGTGCGGAACCTAGTTGAAGAACTAATCAAGTGAACAGAAGATTAAGAAAAATAAGGGGATCCACTTACGGAAAATTGGGGGTGAATAGTTTCTCTGGTAAACAGCAGACTCCCAAAACGAGGAAAGGAACAAAAAAGGGTAGTTGTTAAATAACGTGAAATCGCGGAAACGGTTTGCTTCACATCATTGGGACGAAGCAAGAGCTTCAAGTGCATTGAGGAGGTATCAGTCAATCGAAGGAAATGGAAAACGCCGCAGAGGGAATAGGGCCAACTCCAACGAATTTCCCGACTCAGGAAGTTCAACAATGAGCGCGGATCGCGAGTCGAAGGTTTAACCTGGGTTTGATGGAAAAGTAACCTCTCTCGTATCATTTGACCAATATAGAATTCTTCTCTCTCACACAAATGGCTCTCTTTTTTATGAAAAGACCAAAAAACCCTTCACCTACGATAAAAAAAGATAAATATCAAATGAGACCCAGAGTTAAGAATTACTACAATGAACCCCTTATTTTGTAAATTTTGCTAAAGGAACCCCTCAGAATTTGAGACACCCCAAAACAGGCAACAGACACGGGTGACACCATTGTGCAGGTAAGAGCTTGTTTCCATGAAGTTGAAATTGCAGAAAAGGTATTTGAGGCCTTTTTCAGGATAAACTGCAGATTATTAATGAGAAAAATATATATTTGTAGAGCTCAGCTTTGGTATCAAGCTTGCACAAAAGAACTAAGATGATCCAAGAGCTAAGGGGGTGACCACCAATGGAGTTCAAATGATCGTCAGGGAAGAGAATTTCATAGTAAGAATCAGCGAAATGGGGATTTGCAGAGGGTTCCATTGTAATCTGTTAATAGCCCAACGAGTCAAGTGGGTGAATACCGCCGCCGAAAACTGGTGAATTGCTCGATTGTTGATTCGAATTCGGAGATGTTGACGAAATGTCGAAAATCGATTCGATCTGAGATTACTTTGTGAAGATCTGAGAGAAAATTTTCGGTCCTTGTTTTTAGCGATCAGTTCTGGAAATTTGAATAGTTTGATTGCTCCTTGGTTATTTTACCGAAACATGCTTCTGAACAGCTTTCTCACAACAATTTTAAGACTAGTTTAAATTATTTCTACCAACACTTTGTGATTACCAACATAATCCATTATTAAAGAAAGAAATGTTAAGTATTTTAGCCATTGATTTAGTCATCTTCAAAAATCAATGTCTGACGAACAGATGGGTCTACCTCCTCCTCCTCCTCGGCGTTTTCCTTCTCATTAGCACCGAAGAATGATCGCCTGCCGATCAAATCAGCCACCCTTTTCGCCGGTCCTGAGTCCCTCGGACTCTCATTACAGCATCTCAGAGTCCTAATCCTAGGAACTGGAAGAACCCCACTCATTTCATCGACGTCCATTGCAGGCATTATTTCTTCAGCTTCCTCGCACGCCATAACAACTTCCTTCGGAATGTCCCATCGCTTCTTCACCCGGCTCTCACTTGAAGCTCGTTTCTTCTCCACTCTCTTCATCTCCACCTTATCGTTTTCTGGAAAAGACCTTTTTCTTCCATCGTTGGTTTGGACGGGGATTTGACTGTACCTGCTGGATACCACTCTCCCGTTCTTTAATGGTTTCTTCGCGCTAGCATTCACTGACTTTTCGTCCTCTTTGAACAGCTTTTTTGGCTGGATTGTTCCGATTAGTCCTTCCTCTTTCTTCACTGGTCTCTTCGAGCTCACGGTCGTGGCTGCTTGCTTTACCGTCTGAACCTTGGGAACTGTTTTTCTCCATTTAGGGCTAGTTGTCATGCTGTCTCGCTTTCCCCTTTCCTTTGTCACCTTCAGTTCGTCAATCTCATCGAGTTTCCAGAAACACGATTTTCGACGATTCTGAATCTGTTGAACAGGTGTAATTTCGATTTTCGCCGGCGGTCGAACACCGATTCCAGAAATGATTTCCGACGGTCCCAAACTGACACCCGTTCGTCGTCCTCCAACCTCAGAAAAGATCTCACATGGCCCCAAACTGACCCCTCTGCGACTGAACTTTATTTTGCTAGCTGAAACGAAAGGTTGTTCAACGTTTTTCTCGCTATCTGAATTCTTGAAACTCTGTTTCGGATCCATGAATTTCGCTGCGATAATTCTCCCACGGCGTTCGTTAATCTTTAAATTCTCTTCCAATTTTCTCAGTCGAAGAGCTTTGAGCCTTTCTGACAAGATAGCAATCTCTCTTTCAATTTCTTTAATTTCTGAATCAATTTTACAATCTCCACGACCTTTATCTTCCTGTTCTTCACCTTCTTCTTTGTTTCTTTCTTTCGATACTGGTTCGAGGAAAACCAGTTTGGCTGAAGGCTTCAATGGCTTCCCGTTCGATTTCACACTAACATTGTTAGGCTGAAGGGGCTTCACAGAGACGATAGATTTGACCGAAGCAGGAGATTTAGTAAAACAGGACTCAAATTTTCCTTGCTGCAATCAGATTGAAAGGAATCAGAGTTCTGCCAACAGCCTTTAACGGCAGCGAAACCTTCGGACGCTTCATTGTCAAAGGCAGCATTATCCCAAACCTGTAAATCTGGTGCGTTAATGGCATCAGGGTACTGTAATATACTCATTTGACGGAAGACAATTCTTGAAGACGAAGAACAATGGCAGATCTAGAAGATTTTAAAATAAAAAACTAAGAGAAAACCTCCTCTTCTCGCTACGTTTGCTTAGAATTGTTTCTTGGTACGATGTGGGAGAGAAGGTCGAATCGGAAAAGTTTTGTATTTCGAGTTTTCTGACCGTTGGAAAAAAATAGACGTTGAAACGTGAAGCCTTGGTGGAATATCAACCGTCCGATTATAAACGTCTTTTGCAGACGCTCCGATTCGATTTAAAATTATAATTAGTCCACAAAGAGGAGCGGAGTTTTCAAAACGGTAACAAATACTGCGTTTTGACTATTCTACACGAGAAACCACGCAGAAATCAAACTGTGGGTCAAGCTATTAAAATTCGGATAAACCCGGCGCGAACCCAACTTTACCAGTAGAGAAGGTCTGGGTCAAGTCGGGGAGGGTAGATTTAGGGTTTGGGCCTGGAGTTTTTTCAATTAAAAGAGTGGGCACCCGTCCACCTTAGTACCAGGAGCTGTAGGGCAAGTAGCGAGCGGGCAATGATCTCCCACATCCTGTTCACACCAGTTAACGCCATAAATTCCATTGAGCTGAACCGTTTAAAGCTTGTAAACAAAGCTAAAATAGCAGTTCTAAGGGCACCTCCAATGGAGTTGTTATCTTGGTTGCTTGTCAAAGTTACTCTGACAAGCAACAATAACGATAGTTGCTATTCTCGTTGGAGAGCAACGATCGTTGCTCAAGGAGTGCTTTTTTAAACAATCCTTGAGTCACGCTAACTAAGAGTGTGAAATAGTTTTTTAAAAAATTTTATTTGTTTGTTTATTTAGTTTAATTAGATTAAACATTATATTTTATTTAGATTGTACTGTTTTGTTTGATACAAATTGAAGCATGTGAGTCGTACACAAAAAAAAATTGTACCGTTGCTCAACGGCTACAAATTGAAAAAAATTATTATTTTATATATTCTTACTTTTTTTATCTATAAATACAAACATTTGTTGTCCAAATTTATATTTTCTTCCCAATTTTCCTTCACAATTTCTTACAATTTTCTTCTCATTTTTCCTTAAATTCATATACAAATGGATTCTGATAACTCTTCAAATTTCAATCACTTAAATTATCAGAATCCATTTTTTCAATTTTCTTTAAGTACTTCAAATATCCCTCACCCAATACATCAAAATCCATTTAATCAATTATCCCAAAATGCTCCAAATTCCCAAATTCCACATTTTCAATATCATCAAGTACCGTCAAACTTTCAAAATTTTAAAAATTATCCATTTCCACCATTTCAAAACCCAAATTTGAGTTCCTTTGAGACGTCACAGTATTTGTCATTTGTCACGTTTGCAAATTCACTACCATTTGGTTCACATCCCTCACACTGAACACCATCCACCTCTGCTTCTGAATCCCAACCTGGACGCAGTGGAGACGAGTTACAGAATGCGCCTTGAATTGTTGAAGAGAATAAACCTCAAAAATACAAACAAAAAATGAGGTGGAGTGAAGCAGCAAATCTACTTCTGATAAGCGGATGACTCAACACATCTAAGAATTCTATGGTTGGCATTGACCAAACAACAGCACGCTTTTGGGACCGCATTGCTGATTATTTCAATGAAAACCACGAAGATGGGCCTAGCAGAACAGGGAATCAATGCAAGGACCATTGGAACAAGATAAATCATAAGGTACTATTTTTCAATGATTGTTACCAACGAGTTCAACGAGCACGCCATAGTGGGTGGTCCGATGACCAAATTATGGAGCATGCCCACCAACTGTATAAATCTGAAAATGGTGGCTCTCATTTTATGTTTCACTACTGTTTGAAGAAGTTAAGCGATGAGCCGAAATTGAATACTTCATATCAGCAAGAGGGTTCTAAGAGAACAAAAGTTTCCAAATCAGGGGCATACACTTCGTCATCTAATCCAGAGAAGAGTGACAATGAAGTACATGAAGTGCGGCCAATTGGCCAAAAGACAGCCAAAAGAAAGGGAAAGGGAAAGGAAAAAAAAGAAAAAAAAAAAAAAAAAAGTGAGTCTGCTGAGTATTTGGAAACTCAATCTCTAAAAGCAGCCGAATTGGAGAAATTAGTGGAAATTGAAGTTAAAAAGGCAGAAGATAAGAGAATAACAAAATACATGGATTACCTCGTTATGGATACGTCGTATATGACTGATCAACAAAAAAAAGATCACGAAAGATTTTGTGATCATATTATGACTAACATCTTAAAATTTTAATGTATTTTTTTCCGCAAAGTATGTAATTTCTTTTCCACAAGTTATGTAATTTCTTTTCCGCAAGTTATATAATTTCTTTTCCGCAAATAAGTGTTATTTATTTTTCGCAAGTTATGTAATTTCTTTTCCGCAAGTTATATAATCTTTTTGTTTTCCAAAAGTGTCGACCGGGGAAACCACCTGGTCGACACTTTCCCCTCAATATAAATAAAATTCGAGGAAACCACCTGGCTCGATTTGGACCACAATTTGATTAAAAAATATTCTTCATATTGAAATATAGATGTTTATGGAATTTTTTTCTTCAATATTTTGGACGGTAACCGTGTTTGTGCAATTTTATATTTGTATTTTAATTTTATACAGTTAATATTAATTTTAGTTGCTTCCCAAACTATAATATTTGCTTCTTTTGTAAATATAAATTATAATATTTACTTAATTTAATGATATTATGATTATATATATGTAAGAAAAATTAATATTAAAATTAATATAAAATTATTTTATAAGCAACGAACTAGGGGTTGTTATTATTAGAGTACAAGGTTGCTTGAGGTTGCTTAAGAGATGAAGTGGAAGAGAGAAAATGCAATTTATTTAAATAATAATATAAATAATATTAATTTATTTGATAGCAATTTCAACGGGTTGCTACCGTTGGAGTTGCTCTAATGAGCTATGTATGTGCTAGTTTTAGTTCACTTACGAAACTATATGTTTTGAACACCCACGTTGCAATTACATGAGATGGAGATATATATCCCCATAATAGCTCTGAGACAACACTCAAGGAAATAGTCTGAGATTATGAGCATTTGCTTTGATGAGTACCATCGGCTTACCTGTCCAGTTGTAGCGATGAGTACACTTGAGGGGGAGGAGGAGAACGAAGACTAGTAGGAAACACAACAAGATTCCCCAATATGGAAGTTGCGATTGCTTATCAACTACTTCGCAGCTTAAAATTGCTAGCACAACTGACGACAATCTGTCGTGAACATCCCCTTGATCATTGTTATTAAAATACGCATGCTTAAGATATCGATATGCATCCCTTAAATGGAAGAAAAAGTAGCTTCAGTAATCAAATTGCAGAAGCTAACAAACAAACATATGAAGATAGTAGAGAGGTACCTCGAGTGATAAAGTAAGAAATGAGTGACAATGGATGTTATATTTGCAAATACAACACCCAAATAAATTTTGAAGTAGTTTTGGTACTCTTTGTGATCTAATGTTATGCCTATTAGTTATATTATATTTATTAGTACCTAAGGATATTTTGGTCTATTTACTTTTTATTGTAAATCTAGTTACTATATAAACTCTTTATGTATATTCTGATTAGTTTAACAGTTTAATAAGAAACCTTATTCTCTTTTTCTCTCTATGTTATCATGGTATCAGAGCCTCCATTAATGGATTCTCTTTGCTTGATTGAAGAAATTATAATCCAATCCATAGTTTTCGTGGATCGAACTTTTTTCGCGGATCAACTATATAAACTTTTTTTTCTGGTAATTTTTTATTTTTCCCTTTGATTTGTTCTCGCTCGAGTTTGGTTGATTGGATTTTGTCGATTTTGGGATTTTCGACTCTGTTGATTTGGTTATTTGGGGATTTCGAATTCTTTTGATTTGAGGATTTCGGATTTGGGGATTTCGTCTATGTGTCTATTTTATTATGGCTAGTCATAAGGATGATTCCCTTCAGTCAATTAGTATTCAATTGGATGGTAAAAACTATATGTATTGGAGTTATGTTATGAAGAAATTTTTGCGTGGAAAATCTATGTGGAGCTATGTTACAGGTGTGCGGGTTAAACCTACAGACGACACAAACGATTATGCGGTCGTGGTCGACAATTGGGAGGCTGATAATTCGAAGATTATTACGTGGATTAACAATTCTGTTACTCACTCCATTGGTGTTCAGTTGGCTAAATATGAGACTGCTAAAGAGGTCTGGGATCATCTGGCTAGATTGTACAAGCAGTCTAATTTCGCCAAACATTATCAATTAGAGTCAGATATTCACGCACTTCAGCAGAATGATATGAGTATCCAAGAGTTTTATTCTGCCATGACTAATCTCTGGGATCAGTTGGCTCTCACTGAATTTGCAGAGTTGCGAGCATTTGAACCGTATATTTCTCGTAGAAAAGCACAATGTCTAGTACAATTTTTGATGACCCTTCGGAATGATTTCGAGGGATTGTGTGGGACAATTCTACATCGTTCTCCTCTTTCGTCTGTTGATTCAGTGATTAATGAACTATTAGCAGAGGAGATTCGGCTTAAGTCTAAGGTAGATAAGGTGTCTGTCACACCTACGACTCCATCCATCTTTGCTGCTCCTCAACAGTCTCCGCCTAGCAACCAAAATAGACCAGCTCCTAAGGTCTATCCGGATGAATGTGCTTTCTGCAAGGGGAAAGGTCATTGGAAGACTCAGTGTCCGAAATTGCTGAGTAAAGGCAAACAACAACAGCAACAACGACCACCGCAACAACAACGCCCGCCGCAGACTGCTTTATGGCCGTATCACCCACCTCAGTCCAACAATGCAATTACTGCCCTGTCTTTGGATCCATATATGTTTGAGCAGTTTCAGCAGTTCCTTACTTCACAGTCTCATGTCATGTCAGCCTCCTCTCCTAAAGGTTTGTCTTTGTCTGCTAATTCAGATAAATCGTCTCCCTTATGGATCTTAGATTCAGGTGCTTCTCATTATATTTCTCTTGTTATTGATTCTTTTACGTCTGTTACTCCTGCTCCCTCTTTGTCTATCATGACCGCCAATGGTACTCCAATGCCATTGGTAGGAATTGGCTCTATTCGCATATCTCGTTTATCTCTATCAGATGTATACCATATTCTTAGTCTAACATTAAATCTTGCATCTGTTGGTCAATTGTGTGATTTTGGTCTCTCAGTTCTTTTTACTTCTACCACTTGTTGTGTTGAGGACCCGCAATCTCATAAGGTGATTGGGACAGGCCGTAGGGAATGGGGACTCTATGTTTTGGATGAGCTCAAAGTATCAGATGTTGCTGCCTCTAATGTGGATTTGTCGTCTTTTCGTTTGAGTCGTTCGTCTTCTGATTTTTATCTTTGGCACTCTCGTTGGGTCATGTTTCTGCGTCTCGTTTAAAGTTTTTGTTGTCTACAGGAGTTTTAGGACATTTAGCCAGTCATGATATTTCTGATTATCGTGGTTGTAAATTGGCTAAATTTTCAGCCTTGCCTTTTTATAAAAGTATTTCCTTTTCCATTGCACCATTTGATCTTGTGCATTATGATGTGTGGGGACCCTCTCCTGTATCCACCAAAGGGGGTTCCAGATATTATGTTTCGTTCATTGATGATTTTACTTGTTATACTTGGGTTTATCTTATGAAACACAGGTCTGATTTTCTTACCATATTCAGTAACTTTCGAGCTCTTGTGAAAATCCAACACTCATCTGTCATTAAACGTTTTCGGTGTGATTTGGGGGGTGAATATACTTCTAACAATTTTTCTAAGTTACTTACTTCTGATGGGACTATCCATTAAACCTCGTGTACAGAGACTCCTCAACAAAATGGTGTTGCTGAAAGGAAACATCGCCATCTTGTTGAAACAACTCGTTCGTTCTTGTTGTCAGCCGAGGTTCCTAGTGAGTTTTGGGGGGAGGCAATACTTACAGCTACTCATGTGATCAACAGAATTCCAATATCTCATAATTCAGATTTGTCCCCTTTTGAAAAGTTATATGGTCATTCACCTGATTATTCCTTGTAGCGCGTCTTCGGTTGTACTTGCTTTGTTCTCCGACCACATGTTGAGCGTAATAAATTGTCTCCTTGGTTCACCTTATGTGTCTTTTTGGGTTATGGTGTTGGTCAAAAGGGATATCGTTGTTTTGATCCAGTTAGTCAAAAACTGTATGTCTCACGTCATGTTGTGTTTTTAGAGCACATTCTCTTCTTTTCTGTTCCTGCTAATTCTCATCACATGACACAATCAGATTTAGTTCACATTGATCCTTTTGATACAGACCCCGACGAAATTCTATCTGATACTTTGGTTCACGAGGCATCCACCTCTCATGCTCCTGCTCCTACGAACCAATGCCCAACCCATTGCGACCGGATCCTATAATATGAGCTACAACTGATTTATCCTATATCAAACATGCCAAGGATATTGCACCAAGGGAAGGGAAAGGAAAGAAATAGCCGGGCATGGTTGCAAAACTCATAATTATTTAGATTATATCAAAGGGTTCGGAATTTCAAAACTGGTAACGTTGGATAATCTGTGAAGGGTACCGTCAGCCTCACCTCTTCGATAGGAGAATCATTGATCTTGCCATTTTTACCTTCAATGAAAATTAGCAAAGGGTTGTATTACTACAATATAACGATTGAAAATAAAAATAATAGAAACTAAGTACGTTTCCGATTCATTATTCTGTTTCTCCTCCTTCTCCATGAAATGTTGGCCGATATGAACAAGTGGTTCAAAGGTCAGAGCACTAATAGAAGAAGATTGCGTAAACTGAACTTGAAAGCGCGTTAAAGCTTTTTTTGACCAAGGAAAAGACTTTCTGAATGGAATCAACGATCTCTTCCTTAAAGATTGAGATGAGTTATGTGGGTGAATTCGGGAGACCATGGACACCACTGAGATGAGTCGATGTCGAATTCAAAAAAACTGGTATAAATGATTGTAACACACAGGATTTTATAGATTTTTTCACTTTGAGTTGTAATGTCATGTTAGAATTTGGTGTGACCCGAATTCTATATGGGCCAGACCGGTTAGGCCCATTTTGGGAATCTCATTAGGGTTTTGTTTTCTCTATAAATTGATGTAAACTAGAGTCACAAAACCTGCGGTTGTATTTCGATCTTCATAGTGATTTGTTTATCTGCCCATGGTTTTTTCTCGTAACGATTTTTCCACGTAAAATTCGGTGTCTATTATTTTCTCCCTTTTTTCTTTTTCGTATTATCGATCGTTCGTTTCAGGTGGATTAGGGCGTCTAATCCTAACAAGTGGTATCAAAGCTTCAGGTTGAAGGTTTTTCGAGAATCAGGTTTGATTTTTCGAAGGTATCGAACGTTTTTCAGGTTTGTAATTTCGGTAATTGAAATTACAATTAGAAGGAAAAAGAAAATTGAAAAAGAAAGAAATTTATTTTCTTTTCTTTTTCTCTACGTGAAAAAAAAAAAAAATTGGTTTTGGTTATTCTTCGACAGAGAAGAACAGAGCCTCTGTTCTGCCCGAGCCGCAGCACCCACGCGAACGCCGCGCCTCCGCGGCTCGCCGCCGTTGCCCTAGTCGCCGCCGTCTGTCATCAACCGAGCAGAGTTGCCGGAGAACAGACACCACCGCGCTCTGTTCTGCTCGCCGCGAATTCCGCGCTCGGTTCAGAATCTCGTCGCCGATCAAAACTGCGCGCGCGTCAAAGAAGAAGGTTGCCGTCGCCTACCATCTTCGTTCAGCAACCTCCGAGCGTCCGAGCAGCAAGTTTGTGTTGACTTATAGAGTGTTTAAGTCTAAATATGTTTTTGATGATGTATTTGTATGTTCAGGAATGTAATTTGATTATGTTTAATATATGAGAATAATGAGTTATGCATAAGAAATTAATCGGTTGGAAATGCCCTTGGAAATGGTATTTTAGTAGTCTAACAACTGTGGTTAAGTATACAGTGCTGAATAGTAAAACATGGCTGAAAACTGAGAGACAAAGTTCTTCATCTGTATGTGATTTTTAAAGTAGACTTACACCGATCACTAAACGACAAAAGCGGAGTCGTTCAAAGAGTAAATCATTTGATTGCTTACACCGATCGTTAAACGACAAAAGCAGAGTCGTTCAAAGAGTAAATCATCCGATTGCTTACACCGATCGCTAAACGACAAAAGCAGAGTCGTTCAAAGAGTAAATTATCTGATAGCTAGACGACAAATTTCTGAAGACTTCTACCGATAGCGGCTCTGTACTTTAAAGCTACATCTACCGATAGCGGTTCAGCTCTTTAAGTCGCATATACCGATGGCGGTTCAGCCTTTTAAAGCAATCTATACCGATGGCGGTTCAGCCTTTTAAAGCAATCTATACCGATGGCGGTTCAGCCTTTTAAAGCAATCTATACCGATGGCGGTTCAGCCTTTTAAAGCAATCTATACCGATGGCGGTTCAGCCTTTTAAAGCAATCTATACCGATGGCGGTTCAGCCTTTTAAAGCAATCTATACCGATGGCGGTTCAGCCTTTTAAAGCAATCTATACCGATGGCGGTTCAGCCTTTTAAAGCAATCTATACCGATGGCGGTTCAGCCTTTTAAAGCAATCTATACCGATGGCGGTTCAGCCTTTTAAAGCAATCTATACCGATGGCGGTTCAGCCTTTTAAAGCAATCTATACCGATGGCGGTTCAGCCTTTTAAAGCAATCTATACCGATGGCGGTTCAGCCTTTTAAAGCAATCTATACCGATGGCGGTTCAGCCTTTTAAAGCAATCTATACCGATGGCGGTTCAGCCTTTTAAAGCAATCTATACCGATGGCGGTTCAGCCTTTTAAAGCAATCTATACCGATGGCGGTTCAGCCTTTTAAAGCAATCTATACCGATGGCGGTTCAGCCTTTTAAAGCAATCTATACCGATGGCGGTTCAGCCTTTTAAAGCAATCTATACCGATGGCGGTTCAGCCTTTTAAAGCAATCTATACCGATGGCGGTTCAGCCTTTTAAAGCAATCTATACCGATGGCGGTTCAGCCTTTTAAAGCAATCTATACCGATGGCGGTTCAGCCTTTTAAAGCAATCTATACCGATGGCGGTTCAGCCTTTTAAAGCAATCTATACCGATGGCGGTTCAGCCTTTTAAAGCAATCTATACCGATGGCGGTTCAGCCTTTTAAAGCAATCTATACCGATGGCGGTTCAGCCTTTTAAAGCAATCTATACCGATGGCGGTTCAGCCTTTTAAAGCAATCTATACCGATGGCGGTTCAGCCTTTTAAAGCAATCTATACCGATGGCGGTTCAGCCTTTTAAAGCAATCTATACCGATGGCGGTTCAGCCTTTTAAAGCAATCTATACCGATGGCGGTTCAGCCTTTTAAAGCAATCTATACCGATGGCGGTTCAGCCTTTTAAAGCAATCTATACCGATGGCGGTTCAGCCTTTTAAAGCAATCTATACCGATGGCGGTTCAGCCTTTTAAAGCAATCTATACCGATGGCGGTTCAGCCTTTTAAAGCAATCTATACCGATGGCGGTTCAGCCTTTTAAAGCAATCTATACCGATGGCGGTTCAGCCTTTTAAAGCAATCTATACCGATGGCGGTTCAGCCTTTTAAAGCAATCTATACCGATGGCGGTTCAGCCTTTTAAAGCAATCTATACCGATGGCGGTTCAGCCTTTTAAAGCAATCTATACCGATGGCGGTTCAGCCTTTTAAAGCAATCTATACCGATGGCGGTTCAGCCTTTTAAAGCAATCTATACCGATGGCGGTTCAGCCTTTTAAAGCAATCTATACCGATGGCGGTTCAGCCTTTTAAAGCAATCTATACCGATGGCGGTTCAGCCTTTTAAAGCAATCTATACCGATGGCGGTTCAGCCTTTTAAAGCAATCTATACCGATGGCGGTTCAGCCTTTTAAAGCAATCTATACCGATGGCGGTTCAGCCTTTTAAAGCAATCTATACCGATGGCGGTTCAGCCTTTTAAAGCAATCTATACCGATGGCGGTTCAGCCTTTTAAAGCAATCTATACCGATGGCGGTTCAGCCTTTTAAAGCAATCTATACCGATGGCGGTTCAGCCTTTTAAAGCAATCTATACCGATGGCGGTTCAGCCTTTTAAAGCAATCTATACCGATGGCGGTTCAGCCTTTTAAAGCAATCTATACCGATGGCGGTTCAGCCTTTTAAAGCAATCTATACCGATGGCGGTTCAGCCTTTTAAAGCAATCTATACCGATGGCGGTTCAGCCTTTT
>CM039504.1:6421473-6466483 GCA_022432975.1 Begonia masoniana
TTGTAATGGCTGTAAATCGACGCCGGGGAAGTGCGATTTAGTTTTTCTCTGAGGAGAAGAAAAGGATCTTCAAGGGGAAAACCTTGAAGCGTGGACGTAGGCAGTTTTTGGCTGAACCACGTAAAAACACTGGTGTCAAATTTCTCTTACTCTCTTTTTATATTAGTGTTTAATGTTGCGTTAGATTTAAAAAGAATTAAAAGTCTAATTCATCCCCCTCTTAGACAATCTCGATCCTACAGTTTATTCAGTTTTTTGGTATTTTTCACTGATTTCAGATTATTGTTTGCTATTTTTTGGAATAATTATTTGGTGGAGACATTGCTAGAAATTCTGATATTGAAATTATGTGGCGGACTGAATTATTGATCGGAATATTGGGCCGAACAGATAAAAAAGAAGAAAATCTTCAGGTGAAAAGAGTCGTTCTTGTTGCCGACAAGTGAAGAGAGGAGAGCCCTTACTCCGTTCAACCTCACTATTTCGTTTCGTCTTCCTTGTTTCTTCAGGAACAAGTTTTTGTAACATTTTTGGGGTGCAAAAATATCGGTTTTGTTGGGAGGTTGAGATTTGAGGAAGATTTGGAGGAAGATTTGCAGATTTGTTTCCTTGTACCGAAATTTCTTTGAATGTGGAGATTGTCAGAATTCAGTGTTCTGGATTCTTTTTGAGTTGGGTCGAGTAACCCGTTGGATCTCTCACGTAAAATTTGGTATTTAAATCTGATTAGCATTAGTTGCTAAGATGGCCCATCTGGGACCTTTGTGGCAGAAGACGATATTTTTAATATTTTTGAAGATTTGTTTCCTTGCACCGGAATTTCGAAGGTGGAGATTATCAGAGTTCAGTGTTCTGGATTCGTTTTGAGTTGGGCCGAGTAGCCCGTTGGATCTCTTATATGGAATTCGTGTCAAGGTGGAGATTTGTTAGAATTTGATGTGACCCGAATTCTATATGGGACAGACCGGTTAGGCCCATTTTAGGAATCTCATTAGAGTTTTGTTTTCTCTATAAATTGATGTAAACTAGAGTCACAAAACCTGCGGTTGTATTTCGATCTTCATAGTGATTTGTTTCTCTACCGTGGTTTTTTCCCGTAAGGGTTTTTTCACGTAAAATTCGGTATCTATTATTTTCTTCCTTTTTTTCTTTTCGTATTATCGATCGCTCGTTTCAGGTGGATTAAGGCGTCTAATCCTAACATGTCACTTTCAAACAGCTTGACATTCTAGAGAAAAGAAATAGCAGTAAGTTCTCCATTTTCATGACCAACCTAACCTTAATAAATCAAGCAGCTCTGAGCTTTATGCTTAGTGATGGAGTAGCTTCTCCAGAACACGGAGGTTGACTGGACGCCATGGTCACAGCAGAGATAAGCTTTATGCTTAGTTATATGAGCTGATTATTGGTACAAGCAATAACAGTGCACACTAATTCGCGCCTGCTATGTTCTCTTCCAACTGTTCCCGCTAATTAGTGGTCAAATACATGGCTCTTCTCCTATTTTACCATTTGATCAACTTTCACTACAAGGTTTATTCATTATTTTGACTCGTTACTCTTTAGCAGTTCAGCCGCAGAGTCAGGGCGCAAAAGATGATGTGCAATGGGCTGCAGTTGAGAGGTTGCCAATATTCGAGATTTTCTTTGTTTGGTCGGGCAGATTATGGAGGCGATCTTCATGTCAATAGCTGTCAGATGAAACAAGTGATCGACGTTGCCAAGCTTGGAGATGTAAAAAGAAGTCGTTTATCGAAAGGCTCATCAAACACATTGAGAACGACGACCTTCAGCTGTTGAGGAGAATTGGAGACAGAATAAACAAGTATGCCCTTTCACTTTACTCTTGTTTTTTTATGCATCCATGATTGCATAAATCTACGCTGCTCTTACTGGGTCAATTCTTTTGATCGTTGATTTTATCTACAATCCCAGAGACATGCTTTAAAAAGCATGTTTTTGTAAATGAAAAAAGAATGATGACAAGTTTCAAGACAATCAAAGCATGCGCATTTATCAAGCATTAAAGTGAAACTGATTTTCATATTTTGGGAAGTTTTATAATTCAAGCCAAGGAGGATGAAGGTGCCACTGATCAGAAAATCATACATGGATGGGTATTTCGGAGGTGTTTTTAAAACAAGTCTAGTCTCTGCATGTTATCTGCAACAGGTTACATGTGAAGTTTCTTACCATGGACACAAACTTGCGTTTCAACATTCTTTTACAACTGGTGGGTGACTTCCAACTTCTTCCTTAAATTTCAGCATTCTCTTCTCCCTGAATGGCTTCTTTTCTTTGGCATATAGATCTACATAGTATAGCAGATAAAAATAGAAGAAAAATGACCAAAAATCTTCACAAAAAGAGAATATATAACTTTCTACATGTCCCTGCAATCAGATAAACACTTCCGTGTTACCTAACTTAGTTGAACCCTCAATGTATCCTCAATTGCGTAACACTAAAAATTTACCACGTAAACTTCTTATCTTAATTCTTCAAATTAAAACTCTCCTCTATTTACTATTTTACTATCTCATTTCTAACTTATTATTTCTACCTCTTGCACCTACTCTCCTCGAACAATCACGAATAAACACGATATCCTCGTACCCCATGCTCTTATTATCTAAATCTATCAACTATTTCTTCAAGATATACTCTGAATCTCCATAATTATGTCAACCCAATAATACCTCAAACTTTTTCTACTTTATATTTTCACAACAATTCACACCACATCAATTTTTGTTTTCCTTTCCATAACTTAGGAAAAACTCAAATTAGTAATAAACACTCACAATGTATCCTAATCTAAAGCTAAGTATATTAAAGGAAATTTCTGGGTGTTACAAATTTTGAAGAAAAACAAAACCGAACCAATCACCATTCGGTTTCGAATTAACTGAACCAAAACCAGTCATTTAACGTCTGAAACCGAACCAGAATTGAACCAAAAGTTTTGGTTCCAATTCCGATTCGGTTCCGGTTCTACAACCTATTTTCAAACAATTTAACCGTATCATTTGAAGATACAACCAACCAAAAATAAAAAAAGTTTTGTCCACAAAACTGAGAAAGAAATTAGAGGGAAGAAGAAAGGAAGCCGAAGCATCAGTTTTAAAAAGCTCGGTTTACAAAAGCTTCATAGATTGATCAGCTTTTATAAGTAATCAGTTTCATCATACACTCCGGTCTCCTCCACAACCCGAAAAATAATACAAATGATGAACAAAAATGCAGTTGAATGTAAACAAGAACACAAATACAACGATAATCAAAGACGAAGTTTGTTTCGCCAGATAACAGAGTTGCAAGCGAAGGCGGCTCTGTAAAGTTGGGCATCCCAGTATCAATTTCATAGAGAGCAAGGAACCCTAATTCTGTACGTTAATCTACTGAACAGCACACCGTTCCAATTAAGAAGGCATAAAAAAGAAAACAAATGAATAAAAGAGGATGTACTACAATTTATTAATATATTAAAATATTAGTATATTTTAAATATAATTATTTAGAAAATATAAAAGTAACGATATGATCTAGACGGTTATATAAGATTCGGTTGGTTTCTATCGATTTTAACCAATCCAAACCGAAAACCGAACCTAAAAATTCAGTTCCTATAAAATCAATCCAAAGTTCAGTTTCCAAATGCTCAAAACCGATCTGAACAGAACCAATTTTACCGGTTCCGATTTGGCTCATCAGTTCCGGTCCGGTTTTGCACACCCCTACTTTCGGAGGTGTTTTTAAAACAAGTCTCGTCTCTGCATGTTATCTGCATCGGGTTACATGTGAAGTTTCTTACAATGGACACAAACTTGATTTTCAACATTCTTTTACAACTGGTGGGTAACTTCAAACTTCTTCCTTAAATTTCAGCATTCTCCCTGAATGGCTTCTTTTCTTTGGCATATAGATCTACATAGTATAGCAGATAAAAATAGAAGAAAAAAAATGACGAAAAATCTTCACAAAAGGAGAATATATAGCTTTCTACATGTCCCTGCAATCAGATATCACAATGCATACCATCTTCATCGGAATTAGAAGACAATTACATTCAATTGCCCGTAGCTATCACAAGACATAAAATATCACAAGCTGCGGCCAAATAAACGGAAAAATTTACATCCAATACCATATTTATCATAACATATAGTGCTGTTATTTAACTCCAATCTCGTTAAGTTTACCTGAGAAGAAGCTGATGACAACACAGAATATCTGAGTTTTTCAGACTCTGTACCCACAAAAAAGGTAAAGAGTATAGTTAAAACTCAAAATAAGACAGGCAAATGATATTACTGTTTCGATAGATGCAGCATATAGTGCTGTTATTTAACTCCAATCTCGTTAAATTTCAAAGAGAAGAAGCTGATGACAACACAATATATGCGAGTTTTTCAGACTCTACACCCACAAAGAGGACAAGAGGATAGTTAAAACTCAAAGTAAGATTCACAAATGATAAAATATGCAGAAATTAAAGCAAATATCGATAGCATAAAAGTATACAATTTATCAACTGTTTTAAAGAAATAAACAAACAAAAAAATTAAAATTTTTACTAGAATTTGCCTCAGTAAATCCACTACTATCATATGAATGTAGCTTCACCAAGTAGGTTCTCCCTGTAAACAGGGCTTGGCTCCACGACAACTCAACCAAGTTGGATTAAATCATCATCGACAGTGTACCATCGTGAAAAATATATGCATAAAGATCTCTACTTCCCTAATTGAAATATTAAATCCGAACCATCAGATATAAATTGCTCAACCAAAACACAAGCTTGGGACAACTTTATCTAAGCATCTGAAGAATTTTCTAAAAGTTCAAAATGAATTGTTTGTAGAAAAGAGGAAAAAAAACTCTAACTTGCTAAGGTAAACAGAAGGTGAGGCTCATATCAAGAAATTCAACCATTGTTTACCCTATTCTGCTTCATCGATTGATCTCAGAAGCGCGGATAACGTGTAATCATCGCCAACCACAGAGAAAAGACGCCAATTTCCAAATGTACGAGCAAAAAACAAAATAAAAATCTGAATCAAGGGACTGTTGCGGGCCGTTTTAGAGGCAAATACATTGAGAATATGTGCCTCTACGTGTAGACACCGCTTCTAAACTCGATTTTCGCCTCTATGACTAGCTTTATTTCCACTGCACAATCTTTCTTGAAAACAAGCTAAAGGTGTAGCTAGGCGGAAAATAAAATAAAACAAAGTTCCAGATATAGTCGTTGAATTGACACAGATCAGCCACGGGAAAGAGAAAGGCTGAACTGCAACACTAACGCCGGTCATTTCGCACGTGCAATGGGGCTTTCGCCGTCACCGGAATCCTCAGAGAAGCCCGGGGTGCACCGTGCGGAAATCAAAAGTTATAAACCAAGAGAAACATAGCGAAACAAATGAATTACAGCAAGACTCCTCAACCCTAGTCGGCGAAGTAGATGATAGAGCGAGCGATGGAGTGGGAAGGAACTAGGAAGAGACTCAACATGGTATATAAGCCAGAACGAATCCAAAACCCTAAGGAGCCTGAAATCCTTTCCTTTTTTGGACTCCAATGTAGGCCCATTGGAAATTTGAATCCTATTTAATTTGGGCTTTTTAAACCCAAAGCCCAAATCCCAAAGCCTGGAAGAACTAATAGCAATCTTCTAGATCCCACTTAACCAAACCCCTTGGGAGAACTTTTAACCAAGATTTAAATTTTAATTAGAGTCATAATCACGGTTAGTAATGCAAGACTTACTCTCTAATTCTGGACCACCGTCGTTCATTAATATAATAGAACACAAATAATTACAAAACTTTGACGTCATCTCGTTAGTAAAATTTGATTATACTTGTGGTCTAACTTTCCTTCAATTACTTGAAAGAAGTTGGAATCAACGTAAATTGTTCGTAATGTGGGAGCATTCTTAATGAAGAAATAGAGCCACGCCCTGGTTCTTCTTTTAACTTTCATGTTCTTCAACTTCACTGAAATCAAAGAGTGCTTCCAACACTTCAATGGAAGCCCCCGACAGCAACGTTGGTTCTCTTCTCCGAGCGCAATTTCGGAATATTCGAACTGCAAAATCATAGAAACTTCTTCGTCAGATTTGATGAACAACCCCGAATCTAATGTATCAACTTTGGTTTTTAACTCACCTCTATAGACGTAGTTTCTCGAGATTCAAAGACTAAAGATATCTTTTCAGGGCGCAGTGTAATCCACAGAAGATTGTTCATAAAATCAACCTTCCTCGTTGGATATTCAAAAAAAGTAATCCTCAAATGCTTCAGTGGATACAATGGATAACGGGTTATTTCTCCCCATGATTTGGGAAAAACCCAGTCCTGCAACCCAAAACAAAGAAGTAGAAGATGACAAAGTATTATTTTGTAAATTTGACCAAACTGCGTCACTATATTATTTTGATCATACAAATAGATGATGTACTCGACAAACCACAAAAGTTTCTGTAAAATCTGATAAGCCAAATACGTGTATATTCAAATATATACCATATACAGTGTAATGGAAACGCAATCAATTCTCACTGTATTATAATTCAAACCTGAGCAGAGTTGTCTTTCTTACCATGTTCTGTCTAAATCTAAGGTGTATCATCACTAAAACACCTAAAAATCTTAGAAAACAGAACGCGGAACATGAAGAACGAACCATGAACAGAAAAAGACGGCCTTAGTTTTTGTCTTTAGCCATCAAAGTATAAGTAAAAACGCGTGATCATAATATCAACACATAAAATCGAAGCCAGAAGAAATTCACCTCAATTGAGCACCATGTAAGGGTAAGTTCTTCACACAGATGAAACCCACCAAGGAAATCTCTGCAGCGGTCAAGTTCATAGCAAGTCACACTCATGACCGAGGGTTGCACGTACTTTGTGAGAATGAAGAAACTTGTGGCGAGGGAAAAACGGAGAATAAAACGTGTAAGACTCCAATAAAGGACTGGATATCTCCACTTCCTCAAGATGCGGGCAACTGTATAATCTAAGACTTTTGATCCTCTCATTAGGAAGTTTCACTTTCTTCAACAAACAACAACTTCCTATGCTCAAATCTTCAAGCCAACAGAGCTTCCATAAATTCTCTTCTATCCACTTGTCTTCTATATTCGAGTGATGAAGATGCACATATCTGATCGATTCGCATTGCTTGATATCAATCTCGCACTGGTTTGGCCGCACCATGTGGAACTTGAAAGATTGAAGAGACTTGGCAGAAATCTGAATTCTTTGTAAACCTTCACATTCTATCACGTCGATTTTCTTCAAAGTGGGGCTGTGGAAAGAGATTGTTTGTACATATCGGCATCGTGTGAGAGTGAGAGCCTCCAGTACTGGACATTGAGAAAGAATTTGAGCGAGAGAAGCATCGTTCATGTGGGAGGAAAGTTGCAAGGTCAGGTCTTTGAGAGAGCGGCAGTCTTTCAAAATAACATCTTTAATGTACCCATGGAGCGTAAGAGATTGGAGAGAAGCAGAGCTATCAAAGCTGATCGTCCTTAATCCTGAGCAATCCTGAATATCAACTACTTTGAGGCTGCTGTCTTTGTTTATGTGAATGGTTTTCAACCCACTGCACATGTGCTAAAATCAATTTCTCAGTTTGGGCGGTTACTGAATCCAAATCCCAAGCCTGTAAGTCGAAGTTTTTAATTTTGATAACCCTAACTGATCTTCCCCAAAAGCTATCGCCCCACAATTGACAAATGCCTTTGATGTAATCTCGACATTCGATATCGCAGAAATCAATCTCTTCTACCCGGTTATCTAAAGCCAAAGAAACCAAATGGTTGATTTTAGCGCTGTAGTCGTGACAATAGAACATAGCATGAACTCTCAGCTTCTGTAGACAGATAGACGTATAGAATCGACGTTTATCTAGCCGACTGATCTGGCGGCTCAGTGCTAAATCAATCAATTTTAAATGGTAATTCCGGCCAATCGCTGAAGAAGGCGATTCAATGTTCGCGACTGAGGAAGTCACCCAAACGTGGTTGAGCCACTTGGAAACGACGGCGATTCGGCAAACGTCTTGTTCAGAAAGTAATGACATAATGTGGTGGAGGACGCACTCCGGCAGGCCGGAGAGGGCATCGAAAGCGGCGACTCTGTTGTCAGTCATTTCTCGACTCTGGTTTCTGATCTTCTTCAATGGATGCAAACGAAGGAAGGAGATTATCTTCAAGAAATGAGGTGAATCCAGCCCTCTCTCCTTCGTTATATTGGAATCGGTAAATATCAAAATTAACCCTAAAGAATGTGATTTTTTCAATTGCCACTTCCTTCGTTATATTTGAATCGGTAAATATCAAAATTAACCCTAAAGAATGTGATTTTTTCAATTGCCACTTTGTAATCTTCTATCAATTAACACCCTCACGTCCAAGCGTTAAAAAATTGACATCAGTTTCGTTATTTTAATGTAGTCCTTCGATCAGAGACTCTGTTTTCGTGAGCTGGGGATATAATTCAATCACCAAAGAGAACCCTATCAATTAACCTGTAAACTAAATTCAGCCATTTCAAATCGACCTTATAAGCTATGGACAAGAGCCGATTTTTCAAACGCAGTTTAAAATCAACACTCATCTCGTCCATTGACACCGTTTTTTTTACAAGTTTTTCAGAATCAAGCGTTAGAAGTAGCTTCTCCAGCCTCTCAGCACCCAAACCGGGTCTAAACAGTCCTGTGTCATTACTGATCACAGAGCATGGGTCAGCCCCATCCTCGGAGCTCCCCACGCACCATGCTCCGGGCGAAAACCGGTTCGTTCTATTTAGCAGTTCTTTATCGATTTGGTCGAGAGCGGGGTCATCTTTGGCAAACTTTCGAGCAAATGGGGCATTACTATCCACCATTTTATCAAAGTCTGAAACTGTCAAATATCTGGGATGTTGCTTTGGAGGATTGTCCCAAGCAATGTAGTGAAGATCATGGCTTATTGCAGTGTGACTGAATTCTTCCTTGTTGCAAATGACAGTGTGGAAATAGCCTTCCGGAGAAGAGACGAAATTTGTGTAGTACATGAGGATTGTTCGAGGTAGATTATCCCATCCCCAAATACAATACTCGACAAACGATCTCGTTAGCATTACCCACGCAGAACCTGTTGCACAGAGAAGGAAATTGCTAGTCGATCTTGAGTGAAAAATGAAGACATACAAGAGCAAAAGAAATCAGCAATACCGCTAATGATCTAGTGAAAGTAATTTAGACCCATGAGTACTTCAACTTATATAACTTGCTGATGAATTGCATACAATGAAGTAAGTAACTTTGTGAGTTACCTGTTTCTCGTATATTTTCCATGACATAGCTAAAATCACCGTCGACCAGATATGATTCAGCAAGTAAATGGCTAATAATCAGCTGCTATAAAATTTAAACTGACCTGTAAATAATTTGAAGGACTGTCGGAAGAGAACGGCGTTGATTAGTTCAAAATGAGGTCATACTTTTTTGTAGTGTAAAGACCAGGATCGATGATGATGGGTATGGCTCTATGGGACCTGAAACGACATGAAAGCATCCGAAAATAATTTAGATTTCGAAAGGAAAGAATGTTGGTTTGGAGGACAACACAAAACAAACTAAATCAAACTTACATTTTCCACCCATATATCGGCATGTGTTCAATGAAATTGAGACTTCTAGACAGATTAGAAAAAGCATGAAGCATATCTGCATGACAAGAAAGCAACACTCTGATTCATTGGCTTACTAACCAAGAAAAATACAAGCCACCGAATAAGATTATATCAAAAACAATGAAGGCAATTCCAAGTTTAGCACTTCAGAAAACAGTTTTCGAGAAGCTTTTCTTGAGGTCAATTCGGGTATTGGATAGCTCGACATCCATTCTAAGAGGATTCTAGAACAATTCATAAGAATTCTGACATACCAAATAAAATTATGAGAGAGCAAGATCTATGAACTAACCATCTTGAGTCATGAGCGGATAATCCGAAGCACTAAGATTTATAAACCAATCCCAGTCCAGGCTCTCTCTCAACAAAATCGCTATGGCTTGAAGAGTAGAAGCAATCATTGTAGGGCCCTTGTAAGTAACCAAATTGGACTGAGCCATCACTCGCACATTCTTGACCTCCATAAAAGTTGGATCAGCCTTGACCAAAGATGTCAACTCCAACCTCTCGCGGGGCGGAGCTTCGAGATCCAGGTGAAGTATGTATTGGTTTCTCGGGTGATAAATCGCCTGCAAGGTCCTGATCATTCTATTGCTATCCCCTTTCGTACCGGAAATTAGATATGCCAGCCTAGGAGCTTCGGTGGGCAAGACCCGTTTTTCATCCAATATTTCTTTCAACTCCGATTCGACGAAATATCCATTATAATCTTCCTCTTTTGTAAGAGATGTATTGTCGAATGAAATTGGATCCCCATTGTGAGAAGAACTAAATAGCCCGGAAATGGCCGTAAAAAACAGAACTACTGAAATGAATAAACTCGTGAGGAATGGGATTTTCCATCTCCTATTGCTAAATACCCGGACTGAGTGTGAATTTATGTTTTTCCTCATTCCAAATCACTTCCTACAGAAACCAATATTTGCAGAGTCTCTCTTCCGTCTCAGAAACAAAATATTGGTGGATTAGCCGAGACCACTTTGGATTAAAATTGCCACTAAAATCCACAAGCTCTCTGTAAAGATAATAACAAAAGAGAAGCAGAGATTTACGGTGACAAAACCAAAACGGTCGAGTCATTTAAAGAAAGGAACATCGAAGGCAATGAGCAGTATTTCTCCGTAACGACAGTGATAATTGATGCATTTAAATACCAATTTCTCAAACTTTACCCCAATCAGAACTGAAGGTACAAAAAGAGCGTAAGATGTACTATTCGATGCCAGCTCCGGGCAAAACGAACAAGCGACGAACTCTGACCGAAAATCAAAACGTAACTTTTAAGATCAAATTTCTGTAACAGTTAGGTTTCAACATGCAGTAAATGAGGAACCGATTCTTCTACGAACAGCCCCAGATCTAGCTCGATCGAAATCAATGCAGACACGAAGAGAACTAGATACTCAAGACGGTATGTTTCAGGAACTTCAAATTTCAAACCCAATAGAACTTTCCAAGAGAGAGATTCAAAGATGAATTCAACAGAAAAAAAAAAAGCCCAAATAAGAAAAGGAAACAAACTTTACTCGTTTGAATGGAATCACAGAAATACTCCAAAAATGAATCGGGAAGCTGCGTCCGACTTTTAAGATATGTAAGAAAAATAAAAAAACGGAAACTTTTGCCCTGCCTGTATACACAAAAAAAGGAGATTGGGCAGATGGAGAAAACTAGGGTAAGAAACAGAAGAGGGAGAAATGATAGAAGAAGAGCGGAAATTAGGTAGTGGAAGGGATGGAATTGCTTGAACTGTCAGCAAAAGTATGGTTTAACGACGATCATCCTAACTCTTCCTCACTAGACTCCACGCTCCTACAAGTCCCGTGAAAAAGATTTGATATTTTTTTCATTTTTAATGATTTTTATAATAAAATCGAAATAAAACATGTAATTACTCAATTAGTGGGCATGCTTAGATATTTGACACCTAGATGAAATGGGCAATTTACACCGTAAACTTGGGTAAAATGCAATTTGGCCCCTACAACTAGTTCAAATTGACAATTTACAGAGTAAACTTGAATAATAGGCAAGAACAACTTTAATGTATTGATAATGGGCAATATGACCACTACCGTCATATTTTCTATTAAAAAATAACATTTTTTCACTTATTTATTTTTTTTTTCCGAAATACCCCTCATTGGACCGAACCGAACCAGACCGGTTCAACTAATTCCACTTTTATTTATTTTTTTTTTAAATCCTATTTCTCGGAAAAGAGAAGACAGATTAATAGAATTAAAAAAAAATAAAAAACCAAAGTACAATTAGTCGAACCGGTCCTGTTCGATTCAGTCTAGTGAGGGGCCATTGCTCGGAAAAAAAAAAAAAAAAAAAAAAAAAAAAAAAAAAAAAAAAAAAAAAAAAAAAAAAAAAAAAAAAAAAAAAAAAAAAAAAAAAAAAAAAAAAAAAAAAAAAAAAAAAAAAAAAAAAAAAAAAAAAAAAAAAAAAAAAAAAAAAAAAAAAAAAAAAAAAAAAAAAAAAAAAAAAAAAAAAAAAAAAAAAAAAAAAAAAAAAAAAAAAAAAAAAAAAAAAAAAAAAAAAAAAAAAAAAAAAAAAAAAAAAAAAAAAAAAAAAAAAAAAAAAAAAAAAAAAAAAAAAAAAAAAAAAAAAAAAAAAAAAAAAAAAAAAAAAAAAAAAAAAAAAAAAAAAAAAAAAAAAAAAAAAAAAAAAAAAAAAAAAAAAAAAAAAAAAAAAAAAAAAAAAAAAAAAAAAAAAAAAAAAAAAAAAAAAAAAAAAAAAAAAAAAAAAAAAAAAAAAAAAAAAAAAAAAAAAAAAAAAAAAAAAAAAAAAAAAAAAAAAAAAAAAAAAAAAAAAAAAAAATAAACAAGTGAAAAAATATTACTTTTTGATGAAAAATATGACGGAATGGGCCATATTGCTCATATCAATACATTAAGGTTGGTCTTGCCTATTATTCAAAATTACGGTGTAAATTACTCATTTCACCTAGTTGTAGGGGCCAAATTGCACTTTACCTAAGTTTACGGTGTAAATTGCCTATTTCACCTAATTGTAGGGGATAAATTGCACTTTACCCTAAATATAATTAAATAGCCTGTAAGTTAGAGAAAGTGGAGGGCACGCGCCACAGAGTGAGAGTGGTGATTGAATGGTCTACATCCCTAACTACGTAATTAGAACCAAGAACAGGTTTGAACATGATCTCCAAGACCCAACGATGTCGGTTTTGTGAGCCGGTCTCAGATTTGTGCTCTCTCGTCTCTGCACGTACACCAACTATACCGTGGATGTGGATCCCATCATCTCACCGCTAAAACTAATAATGGGCTTTAATCTTATATGTGATCATCATAATTATTCTGTTAATCAATAGCCCATATATGTTTCGGCGATTTGCATCACTCCCCTCAGTGTCATGAGGTTCTCAACACAACGCCATTGCAGCAGTTTATTTGCACACCATTACGCGAATCCTTGTTACGCGTCTACCAAAGAGTCACAAATTATCCAACTCTGTAGGTCTGGCTCTCTTCTTGATGCTCTCCAGGTTCTAAATTCTATCGGTTCTACCGAAGAGATCACTGTAAAACCGATTGTGTATGCCTCACTCTTACAGACTTGCACCAAGGTTGTTTCATTTGGTCATGGCCTACAAATCCACGCTCACGTTGTTAAATCCGGCCTGGAGACTGATCGGTTCGTCGGAAATAGTTTACTTTCTCTTTACTTCAAATTGGGTCGTGATTTTTCGCAGACTCAAAGGGTTTTTTCTGGTCTTTTTGTTAAGGATGTTGTATCTTGGACATCGATGTTAGCGGGTTATGTTAAGTTGGGGAAACCGGGAAATGCACTCGAATTGTTCTTTGATATGTTGAAATCTGAGATTGAGCCCAATGGCTTCACGTTGTCTGCTGTAATTAAGGCCTGTTCGGAGTTTGGATACTTGATACTTGGTCAGTGCTTTCATGGAGTCGTTTTCAGACGTGGGTTTGATTCAAATCAAGTTATAGCGAGCTCTTTGATGGACATGTATGGAAGAAATTGCAAATCCAACTATGCCGGAAGGGTGTTCGAGGAAATGCCTGAACCAGATTCTATATGTTGGACTTCAGTGATTTCTGCTTTCACAAGAAATGACATGTTTGACGAAGCTTTGGGATTCTTTTTCCAAATGCAGAAAAATTATGCCCTCACAGCTGATGGGTTTACTTTTGGGACTGTACTGACTGCTTGTGCTAATTTAGGGAGATTGAGGCAAGGTAAACAAGTGCATTGTAAGGTCATTTCTTGTGGTCTCAGTGGAGACGTAATCGTGGAGAGTAGCCTTGTAGACATGTATGGAAAATGTGGTTCAGTTGGTGAATCTCAGCGTGTTTTCGACAGAATGATAAAAAAAAACTCAGTTTCTAGATCTGCATTGCTCGGAGTCTACTGTCAAAATGGCGACTTCAAAGAGGTCATCAAACTTTTCAGGAAAATGGAAGACACTGATCTTTATAGCTTTGGAACTGTTCTTCGAGCTTGTGCCGGTCTGGCAGCTCTGAGACAAGGGAAGGAGGTTCACTGCCAGTACGTGAGAAGGGGTGGTTGGAGAGATGTGATTGTGGAGTCAGCTCTAGTTGATCTTTACGCAAAATGTGGTTGTATTGATTTTGCAGATCGGATTTTTACACAAATGCAAGTTAAGAGTCTGATATCATGGAACTCGATGATTAATGGGTTAGCTCAAAATGGTAGAGGCAAGGAAGCGATTAAAGTCTTCAATGAGATGATCAAGGTGGGAGTTGAGCCGGATTATATCAGCTTCATTGGAGTCCTTTTTGCTTGTAGTCATACAGGGTTAGTCGATCAAGGGAGACATTATTTCCGTTTGATGAGGGAGAAATACTGGGATAAAAGCTGGAATAGAGCATTATAATTGCATGGTTGATCTTCTAGGTCGCGCTGGGCTGATAGAAGAAGCAGAGAATTTGATAGAGAAAGCTGATTACAGAGGGTATTCATCTCTCTGGCAGGTTCTTTTAGGAGCTTGCACTACTTGCAGTGACTCTGCAACTGCAGAGCGGGTTGCAAAGAAGATGATGAAACTGGAGCCTGACCACCATTTGAGTTATGTTCAGCTGGCTAACGTTTACAGAGCCGAAGGTAGATGGGAAGACGCATCAAAAATCAGAAGGTTGATGAGAAATCGACAGGTTAAGAAGATACCAGGCCAGAGCTGGATCGAAAGTAGTAATTTATCAGGCCCTTATCTTCATATTGTCAACTCAGCTCATCCAAACTTGGAGCTTTGAGTTAGTATCTGATCATAGCAAAATATGTAGAACTAGAGGATTATGAACAAATTTCAGTCCTAAAAGGATACAACTCTCTGTTAAACTCTTTACATCTGTAAATGTTAGTTTTGAGATTTCACTTCTAAGAAGATCAAACTATGATATGAGCAAGAAATTGCAGTTGGAAGGATCTGAAAGGAAAAAAGCTTTACAGAGCTGCCATCATTGCCCTTCTTGTAGCCTCATTCTTCATTTCTGCAGCCTTGCCGGTCCCCCGGAAATACATGTAAACTTGCTGCAAAATCAAGCAGAGAAGAACTTGAATCGGAAACCATAACGATAAAGTCCGATCAACGTGAAATTGGGAATTGCTCAACCTGAATAACCCAAATGCTGAGGACAGATTCAAGACAGAAGAATCCAAAGCCAATGAGGTAGAATATCTGCAAGATTTAGCAAGTTTTTATCCGCAGTCAAATAGAGGTCAGAGTTTTAACTCGATGATTGTTGATTTTGTTTTATAAGGCTTCGCATACTAAGATGATAAAACTTACCCCAACCAAAGCACTGACGCTCAACAAGTCTATTGCAGACAAAATACCTCTGTTTAGCCACAAAATACAAATAGTCAGATTGAAATACTTCTACTTTTTTGTGTATCAGTCGTTGCAATGCCCAAAGTTAGGCCAGTCTGACATAAAACATCAGAAACTACTTACGTCAGAGAATTCCCTTTGAAAATTATTGGAGGAGCAACTGATGCAAACACACAAAAGCCAATATGAACCTGCAGAGAAATGTCAATTTAAGAGCCATGTTGCAAGATGAAAAACTACATTGGGTAGTTAATGAAATTACCATATAGCATAGGAAAAACCAGCCAAACTTCAGAGCGCTATCAGTTCTGATTACACACAACAAAGACCCCTCAACAGATTAGCAGACAGATGCAAAAAGATAGTAGATTGAACCTTTTTTATTTATACCCATCTTTGCATTGTTCTAGGAAGGGATTTTAAAGTCCATCTAGAGAAAAGCTAATCATATTTGTCTCGAAGAATTTATACCTCGTAGCTCGATAAAGTGGGCGATACCATCCCACGAAGGCTGCAGGCACCCCGGATATGAAGTAGATTATGGCAAGAAACCATATAAGAGGACCTACAGAAAGATAAGAACTACTATGAAAAGATGGTTAAGGTTAGCTGAAAGATACTGTCAGCAAAAAAAAACCTTCTCCTTTGATCCAAGCTAGGGTCACAGCCAAGATATTCCATCCAAGACAAGCAACCAAACCTGAACAACGTACAATAAATAAGTTCATCCATACAAATCGATAAACCTATAAATATTCACGAAACACCAAAAAAGGAGCTGAAATATAAATAAAAATCTGGAAGCCATCAGCGCGAGAATCAGAGAATACGATGTTAACATACCTAGGAATGTCGTAAAAGCAACATACTGAATGTTTTGCAGATGAATGGGAATGTCATTCGCTACGTCGTGGTGAATAATTGGAAAAAATGGAGGCCAATTCTTATCCTCCAACACGATTCCGGCTGCCGAAGAAGGAAAAAAAAACAATTACAGGTAAAATTTCATCGTTTGACATCTTAAAACACATTACAAGTACCTCTGGATATAGCATCTTCCTTCCGTTTTACATCCTTGCACATCATTCACAAAAGTAAAGATATTAGTGAAGATTGACGTCTTGAATCAGAGAGAAATAGAATCATCTCTCTACCAAAGGCCACAATAAAGCAGTGCATTTGCCAAATGTGAACCCAAGATTCAGACGAGGCAAGTACCTGTTCCCTCCTTTTCAATTCAGCTTCTTTAGCTTGGAGCTCCTTCTCCTTAGATTTCAACTCCTAAAGTTAAAAAAAAAATGAGTAGAAACCGCGATAGCGAGGATCGAGGTAAATAAGCATCTCTTATAATATAAAATCTACCTTTAAATTATGGAGAGGAATATCAATTGTTGCGCCGCGATCATAAGGTTCGGGAGCGAGGGGCGATAGTCTTGAGGCTGCAGGAGGAACATTTCCAGGATTCTAGAAATGAGATGGAAATTCTTATTATTTTTTATGTCAGAAGATAGTAGGAGATTATCCAATGAATTTTTGGGACATATACAGAGATGGTAGCAGAAGAACCCATCAATCAACGACAATCCATCCACCAATCATTATCTCAAGCCAAGAAGGCAAAAGAAATTATTTATTTCTGGCCAAATGTAGCGTCGACAGGAGACGGGGACAAATTTTTGTTTTTCTAGTTCAACATTGGATTTCATTTATAGGTATCCCATTAATCAAATGAAAGAGTTTGTAATTCTAAAAACATTGCTGGAAAAGGCCATAATCCGATGAGACCGTCAATTGAATGCACCAAAAAAAATCAGATCACAGATCAATGATCTTGGAACCCAATTGAACAAAAATGAAATCAATGCAAAACGACGTATAAAATCAAGCTGAAAACGCCATCAAAATAAATTAATAACAATGATCATATAAACAAACACGAAAGCCAAAAACTCAAATTTCGACATGCAGACACCAAATCAGAAACTAGCAACGAAGAACTAACCGAGAATGGATTGACATCATCGTCGAAAGGATTGGAATTGTATTGACTCATGGGGTAGAAGGGGAAGCTCTAAACCTCTGAAACTGAGCTAAAAGGAAGGAAGAGGATGATAAAATGTTCAGAATACTTTAGCGAACAGGATGAGTGAATGTCAAGGAAAATGGAAGGGAAGGAAATGGAAGGTATAGCGAGCGAGAGAGAGAGAGAGAGAGAGAGAATGAAAATAGAAAAAAAGGAACGCTTTTTCTGTTTGTAGATGAGGTGTTTGTTTCCCGGGAAAACCATAGACGGAAACGGATGGAAAGTTAAGAACTTTAGACGTGCATGGAGCTATGTCCGTATTCTTGAGGAGAAGAAAATAGAACGAGGCAGGAAATGTAAAAATATATATATTTCAGAAAGCACAGGCCACATACACGTTGGGCAGATTGAGGCCCATTTCATTTGCATATCGTTTTCTCTACCAACCAACCCAACGGCCTCCTGTGGTCTACCCCCATCATCGTCTTCTCTACAGATCGGTTACGGGGGAGCGAGATTGAGAGAGGATATGCAGACCCGCATCAGAACTCTTGCCCGTACGCTTAAAGGTTCTTGCATATCATTTTCTTCGTCGTCGTCATCGACCTCAGCGTCGACGACATCATCCCAATTCCCGCAGACACTGACCGGTCTCCGAGCTCGTCTTGCGGCCGAGTTACCGGCGCTCTCCGATTTCGTCGACCTGAAATCTAATGATTCTTATTCAGTTGAGGTTGGTACGAAAAAGAATCCTCTTCCGAAGCCCAAGTGGATGAAGGAAGCTGTGCCTGGTGGTGAAAAGTACGTCCAGATCAAAAAGAAGCTTCGCGAATTGAAGCTCCACACGGTTTGTGAAGAAGCCAAATGCCCTAACTTGGGTGAGTGCTGGTCCGGCGGGGAAACTGGAACCGCAACTGCCACGATTATGATTTTAGGCGATACATGCACAAGAGGATGCAGGCAAGTATATTATTTATGTATTTTCTATTTCTCAATATTCGTTTTGAAAATTCAAAGCGATTTATCTGGGGCGGGGACTGAACTGGTGAGTTTTTGGTCGCTGCAATTGAACTGAGGAGATACTATATGTTGGCTGTTTTGGTAGACTAGAAAGATAGTCTATTTGAAATCATTTAGTGGCACTTATCCGTCAATGGATGTGTCTTGAGAAATATTGAATTGCCATGAAAGATTGGCTATGGTTTGCAATAATACTTCCTGTTATGACGAGAAGAAAAGATAGAAAAACAAATTTTGTTTCAGATTGTTGTAAAATTTCAGGTTTTGCAATGTAAAGACATCCCGTACTCCACCTCCACCAGATCCAAATGAACCAGCTAACGTTGCGGAGGCTATTGCATCATGGGGTTTGGATTATGTGGTGATTACTAGTGTTGACAGAGATGATATGCCAGATCAAGGGAGTGGTCATTTTGCTGAGACTGTGCAGAAATTGAAGATTTTGAAGCCAAAAATGCTGATTGAGGCTTTGGGTATGTGTACGACTACTTATTTAACTTATCACAAATTTTAAATATAACGTTATGAAAGATTGAAGGTTGTCATTTTTTTTTCTCTGTTTCTCCTCTTACATGTACTTGATTTTCTTCAAGAATGGTTAAACTTAAACCTTGTTAATTTTGTTAAGTATGTAATGTTCCTTTTATAGACTGGCTTCGGAGTCTATTAGGTCGGACCAGCATCAATAATAGTTGATTTAGTGCTTATATTTAAGTTACTACTCTTAGACTGCATCAAGAAACACATACGAGTGTTTGATGGCTACATTAGGATAATTGAGAATTTGTTGTGCTATTTTATGGAAGGCTCCCACGGTTCTATAATTTTGCTTCTACACTTCGAATTGTGCAGTTCCTGATTTTCGAGGAAACGCAGAATGTGTGGAGAAAGTAGCCAAGTCTGGACTTGATGTATTTGCTCATAATATTGAGACAAGCTGAAGAGCTTCAAAGAGCTGTTCGGGATCACCGTGCTAATTTTAAGCAATCTTTAGAAGTTCTAATGATGGCCAAAGATTATGCTCCTGCAGGAACACTTACCAAGACTTCAATAATGTTAGGCTGTGGGGAAACACCTGATCAAGTAGTGAAGACAATGGAGAAGGTGAGGGCTGCAGGAGTTGACGTGATGACGTTCGGCCAATATATGAGACCCTCAAAGCGCCATATGCCCGTGTCTGAATATATCACTCCAGAAGCTTTTGACAAGTATCAAAAGCTCGGAATGGAAATGGTATCTCATTTTTTTTTTTGTTACAATGGAAGTTTTTGTGTTGATATTATTTTGAACTGTATTCTTTGAAGTGGTCAATCTATCTGAGCAAGCAAATTTGTTATTGTGATGGAACAGGGATTTCGATATGTGGCATCCGGTCCAATGGTCAGATCCTCATACAAAGCAGGAGAATTCTACATTAAATCAATGATTGAATCCGATAGAGCTGCTTCCATTTCACAGCTTCCTGCCTCTTGATTGATTTTTAGTACTTGTTGGTATTATTGTATTTAAATTCTGAATTCAGAATACTACATTCTCATCAAAGTTTAAATGGAAATCAATCTGATTTCACTATTGAGGAAATGTGCTGAGAGAAAGGTTGATAAACAAACTTTTCTTAATAATATTGACCATCTTTTTATTAGTGTCCGCTCTTTGGTTGTTCTTTCTGTCATCAGGAGAAGCACAAAGAATATACCCGCAAGATCCATTACAATTCTGGATGCTGAGTTAAGAGCCAGAGACTCCCTGTAAAGATAAAAAATTGCTGTTGCAATGATAAAACAGACATAAAGCTTCTTCAAATAGCGTGGAGATATTGACAAAAAGAACCAAATGAGATTTACAGTCTGAATTTCAAGCAACGGAAATGCTCATGTTAACCAGTTGATGAGGTGTTAATTTGAATTCAGGTTAGCTTGGTGGTGAGCTTGGGGATGTACTCAAATTAAGGTAATGTCGATGAAGAGGCTTCCGGACACGTTGCAGGAGCAGGGCGAGCAATGAAAGTGGGATTGTCCTCTACCAGGCATCAAAACTGATACCTCTTGGGAATAACCTCTCATCTGTACACACAACCAAACAAGTAAGTTACCCTTCTCAAGCAGTGTGAAAATAGATTTTTGTCAAAATTAATCTTTGAGATTAATCCAGGAATAGATTCTATGGTCGAAATCATTTATAATTTGCTTTTTATATCATTATGATCCTAATTGAATATAATAGTCAAGTAGCTGAATCATGGTGCCTGGAAAGAAAGATGAAAAATAAAGTGAAAAGAGTCATTAGAAATGAGCAAGCACCCTACACTAAAAGCGAGAGTGGACCCTGCAATTGATTCAAAACGACATGAGTGAATTCCTGGCGTAATCACAGGAATTTCAGTTTTCCAGAAAAGTAGTAAGAAGTAGCAGGCAAATTGAGAGAAATGAGGATTATTTTATCATTACTAAGATGCAAGTATTAGACATTTAGTAGTGGTCCAGAGGAGGTATACCTCATAAAAATATTCCTAGAATAACTCCTTCACAAAAGGGTAGAAGACAGGTGGGCAAAAAGCTTCTTAATCAAGATGGGTATTATAAATTCCTCCTAAAATAGGAGCCCTTTGACAATGGAAAGACTTGTCTTCTTCAAAACGCAAACATTCTTGAAGTTTTTGTTAAATAAGAAGCCATAGCATGTGATTTTGCTTGTCATTAGTCAAACAGTCAAAAAGAACATTAAATGTCACAGGAACTCACTTGGTTGGATGGCATAGTTAGGAGATTAGTTTGTCAACTAATTTAAGAGCTTTGAACTGTTTAGTTTAATATATCCTACTGACTCAACTACCAACAGTGCTTAAATGATTTGACACTGTTTTAAAACCCTTGATGTTTCTTATGTGTGTTTATATGCTTCTATTGTATTTGCTTGCTTGAACTGCTACGTCAATAGAGACAAAAACACGTGCTGCTGATATAATGTAGACCCCATTAGTTTTTGTATACATAGTTAAATATGCGAAACCAACACTTGGAAAAACAGAAAAGTGGTTCATCTTCTCATCGAGACATGGGATTTTTGGGACTTGTAGCCACTTAAGGTTTAACTAGTCTATACATCATAAGAGAAGAAATATAACTAGTGTATAAGAAGAACATTATAGAGTAGATTTTAATTTCCAACAGCCTGACAATCCATTAAAGTTGCGTGAAAGCTCTTTTTTCTATTAAAATAAACTAGATTATAGTACTCATATAATTCATCCCACTACAGGAGCTCCGAAGGCCAGTCATCTTCATTGGTTCTTTAATTCTGCCATCAACTTTAAAAACAAAAGAGTTTCTGTTCATAGAGCTAGGCTATCTAGGGAACTTATTAGTTTTGAATCTAAGGAAAGGAACAAGGAAAGCTTCTAACATCTTAGAGCTGATTCTAAATTTGAGAAATTGGAGACTTGTGTATCAGAAATAGGAGTTGAGATGACCAGATTTGACGATAAATCCCTCTTAAATGATTAGCTTTGTTAGCATCTTTTTGTAAAAGATATTATGATATATGTAAACAAGGGAATTTGTATATGTTTTCAGATGTTCTTGTAAAACATGGTTTTAGGTTTCATGACAAAGCTAGACCACTGGGCAAGCATGGAATCCATCACAATCAAAGTGCAGAATGAAAAGAGGGAGGGAGAAAGAGATAGTACTTTGGGAGAGGGGTGGGAAAGCTTGCTTATCTGAGCCTCGAGATCTGGAGCTGCAGGGGGAGCGACGGAGGGCGATGGAGATCTTGGCCAGAGAAATCTCTCAAAGATAGCCATGACAAGAAACAGAGAGATGAGAATAGCAGTGGCTACGAACCCAAAAGACACAGCATTGACAGAATCATCAAAGCGACTCCAATGCTCTTCTCTCTCTGGATTCAACGGAACCACCGCCGGAAGCATTGGAGCTACGGCTCCCCATCTTTCCACTCCACTACTATCCATTAAAGACCGAACGACTTCACTGAAACCTTTTCTCGCATTACCAAAACGACGGCAGAAGAAGCGTAGTGAGTGTAAGGAAAACTCTGCTTTTTTCAGTTATGAATCAGCTGAGAATGGCGGAAAACCGTAGTTCTATGTTAGTCGCTGGCAGAGCTTTTAGAAAGAAAGATGGCTGTGAGGGAAGCAGAAAAGCTACAAATTTCAGAGAGAGAGAGAGAGAGTTGGGTGGGCCATTTTCGAACATAAAACCATGCACATAAACCTGGATTCAATTTTTTTTTTTTTTTGATCTAATTTCGAACTCGATTGTTAAATTACGTAGAGAGATCGATAGAGTTTATTAAAAGGATAAAGTGTAATTTGGCCCCTACAACTAGGTGAAATGGGCAATTTACACCGTAAATTTGGGTAAAGTGCAATTTAGCCACTACAACTAGGTGAAATGAACAATTTACACCGTAAATTTGAATAATAGGCAAGAACAACCTTAATTTATTGATAATGGGCAATATGGCCCCTACTGTCATATTTTCTATCAAAAAATAACATTTTTCACTTATTCATTTTTTTTTTCCGAAATGCCCCTCACTGGACCGAACCGGACCAGATCGGTTCAGCTAATTCCACTCTTATTTATTTATTTTTTTTAAATCCTATTTCTTAAAAAAGAGAAGACAGATGAATAGAATTAAAAAAAAAATTAAAAAACTAAAGTGTAATTAGTCGAACCGGTCCGGTTCGGTTTGGTCTAGTGAGGAGCATTTCGAGAAAAAAAATGAACAAGCGGAAAAATATTACTTTTTGATGGAAAATATGACGGTATCGGCCATATTGCCAATTATCAATACATTAAGGTTATTCTTGTCTATTATTCAAGTTTACGGTGTAAATTGCTCATTTCACCTAGTTGTAGGGGCCAAATTGTACTTTATTCAAGTTTACGTTGCAAATTGCTCATTTCAGGTCCCGAGGTTTGCCCCGCAACCCGAAGTTTGCCCCGCAGTCGTACAGATACGTGCACAGAACAGTCGGGTCATCACATGTAGGGGCCAAATTATACTTTACCCTTATTAAAAAATAAGTTTGAAATTTAATTATTAAAAATTTAAATTACATTCTGCTCTGATAATAATGCGTTGATTCGGGTCACGGGAGAGGGAGGGTCGTTAAAACAAGTTTGAGGGAAGGGGTGGGGCCCCGCTGGTGGATCTTCGCGTGCGTATTCATATCACGTGCATATTTTGCTTCTTCGTACGTGGTACCCACTGCGCACGCTTCACGTGGTTCCTGAGCCCTGCGTCCTAGAATTCAACTTTGGGACCCACGTGGAAAAACACAAGCAAACCTACAAATTTTCTACGTGGCAAGATACTATTGGATAGACAGTCTGAGGGCGGCCCCACCTCCGGTTCATATTCAGTAAAGCTGCCGTCCTTTCAACTATGGAAGTTGGAAGTTTTGGACGGCAAACTTAAAGACAGGCAGTGGCGGGGCAGTTAAGATGAAGGTGGCAACAAAGAATTGTAAAATGACAAACAATGATTAATTTATGGTGAGAATCCACATTAAATGTGGTTCTTAGCTTGCTTTTTTTAATTTTTGTATACCAACAAGAAGTAAAGTTAACCATGGTAGATGGAAGCACACGCGCCGCCGCAGCCATGGATGATTATGACTTAGTTAATTGGGTTGCTTAATCTCACTACACAAGAATGGCCACACCCTTCTTTTTCCCCTTCTTCTTCGTTGGGTTCAAAGCTCCTCCAAGTATTTGTTACTGTGTCAAAAACGTGGACAACTGATGTCATCCTCGATGATTCCCCCGGAGTCCGATACCCCACCAAGAAATACAAGCGGGTTCCGATGGCTGCCACAGTCAGGTACAGTCGTTCGAATGTCTCCACCGATCCAGTGGAAGTAAACGGACGTGATATGGCCATGAAACGAGATCCCTCTACTTCATTCCAAAGCCTGCCGTCGTAAGCGTCTAGATAGCCTTTCCAGATTTTCAAACAATCGCCAGAGCTAAACAGCTTTTCTTCAACGGGTATGATCTGATTGGGAGGAACGTCCAACTGCCACATCCCGGTGATGATTTTCCACTCTGCCGTCTCTGAATCATAGGCTTCTGCAGAACTTCGTTCCACCGGTGCACCATGATCCGCCTTTCCCGGCGAATCCTCCTACCACATGGAACTTCCCTTGCCAATTCACGCCAACGCAGTTATACCTCATTGTACTCATATGAGGAAGCGACATCCATTCGTCGAGCGAAGGATCATAAACCTCGGCAGATGATATTCCCGCCGCATATCTAAGCTCACATTTTCCTCCGGCGACATAGATTTTCTTGTCGGTCACCGCGCAAGCAAATTCAAAACGTGGCGTGAGAAGTGGAGCGCATCTGATCCATGTGTCTGTCCGTACGTTATAACGTAAAACTAGCGACCGAACTTCGAGGTCATTTTCAGCACCTTGGCCCAGAACATTTCGACAAAGACGGCCTCCAATGATGTAAATCCAATCGTCCATGGCCACCATCGAAAATCCTTTCAATACAAGGTTGTCTGAAAGTTCAGGGATTCTAGTGACGCGTTGCCATGCATTGATAGATGGGTCATAGCAGTCTAACCAATTGGAGGCGTCATTGCTAGCAGACGGCTCTCTCCGGCAGAATGATGCGTAAATCAGGCAATTGTCCAGACTGTTTGCCATTGAAGAACACTGAACTAACTGAAACAACAACAAAAAACGGAGTTAGAGTAGCTAATAGGCTAAAGTTGAAGTGATTGGGAGAAGTTTCAAATGAGAAACAAATTAGTTTATATGGAGGGAGCTTCGCGGATCTTACAATGAATATCGACTTGATTGCATCGATAGATATCTAGGGTTCTTGTTCTCTGTTTCAGTGTTTTTCATGATTTATATTTTTTATTGTCTTTTTCTCTAAAAACCAAACACATTTATTTGGCAAATCCAAGAAAAAAAAAATCTTTGGAGTTAATGATTTCCAAATTCCAATATTTATGTTTTTTATTCGAAAAAATCTCCATCTTACGCATTAAAAATATTACTATCAAAAATGGGACAGCAGAGTTGATCCAAGACCTAAAAGACATATCTGATGTCAGGTCAGTTTCTTTCCCACGGATTTTCAAAGATCCCAGGCTTGAATTGGAAAAAGAATTAAGAATATACGTTAAATTAGAAAATTTATCGGGAAATTGGAAACAAGAAAGGCAGTCACGTCTTGTCTTAGCAAGTCCAGGTTCCTACGCCACTGTTTCTGGTCAAAAACAAATTACTTGATGGGTCTCTAATTTTTCAATCATTTACAAATAGGGTAAAGTGCAATTTGGCCCCTACAACTAGGTGAAATGGGCAATTTACACCATAAACTTAAATAATAGGCAAGAACAACCTTAATGTATTGATAATAGGCAATATGGCCCATACCGTCATATTTTCTATCAAAAAATAATATTTTTTCACTTATTCATTTTTTTTTTTCCGAAATGCCCCTCACTCGACCGAACCGGACAGACCGGTTCAGCTAATTCCACTCTTATTTATTTATTTTTTTATTGTCTTTTTCTCTAAAAACCAAACACATTTATTTGGCAAATCCAAGAAAAAAAAAAAAAAAAAAAAAAAATCTTTGGAGTTAATGATTTCCAAATTCCAATATTTATGTTTTTTATTCGAAAAAATCTCCATCTTACGCATTAAAAATATTACTATCAAAAATGGGACAGCAGAGTTGATCCAAGACCTAAAAGACATATCTGATGTCAGGTCAGTTTCTTTCCCACGGATTTTCAAAGATCCCAGGCTTGAATTGGAAAAAGAATTAAGAATATACGTTAAATTAGAAAATTTATCGGGAAATTGGAAACAAGAAAGGCAGTCACGTCTTGTCTTAGCAAGTCCAGGTTCCTACGCCACTGTTTCTGGTCAAAAACAAATTACTTGATGGGTCTCTAATTTTTCAATCATTTACAAATAGGGTAAAGTGCAATTTGGCCCCTACAACTAGGTGAAATGAGCAATTTACACCATAAACTTAAATAATAGGCAAGAACAACCTTAATGTATTGATAATAGGCAATATGGCCCATACCGTCATATTTTCTATCAAAAAATAATATTTTTTCACTTATTCATTTTTTTTTTTTTTTTTTTTTTTTTTTTTTTTTTCGAACTACCCTTTTCATATATATATATATATATATATATATATATATATATATATATATATATATATATAGAGAGAGAGAGAGAGAGAGAGAGAGAGAGAGAGAGAGAGAGAGAGAGAGAGAGAGAGAGAGAGAGAGAGAGAGAGAGAGAGAGAGAGAGAGAGAGAGAGAGAGAGAGAGAGAGAGAGAGAGAGAGAGAGAGAGAGAGAGAGAGAGAGAGAGAGAGAGAGAGAGAGAGAGAGAGAGAGAGAGAGAGAGAGAGAGAGAGAGAGAGAGAGAGAGAGAGAGAGAGAGAGAGAGAGAGAGAGAGAGAGAGAGAGAGAGAGAGAGAGAGAGAAGACACTGACCGAACCGGACCAGACCGGTTCAGCTAATTCCACTCTTATTTATTTATTTTTTTAAAATCTTATTTCTCGAAAAAAAGAAGACACATGAATAGAATTAAAAAAAAATAAAAAATCAAAATGCAATTAGTCGAACCGGTCCGGTCCGGTTCGATCGAGTGAGGGGCATTTCAGGAAAAAAAAAAAAAAAAAAAAAAAAAAAAAAAAAAAAAAAAAAAAAAAAAAAAAAAAAAAAAAAAAAAAAAAAAAAAAAAAAAAAAAAAAAAAAAAAAAAAAAAAAAAAAAAAAAAAAAAAAAAAAAAAAAAAAAAAAAAAAAAAAAAAAAAAAAAAAAAAAAAAAAAAAAAAAAAAAAAAAAAAAAAAAAAAAAAAAAAAAAAAAAAAAAAAAAAAAAAAAAAAAAAAAAAAAAAAAAAAAAAAAAAAAAAAAAAAAAAAAAAAAAAAAAAAAAAAAAAAAAAAAAAAAAAAAAAAAAAAAAAAAAAAAAAAAAAAAAAAAAAAAAAAAAAAAAAAAAAAAAAAAAAAAAAAAAAAAAAAAAAAAAAAAAAAAAAAAAAAAAAAAAAAAAAAAAAAAAAAAAAAAAAAAAAAAAAAAAAAAAAAAAACTCTACCTTTACTGCATTGCTAGAATCATGCTTCTATAATTTTGTTCAAATATGTTGAAAATCTGACCCTTTTTCGAACTACCCTTTTCATATATATATATATATATATATATATATATATATATATAGAGAGAGAGAGAGAGAGAGAGAGAGAGACCTCCACAGCCACAATTGCCATGTGTGTTTAAAGTTAAGCAGGAAAGACGAGAGATGCTGGTGCTAACTACTCACAAGGCAGGTTGACGCCTGTTAAACATCAAAGTATAAATGCTTAAGTGATGAATTAATTACACTGACTCTCTGGATGAATCAAGAGAATTTTAAGTCTGATATTGACTTCCCAAACAGTTTCGGGTTCTAATAATCTAGATGTTATTAAAAACTACAAATATTTGTAAGTTCAATGCTAAAATTGTCCTGGATTGAATTATACGAAATTTTTGAAATAAAAAATAAATATTTGTAAACAATGTAGATATAATTTGAAAATGAATAGTTCAGATAGAATCGACCTATCGATTGATCCAAATACTTGGACTCCTATGGATGAAGACATGGTCTCTCCAGATCCCATTGCATTTTGTTCATAAGATGAACCTTGTAAGTATCGTATTGATTCTTATCGAAGAAAGACAAGATTGAATGAAACTGTTCAAACATACACAAGTCAATTAAGCAGTATTCCTGTAGCAAATGGGGTTTGTGTAATATCTTTTATGGGCCCACTACGTGGCTACTTGATATTTTAATGTGTTTATTTGTCTGATAAACAATAATAGGGAAACATAAGAAAATAATGTATATCAACTGTAGCCACTTTATAATGAGCATGGCAATTTTGTCATCATCCATAACTTAGAAAAATTAGAAACAAATATGGAAAAGGGGTCTCTTATGGTCGGACTGTAGATGTAGTAGCCATCAGAAATAGTAACGTTTAACAACACATTGCACACAATACACGCCTCTCTCTCCCTTCCTCCTACACACATCAACTCTTGAGAAAACCTGAATAAACACTGCTGAATTTGTCTTCAGCTGTAAGCATTGCTATGAAAGCATCTAATGATGGAACGATTAAGAATGCTAAGAAGAACCTGGTTATTGGTGCATCTAGGAGTCTTGTACTGGCTCAAACCAGCTCCATTTGCAATGCAATACTCCAATATCTTCCTGAAAGTTCCTCTTTCAACTATGCAGAGCTGAAGAGGTCCTATGGAACTGCATTTTCTGGAAACCACGTAGCCATGATCGACAAAAGAAGCGTCCATTTCCGTGCAACATTGGGTTAAAATCTCGTCTTCTACCTCTCCTTTGATCTCCCAGTATATTACGTAGTGGCCCGGCTGCTTATCCACGTCTGCATGACTTGTAAAGTCTACTATTTCGGCTCCACTTTGGCTCAGTATTTCAGACCCCCTCTCCACAACTAGTTGAAGGTCTCTCTCAGTGTTCTTGTCGATGTTGACTGTCAGTATGAGCTTCCTCCTGAAGATAAATTTTAGTTTTGGAGTTCTGTGGTGGAAGCCAGCCACTTCAACTACGTCTCCTAGTCTGTACCTATAAAGTCCTGCAAATCATAATCACATTAACTCCAATCAGTTTTCAATCAACGAACTGAATTTCCGTGGGAGTTGTAAATTCTTTCTTTTCTTCAATAGTTTACTCGTGACGTGGTATCGACTGGGCTATGAGTCGCCATTACAGCACTTTTTCTAGAGCTTCCTAGCGTTGAAAATTTGCAAATGTCTGTTGAAACGTACCTGTAAAGGTAGTCAGCACTATCTCATATTCTTGTCCGAACTTAGCTTGAGAAAGCGGGATTGGCTCCCCTTCCAAGAAATCATCAACGACGGACAATCCGTAATCTTCTTGCTTCTGTCTATAAAGTGGTATGAGCTCGAAGTAATCAAAAGTAGGAACTACAGCAAAAGTAACGTTTTCTGGGGCCAAGGATGAATCCACATTCACCCCAATCCAACTCTCAGTCGATCCATAATCGGCGCTAACCAAAGGCAAGTCCCCAGCATAATGTCTCAATTTCTTCAAATATGGTAGCATCGAACCAGTCATTATGGAATAGATATACTTAACATTTGGCCATATCTTTGGAATTAGGCCAAACCAGTTTGACTCTTCAAGCTCCTTACAACAAACTTCAATTCTAGAAGCCAAAACTGGGTTTGCTGAGATTATCTCCAGAACAGCCGTTCGCAGTTTGGGTAAAGTGATTCTTGGGTGAAGTTTAGCTTCTTTTATGTCATTGCAGAAGTCCTTCCAAAGCTCCTCAAATGTCAAAAAGGCTTGTACTATGGTGTAAGCAAAAGTAGAGGTCACGAACTCCACTTGGTCGGAGAAGAAAAGGCCGAGAAGAAGATGACAGTACGTGGATTGCTTGTAATCTCCACAGGAAATCACTTCTTCTGGGCTGCAAGTGAATGACTTAGTCTTTTGTTGTTTGATTTTGAACTCTTCGCTTCCATAATAATGGGTCGTGGCTGTTCCTGTATCTAACCCTCCACTCGTTTTGATCAGTTTTCTACTGTATATAAACTCTAGGGTCCTCTTTCCTTTCCTTATTGGGTAAACCCTTGAATTGAAAAAAAAAAAATCGTAAACCTTGTCTGAGATTTCTGGAAGAGAAAGAGAGAGTAGTAAGATTTGGATACCTTGATCTATAAGCAGCAGCTAACCTAAAAATCTGAAGAGTGGTTTGAGCGCTATGGCGGGTAAAGGGCAAGAACTTCTGCTTTCCGTCAGTGGTGCCAGAACTGCATTAAAAAACAGTTGAACTTAAATGTTATTTTATTCACTTCTTGGTAGCTGGGATGGTGAACCGTCATGCCAAGTCTTTTTACAGAAGTCTTATTTTCTTTAAGAAGACTTTGACCTACACACAAACTCATTTTACAGACACACCGGCGACGCATGCCTAGCTGCCGTTCATCGTCGAGTTCGTCATTCTTCACTCACAAATAACGGCTGGTCTTCTTCATACATTTTAAAAATTGAATAAAACAAAATATTCAATTTTTAAAATTGCTTTGATTTGAGAAATTTTTAGTATTTAAATTCTCCGTTTGAGTCTACTTTATGAGTTTGTAACATTTTAGAGAATTTGTTCTGAAATTGTTAAGCTAAGATATTTTTTAAGTAGAATTTTGGTGATCAAATTTGGAATTTTGAAATTTAAAATTCTGAAATTATTTGAGAGATTGATTCGGAATCATGAAAAGTAACCCGAATCGAATGATCACGTTGAACGACTCCACTGAGAATTTCTTTATTGTGTATGACAGAGACGTTAATCTCGCATGCCAATATACGATTTGGGTGATCGATAGTGGCGCTTCAATACATACTATTTCGCATGCCAATATACGATTTTGGGTGATACGATTTGAGTGATTTTGAAAGTGTAAAGATGAGAAATGATGGCGTTGCAAAAACTATTGGTATGGGAGACGTGCATTTGGAGACCGACAAAAGTAACACATTAGTTTTGAGAGGTGTGAAGCACATCCCCTATTTCCGCATGAATTTGATCTCGATCGGCAAACTTGACGATAAATGGTTTTACAACACCTTTTGTGATGAAAAATGAAACCTCGTCAAAGGCTCTTTGATTGTTGCGAGGGGGGGAAAATATTCCTCACTGTAGTTACAGAATTCTACAGTGACGAGTAATAAGACTATGAAATTTGTGAATTCACCTCTTAAGAGAAATGTTGAAAAGACTTGGAAGATGTCGGGTTCTCAGGTGAAGTTCAGGTTGGGAGTCAAGGGTACATCAGAGATAACGAGTCAACCTATTACAAATATTCAGGCACCAGTTTCAGTTTCACGTCAGAAAAGTATCGTTAAAGGCAGAACCATGTGAAATGTTAAAACTCCGGGACAATATAATGAAACTATGAGTTATACGTTGAATGTGTTCGAGAGTGTAATGATTCATATGTAGAGTCTTCAATATGTTCAGATGCAATTCGTTGCAACAACTATAATAATTCAGTGATACCATGGAAGAGAAGATGTGATTTCTTCTAAAGTAAGTCTCTCAAGTTTAAGCGGGGCTTGAACTTGATCGGTAACTGCTGCTGAATTAGTCCAACAAGGGCTTTTGTGGTATAAGATATTTTTAATGGAATTTGACAGATTTCTTTCCTTGTACCGGAATTTTATTTGAATGTGGAGATTATTAGAATTCAGTGCTCTGTATTCGCTTTGGATTAGACCGAGTAGCCCGTTTGATTTCTCTTGTGGAATTCGTGTCAAGATGGAGATTGTTATAATTATGTGTGATTCGAATTCTAGTTGGGTCAAGTCAGACCCGTATATTAATGTTAGAGTTTTATGTTTTCTCTATATATTGATACTTAAAAACTCATTGTACCGATTTTAATTAGTAATATTTTTCTTCTGTTCGTGATTTTTTTTTTCGTTCTAAGACTGATATTAGAGTTCAGGTTACTAACAAGTTTTTACTCAAATCCGGAGAAACTGGATCGATAATTATCCAACTCAAGTCCCGATAAGATTGTTAGGGTTAATCTTGGGAATGAGTTTGGTGGTAGTTTGTAATGGTGAATAAAAACCTCACACTTAGTTTGGTGGTAGTAGTTTGTAAGTGTGAAAAACTAGGTCGATAATTATCGACTCTAAGTCCTCATGTGTGAAGGAATAGATTGATATGATTAATTGGAAATGAGTGTGGTTGTAGTTTGTAATTGTGAATAAAAACCTCACACTTAGTTTGGTGGTAGTAGTTTTCAAGTGTGAAAAAACCTCACACTTTGAGCTCCCAAGACCACCAACCTAAAGAACAGAAAAAAAAACATGGAAAAAACAATAACCAGAATGGGTTAGAATACGCAGCAGCAGAGAAAGTAGGCCCAGAAAAAGTAAGAAAATGGGAGAAGAAGAAGAGGGAAGATAAGAAAGATAAGGAATGGATTTCAGGATAACCTTAACGAAAGAGTTGTTATGGGTTGCTGAGTAAGTATGGGACTTCGGTCCCCATCTGCAATTCTTTTGAGAAAGGGCTCCAAATCTTCATGAGAAACGAGAGGAACCATGGAAGTAAAAACGGATTCCAAAGCCAAATCATCCATCTCCTTCACTTTCACGTCTCCTAACCATTTCTTCAGATACTCAACTTCGCAGTTCATCTCAAGAATAGGCGGAGGATCTGAGTCTGAACCACTCCAGCTTTCTCACAAACCTCCTCGAACCAGCGAATGATATCGGAGTCAGAAGAGTCGCCATTGAATATCGCTTCATCCGTTACAACAGTTTCCATTATGAGAGGCTTTCTTGCTTCCGACTTCCGTGTAAGAAAATTTTCGTACGCAGCTGCAGGCAGAAATTTTTGGTCGTTAGATTATGAGATTAAAAAGGCAGGAAAGAAGCCCTCAACTGTGTGTATTTTATCGAGATAGCCTTGCTTTATTACCATTAGGCCATCGAACCCTTTCAATAATTCTGCAGAAGTATTGCAGTCTATGTACGATAGTTTGTAGACCACAAAAGATGTCATCTTCTGTCAGAGAGAGACGAGAGATATTGTTTGACATGATTTGGACTAGGCGAGTAACTAAAGGTTTTTGGGACCGAAACCGGTTTTACAGCTTTGCCCGATGCGACTTTTTCCCCCTAATTTATGATTCGAAAACGATGTGCAGACGTGACTGTCTATCCCAAGAAGGGAAAGGTTAACGCTTTTCTACGTGGCAAAGGAATTGGGTATGGATCAGAGATGATGATTTGCAGACGTTTACAGATTTTGATATCAATCAGTACACCCATATCGGTCTATCTCTGAACTCTTTACGGAGAGCAGAAATTTCAGAAGATTGGGCAGGAGATGGGATTTTTCAAGCAAAGGGTACTGAACGTGTACGGTGGGGGAGAAGGGGTCTTGGCTAAAATCATCGAATCAGGGAATTCAGAGAAGAAGGTTGTGGAAGCAGCAAAAGATATCATTGAAGAACTGGAACTTTGCAGGACCAATAGTATTAATATTATTAGCCAAAAAAACAACGATGGCTAGGCCATTCAAACTTCAAAGGGACCTGTTTTCGAATAGACGGGGCCACCTTACAATGTTTCCAGGTCTGTCATTAATGCCTGGATGCCATTGAGGGCTCCAGAGCCTTCAACTACAACAACTAATTACTACAAATAAAGCACCTTCACCGTTTTCGTCTGCTCCTGGCTTTATCTAACTAATCAAACAAAACTCTTTATCCAAACTCAGATTCTGCAATTCGCCCATCGCTGAAATGAGCTGATTCCCAGCCTATCTGCAAAAAAAAAGGTGTTTCTTTTTCCAGCAAACTTCATGCTGAGGAAATCAAAGACAGCAGAGGGATGGCCAGAATTTTAACATAAAAAATTCTGATCTTATTACAGGTTTTTCAGGCTGGTAACATGAAAACTCTCCACAAAATCAGTAAACAATGAACAAATGGTTTGTAAAAGATAAGCGACTGAACAGTACTGGAAATGCGAGGAAAGAATCTTGTTAAACATTTTAACCTTCGATAAGTGTTCGGAACTTGACTCGCCTTTTAATGCTACCCATTCGATCATACCCTATACCGATCTTACTATGCATCAACTTGATGGATAAGTCAGAGTTGCCGGCCTTCCTCAAGGCATTTATCAAAAGAGTTCGAACTCTTCCAGGAATTTCCCGACCTCTATCAACTATTCCGTCGGCCAACTTACACGCCTCCTTCACCCGTCCAGCTTTGCACAACACATTGATCATATCCTCAAAAGCTGCCTCGGGGACGACACCCATTGGTGCCAAGTCATCCAAAATCTTGCAAGCTCTTGCCACCTTCCCACAAAGACAGAGCCCCATTGAGAGAGCCCTGAAAGAAGCTGGAGTTGGTGTGATTCCTTTGTCTATCATCTCATCCCACAGCTTCAACGCCTCTTCATTTTGATGTTTCTTAAACAGCCCACTAAGAAGAATAGTGTAAGTGTAAACCGTTTGATCACAGCCTTCATTTTCCATCCTCTTAAAGAGAGCTATAGCTTCATCAATCCTGTCGTACTTTACAAGTCCGTCAATGAGCGCATTATAGCAATATGAATCCCTTGTACATCCCTTCTCGACCATCTCTTCAAAAAGCACTATGGCTTCTTCAATTCTTCCTGCCTTTCCAAGACCATCAATTATGCTTGAATAAAACATAGCGTTAATTGGCACACCCTTACACTTACAGAGCTCAAAATATTCCATAGCTTCCTCTAAATTCCCACTCTTGCACAACCCATTGACAATAACCCCGTAAGTAACCTCATCTGGCTCGAACCCATCGAGTTTCATCTTCTCAAACAGCCTCATAGCCTGTTCTATACTCCCGTATTTTGCATACGAATCAATCAGCGTAGTGTAGATTGCAACATTTGCTTTACAATCCTTCTGCAACATATTTTCAAACAAAGCATAACCTTGCATACATTTCCCGTCCTTACACAGCCCGCCAATAACTAAACTATACACGTGAGGCGGAATTTCCACTCCCTTCTCTTCCATTTCATGATAAAGAGTCAGACAAGAATCAAAATTGCCATCCGAATAGGAAGCCTGTATAAGAGTCATATATGTGATCTTATCAGGTTTCACATTCCTCTCTTCCATGGCTATGAGCTTGTCTAACGCTTTTTGGGTTTTCCCCACCTTACAATATCCCTTAATCATTGTATTATATGTTACAATATCAGGCACAATTTTTCCCGACTCCATCGCCTCAAAAACTCTCTCGGCAGATTCAATGAGCATTGAATTCACCAAGCCATTAACCAAAAAATTATAAGTATACAAACTCGGTTCAATCCCATTTTCTTTCATCTGCCGCCACACCCACAATAATTCTTCCACCAATCCAAAATTTCCAAAGCTTTTAATCAACAAATTAGCGGCCGGCAAGGTCATTAACAAACCTGTATTTTTAAGTTCACGAGAAACAGTTCGAATTCGTTCGGAGTCACCAGAGAAGGATAAAATTTCAATCAAATAAACATAACTATCGAGCTTATGAACATATTTCTTTTGATTGCCAGACCAGCGGAAAAACCGAAGAGCAATTTCAGGTTTTTCCCGAAGTTCGACAGACCGTAGAATGTATGCAGTAAAATTAGGGGATAACTTAATCAATAAACTGCTACAAAAAGAGTCCAAATTGGCCTCCATGTTTAATGAACCATCTAAAAGATCAAGAATTTTTCTCACCCATGGAGATGGCGGGTTTAATTGTTGCGGGGTTGAGACGACATCAGAGACATCGATAAAGGGTTCTACCCATTCGGGAGGAGGAAGAGCGTTAGTGAATAGCCACCTGGAATTTGAGCGGAGAGTGGAGACGGGGTCGACAGCTGAAGCTTTTGAGGATGACCCTCCACGTTTGGTTGGAAGATGAGTGCTCGCATTTCGTAGACGAAGAAGATGAGTTGCAGAGAAGGAGATTAGAGGTCCAAGCAAGGTTCTTTTCATTTGGGGCTATGGACACTAAAATACCATACTTCACTGCACCCGATCTCTCCAACCTCACGACGAATTTGGACTCGAAGACCCTTTTTAATCCCAACCTCTTTTTTCTTTATTTTTCAATTCCATATTATGATATTAGTAATTATAATTATGTGATTTTTTGTTTGATAATTTTTTAATATGACTTATTGGCTTTGTCTCTCTCTTAATTTTAGAAATGTGTAGAAATTCGTAAGAAATGAACTGTTTTATTGGTTGATACTGTAAAGGTGATGTCTTTTTTATATTCAATCTGTAGTTGACTTCCAATTACTGTGATGATTGTCTTATTAAGTTGTTTTTGTTGGTCTATTCGTAAGTTTGTAACAGATAAAATTCATTACACTTTTTTAGAGTTTTAAGAAAAATAAATAATTAAAAAAAAAAAGAGGCTTTGAATAAGGAAACTACGTGTGACACCCAAATGGTAAAGATGGCAACTTTGGTAGCACGAAGCGCGCGTAGGAACCACAACCCAGGAAATACGAGAATTGTTAAACACAAATCATTTGGGAGGTTTGGCTAGAGCCCGCGTCCTCGGATCTGGAAATTTTTTCTTCATTTAGATCACAGCACCCTGCGACTTCACGGATCTGCAATGGCGAAGCTGGAACTGCTGGATCAGGACCTCAACGACAGGGATGTCGAAAAGAAGAAGATGAAGAAGAGAAATCACGGATCTACCCAGTTTTTCGTATTCGTTGATTACCTTTTCCTCTTCATCTTTTTCGTTATTCTCTGTTTCATCCTCTTCAAAATGATTGGCATCTGAATATTACAGACCCACTTTATCTCTTTGCAGATTCAGGTCCCCCATCTTCATCGACACTGTTTCTGTCTCATTTTCTCATCTCTTTTTTGCTTTACAACTGGATAATTTGCGACGAGTTAGCTGCTTAGGAGAGTTTTGAATTGATGCCGGTTAATACGTATTTATGTTTTGGTGAAGATGGGTCTTACCCTTTTGGCTTTCTGTTGGAATGGGCGGCTTGGAAACACCTAGAGTTAATTAGAAAGTGAGAGCTTAGTAAGAATCCTATTTGATATAATAGCTTATATGGCTGTCAATATAAATGGCAAGCGTAGTGGTCCTCAAAAAGTGTATTTCTCTAACATTCTTCTTTGTATCCTAATTTGGACGCGAAGCTTGTTGGGTCTGCTTTGTTAGCTGAGGAGTTTGGATAGTAACGTCCATTGATAAACTTCATGATGCTTTTGATTAATCGTTAGAACTTTGGTTGTCGTTGTACTCGAAAGTGAAAATGAGCATTGTAAGGACGTTTGATCATACTTAACATGAATAACGTTTACTGATTCAGTGATCTTGTTTGAAGAATTCTTGACTTAGTACCTATATCTTATCGACATTACAGTTTCTCGAGAGTATTTCCAGTGAATTAACAGATCTGGGACTGAATTCGGATCCAAATTTGAAGAAAGTGATTAGCTGCAGGTCATTTGAAACTCTATCTATGACTTCATTGCTTTTAAAACGCTTTCCTGCTCCTGTGAAAGAAGAAGAGGGAGAGGGGTTGGGGACGGAGGTTGAAGGTACTCATCACCCATTACCCCTTCTTCTATTCATTAAGATTATGTAGAGAATGTGTTGTTACATTTACGAATCTTATCCCAGACGTTTATGTAGTTAATGAAGCATTTTAACAAGTTTGAGTTTTCCAAATTTGCGTTGACCTGTGATAGACTTGAATCGGATGATTCTCAACGGCATTATCTATCTCCGAGGTTTGCTACTAGTTTATTTATTTGAATTCTTCGTTGGATTGATCTATAAACGAAAATACTTGATGATTGTTCGATGCTTCGAATGATTTCTGCTTAAAAATTAATAACTTCCATTGCTACTCTTTAACAAAGATTACTTGCAGGCTTATAAGTGACACTGAAAAACCATTAGAATTGCAGAATCAAAATACAGGAACAGATAGAGCTTAGTTTTGATCGACGACACAACAGACAGAACTAAGAAGTTAAACTTGAACAGAGGAGGCACATTGTTAGCTCATTTATTGACAGCAGATGGACTCAAGGAGATAGATTTGTGGAAGTAACGGCATCTCTTTCTGGATAAGGGACTTCAAATCCAGTATTTGGTATGAAAGTATCATCTAGCCCTGGAATATAGTTCCCAAAAGTACTTCTTCCCCCTCCAAAATTGCCAGAGTAATAACGCGGAATGGAAATTCGACCAATTCCGGGAATGTACATGGTGCCATCTCCAGCAATCAACCAAGCAGGATATTTCTGGTCAGCATATTTCATCGTTCCCGGAAAGTAACGGCCCTCCACAGTCCTCTCAGTTAACATTATCAAGCTGCAAATGAGAAGCAAGTGGCAGAACAAAAGAGTGGATTCTGTAAGTCATCGTCAAAGAAAAGCAAGAAGACAAGTGATGGACTTTGCAAAGATGAGTATCGAGTTATATAGCCGAGTGGGTAAACTTTTTTGGCGGTGAATTAAAGAGAACTATTCTAAGACACAGTTCAAATGCAGAACAGGGCGCTTGTTTAATCTCCACCAACAGCTCTTGCGGCTCATAAATACTGGACCTCTACCCATGGTTGTGTGTCTTCTTGGTTTAACTCCATTGACCTTTATTGCCTGCCTACTTGGGTCTACTTGGCAATGAATTAACCTTTTTTAAAAAGGCAAATTAGCTCGTTAATGGTCTCGAGATGGCAAACAAGGTTGGGATTTATTGATTTGTTAATTAGCACACAATACAAAAGAAGAACTAGCTGCTCTTGTTGAGTCCTGCTTTCTGCTGAGGGGGTGGCTGTAGAGATGGCAAAAGCCAAAAAGGGAGGTACTCGACTTTTAGCTTTACTATCATTCTGACCAAAGACCCTTTTGTGCAAAAGCCATACGCCAGTGTTTCGCAAAAACGATTAATGGCTTTTCCTCGGAAAATCTTGGAAGTTGAACGAGCAAGTTAGCTCGTGTAATGCCCTTCAAAACCCGACCAATTCTGCTGATACTTGTTTGTTCTCTTCTTCGACAGTTACCCTCCAAAAAGTATTGTTTTTCTTTTTAAACATGGCTTAAACTTGTTTTGGCTATCCTCAATTTCCACGGCATTACCGTCAGAACCTGATCGTGAGCCCATTTCTCCATCCAAAAATAAGCACACCACTGAACAAACATTCATATTTGAAGTCGGGTTTTCGAGTCTCCACTGCCAACAAGTATTCTAGCAGCCGATGATCGTGTGGGAGCCCAACCCACTATCTCAACTACCTCTTCATTGCTCAGCTCAATACATCCCAAATCTGCAGTTAAAAGGGTGAGGGAGTGACCGCCATTTGTCACGTAGGATCAGCCTGGCTTCGGGTAAATAATATTGGGCCTTAGAATCCGATTGGCTTTTCAATAAACTGGATAAGGTTGATGACACGTGGCATATTCCGATGACCCAATCTTATCACTTTAAACCTTATCTTCGTCTTCCCCGCTTTCCCTCGCTGAAAACCATGGCTTCACCTGCACTCATTACTCCCACCTCCAACCCCAACCCACTGCCTTCCGTCAAACCCAAATACACGCCCAGAACCACCACTACCACCGGAAAATGCAGCGCCACCTTCACGACCACCGCCACACAACACTCTCGCCGCCGAGAGTTCATATCCATCGCTGCCTCCATTATCGCCCCATCTCTGATTTTCTCCTCAGCGCAAGCGCAAGCCGCTTCCGACGAAGAATACGTTAAGGAAACTTCGGAGGTGATTAGCAAGGTGAGAACGACAATCAACATGGACAAGAACGATCCAAACGTGGCAGATGCAGTGGCTGATCTGAGAGAAACCTCGAATTGTTGGGTGGCCAAGTATCGGAGGGAAAAAGCATTGCTTGGTCGGGTTTCTTTCCGAGATATTTATTCGGCGCTGAACGCGGTGTCGGGCCATTACATTAGTTTCGGTCCCACAGCTCCAATTCCGGCGAAGAGGAAGGTTAGGATATTGGAAGAGATGGAGAATGCGGAAAAGGCCTTGGCTAGAGGGAGATAGAACGAGGGTTGTTCTGATTGAAGAAGAAGTAAATGAAGCCTGTTTACTTTTCTTAATCTTATTCATGGATTTGGGTTTTTTATGTTATTGAGTATGTAATTACAGAATGAGGATTCACTTCATCACATGCATGACATGATCTCTCTCTCTCTCTCTCTCTCTCTCCATATACTTACAGAAGGTAGGAATGGTTTTCAAGCCATACCTCTTGGCCATGAACATCCAAATGGGGTTGGGCTAATAGTAAAAATGTAGCCTAATTAATAACAAAGGGAAAATAAAATTTAGAAGATTCCCTTCATAATCATTCATGCATTATAACTTAAAACTAAATTTAGAACGTGTAACTCACATTTTCCAATTATTTTGGATGGAAACCAGGGAATGAGATTTGTATGTTGGAAGATAACGACCAGAGTGGCGCAGAGAAATCGGAAATGATAACCTCAATTGACTTCCACAAATGTCTTTGATTACCAAATCAATTGCTCCTTAATCATCGAATTACTCCGCAATCATCGACTCTATGATACTCAAAAAAGGAATTCAAGCAATGTGGGCAAGCTTTCGTAGACCGACTCATTTTGACAGGTTCTATTTGAAATGGTAAAACATCAATTGTTAATTGTTATGCCTAATCAACTTTTACCAAATCATGGTTACGCAGAAGAATTAAGGTTAATTAGCAATGAGCAGCGCGGGGTCGCCCAAAACATGGCTACCACCATGTCTATCAAGCAAACAAACTTATCCTTTTTTTTTTTTTTTTTTTTTTTATGAATAGGGTTTGCTTTAAATCATATGTTAATTGAATACTTAATTACGGCTTCAAAATGGGTTGTGATTTTCAAATTTTTTAAATTAAGAAATGGTTTGATTGAATTAGCCAAAGATACAATGTCATGTGCTATTTGGACATCCCACTTACCCTCTTTGTTTATTATTATTTTTCAGTCCCTCTTCTCTCCGTCCCTTCTTTCAATCCTCAATTTAAAGTCAACGGAATTAGACTTTCAATCCAAGCGACAAGAAACTAGTTTGAGTTTGGTGTTCAAGTGCATGAGAATTATACAAAACAGAAGTTATATTAAATTTAAAAAAAAAAACAAATTATCTAATTACCATAATCAGTGGAAAAAAGTCATCAATTTGAAGAAGAGACGTCCTTATATTCACTCTTCTTATTGTTAAATTTGTTTCTTTTTAAAAATTGTCATAACTGTTATTCTATCGTGAGTTGTTTCGCTCCGAAAATCAGTCAACAAATATCACGTTATAAAAAATATTAGTTTTTTACGGCAACCTTAAAGATGAAGACTATATTACTAATGCGCTCTAAGTTATTGAGTTATTTTCTTAATAAAAAAAAAAAATTAGAGAACCAAAATAATCTAATTATATAATTTAAACAAAAAAATGAGATATTAAAAAAAAAAACAAATCAGCGTACGGAAATATGAGAAAAATTAATTACTTAAATTTAATTAAAAGAAAGATTATCCATAGAATCAATCAACCTAGCAGAGTGGGTCCCTCCCTCCTACTCTTTTCTTCGGTAGGTCCCACCTCAATTAACAAACATCCATCATCTCTCACCGTGCAATTTCCTGTTGACACGTGTCCTTCCATCCTCTGTCCAAAACCGCTTGATTAAGCATCTGAGTTTGTGACCGACGCCACACGTCGTCGTTTGTTGTTTCCTCGTTTCAACTTCTTACCTTAACTCGCTGTTCATCTGTTCCAACTGCCAAATTTAACTATTATAACCACTTAATTTGTCTGGATTTATATTTACATTAATTATTATTTTCAATTAATCAAGATTCGGTCTAATCAAATGAAACATCATGCGATGGAAATGGGACAGAAGGCCATGGGAAAATAAAAATCGGGTGGAATTCGAAGGTTTTGGATAGAGACGCTCGAGTCCCATTTATGATAAATGTGGCACCTTCATGCTCTGCTCCTCTGTCGTCCTCTCTCTCTCTCTCTCTCTGTTTTTGCGGAAGTTCTTCTCAACTCTCTGCTTTCGTTCCGTAGGCTTGAAAGTTTTCTGTCTAGTTTATGCGTTGATTTCTTTTCTTTTTTTTTTCCCCTTTCTTCCCTGGAAAAGCTGATTTCTATGAATATGAATTTTCTATTATGAGCTCTGACGCCGTTGCTCCGATGAAACTCTACTCCTCTCAGAAAAATCCGGGGGTTTTTCTCCGTTTTTGAAGGGTCTTTTTCTTTCTTTTGTTTTTCTTAATTTGGTGTGGCGTCGAGATTTGAGGTTGAATCGTCGTGTCTTTCTGTAAAAGTAAGTGAACGTTTCATTGCATGTCGTGAAAGACAGGGTCAGCTGTTTTTTTGTTTTTTGCAAAAGAGCAGAGATAAAAGAGAGAATTTATTGATTTGTCTTCGTAGTTTTTTTCTTCTGAAAATCAGTTCTCCGGCTATTAGACGCTTTGTTGAATTCAATAACATTGCGAGGGAAGCCTCCGAGGGCTTGATTCTCAATTTCCGTCAAATTTGCTCCCCAGACGAGAAAAACCAAAAATCCTCGCAGACCCTTTCCTCCCTCTTTCTCTCTCTTACGTCATTTCTGAAAAAAAAAACCCAATTCAAATCCTTTGGTAATCTCTTCTTTCCCATTTCCGTGTCAAACGTATTTTGCTGTTTTCTCTCTGTTTTCGAGCATTTCTTGTGCTGAAGTTTGAGAGAGACAGTGAATCTCTGTCACGCACAGAATCTCTCTCTATAATGTCGCCAGATAAAGGGTCAATGACTTCGAACCTTGATTGCTTCCTCCATTGCACGACTCCAATGGTTCAATCCCACTTCCTACCAAAGGTAATACCATCTTCCCAATTTTCCCTTTTTGCTTCTTTAGCAAATATATTTATATTCTGGGTAATTTATACCTCAATGAAATTCCTCTCAATCCTAATAAATATTTATATATTGATGATTTTTTTCGTCAGAGTGAGTTCAGAAACCTCAATCGTTTATGGCACCCGTGGGACAGAGAAAAAGTGGAGTATTTCACCTTGGCTGAACTCTGGAATTGCTACGATGAATGGAGTGCATACGGCACTGGAGTTCCCATCGTCTTGAATAATGGCGAAACCCTTGTTCAATACTACGTCCCCTATCTCTCCGCTATCCAAATTTTCACAAGCACTTCATCAGTAAACAGCTTCAGGTGCTTGGTTCGTTATTACGGAATCACACTATTCAATCTGTTTAATTTCGCTCAATTCTCTTCAATTCTTATTTGGGGTTTTGTTGGAGATAATGATTTACTGAGACTGATATGTTATAGTTTAATCATTGGAAATGAAAATGAGATTGCTCTGCAATTGTGATTTTAATATGAAGTTCATAAATTAGGGAAGAGGCGGAAGCAGGGGAATGCGAAGCGAGGGATTCGTTTAGTGATTCTTGCAGCTATGAAAGTGATAGTGATAAACAATGGAGGTGGGATGGAAGCTCATCAGAGGATGGAGGGCTTGATCAAGAGAGCTTCTTGCATTTGAACGATAGATTGGGCTACCTTTATTTTCAGTACTTTGAGAAATCAACTCCAGTATGGAAGAGTTCCTCTGATGGATAAGGTATCTTTTTTATTTTCCTTTGCTTTCAATCATTTACATTTCATCTTCTATTTCGGCACTACTTGCTAAATGAATCATTTCAGATTCCTTGATGCGCATTTTCAAGTACCGATAAAAACTTTCGACTAATGATCATGAAACTTTTTGGATTCTTCTCTGGTCTATTATGAGGATAAGGGTGAACTCGATTGTCAAATATTCCATGATTCCTTTTTTTTTTGGATCAGATTCATATTATGTTCTTTGTTTTCTCTTTTAACTTTGTCTACTCCTCGAATCAGAATATGTGAAATTTCAAAGCATATGGGATTTGGATTCGATTTCCTTTTTATCAAGTTGTTTCCATGGTTTTAGATTAAAAAAAAAAAAAAAAAAAAATGTAGAATTCATAAAAAAACAAATGGGCTGGCTTGATGTTTTTTTTTTTTTTCTTTTTTTTTTTTTTCTTTTTTTTTTTTTTTTTTTCTTTTTTTTTTTTTCTTTTTTTTTTTTTTTTTTTTCTTTTTTTTTTTTTCTTTTTTTTTTTTTTTTCTTTTTTTTTTTTTCTTTTTTTTTTTTTCTTTTTTTTTTTTTTTCTTTTTTTTTTTTTTTTCTTTTTTTTTTTTTTTTTTTCTTTTTTTTTTTTTTTCTTTTTTTTTTTTTTTTTTCTTTTTTTTTTTTTTTTTTCTTTTTTTTTTTTTTTTCTTTTTTTTTTTTTTCTTTTTTTTTTTTTTTTTTTTTCTTTTTTTTTTTTTTTTTTTTTTTTCTTTTTTTTTTTTTTCTTTTTTTTTTTTTTTCTTTTTTTTTTTTTTTTTTTTTCTTTTTTTTTTTTTTTTTTTTTTTCTTTTTTTTTTTTTTTTTCGTCAGAGTGAGTTCAGAAACCTCAATCGTTTATGGCACCCGTGGGACAGAGAAAAAGTGGAGTATTTCACCTTGGCTGAACTCTGGAATTGCTACGATGAATGGAGTGCATACGGCACTGGAGTTCCCATCGTCTTGAATAATGGCGAAACCCTTGTTCAATACTACGTCCCCTATCTCTCCGCTATCCAAATTTTCACAAGCACTTCATCAGTAAACAGCTTCAGTGCTTGGTTCGTTATTACGGAATCACACTATTCAATCTGTTAATTTCGCTCAATTCTCTTCAATTCTTATTTGGGGTTTTGTTGGAGATAATGATTTACTT
>CM039504.1:6466583-6502667 GCA_022432975.1 Begonia masoniana
CTTTTTATTTCAGTAGCGCATGATGGGGACCACTCCCAACCTGCTCAACTTGTCTTTTTCGTAGATTCTCCCTCGACGTATTTTCTCTTCGAAAATTAGTCTCTGAAACCAGAGCGAGGGTTGTTCTTCTGATTTGAAAGATTGAATTTTTCTTTCGTTGAACATCAAAGTCTGACTGAACATGATCAAATGCAGCATCTTTATTCTCAAAGAAGAAGAAGAAGAAGAAGTACAGTCTTCATCATTTAAAAGGGGAGTTATGGAAATGCCTCGATTATGGAAGGAAGAGCAGGAATGTTAGCGATTTTACAGCTTCCGAACCCTGCTTCCTTCAACAGCTTCTTCCATTCCGGCTCTGTCCTCTCTTTTCCTCCGGTTGTATGAGCCATCATCAGCAAATCACACACCATCCGGATGTCGTCGAATGATTCGTTCCCATCTGGGTTCAGAATTATGTCGACGATTATTACCTTCCCTGTCTTCTCCGGTATCGCTTTCCGGCAGTTCTTCAGTATCTTTAAACAGTGCTCGTCACTCCAGTCATGTAACACCCACTAAAAAAAACGAAGAAAGAACAAGTCAATCTTTACCCACTAGAAAGATTAAAAAACAAAAAGCTCTAATTATTCACCCACTTTCAGAAAAATTGCGTCGGCGGTAGGGACTGTTTCGAACATATTTCCGCCGACATGGGTAACTCCGGGGAAGGCAGGAGCTGTGGCAACTACATGCGGCAGATCAAAGTTGATGCCTTCTATGTGCGGATGAGTTTTCACGATCTCGGCGATGACCTTTCCGGTCCCACCTCCAAGATCGAGGAGTGATTTAACGGAATCGAACCCATCTTTGTACTCAGATAAGAACGCGCTCATCACGAGCTTTGCTGCACAGGCCATGGCATCGTTGAAAAGGGAATTGAAATCTGAATTTCCAGAAGCGAAATCCCACATTTCGCAGCCATGGGCCTTGCTGAAAGCAGTTCCACCTTCTTTAATGCAGTGGCTCAGGTAATGCCATGGCGCTAGCTGCAACGGGTGATTCTCCATTATTATCATCGGAATTAAACTGAACTCCGAGTCCTTTAACAGCCACTTTTTGTATTTTTCCGTTATCCCAAAGAGGGTTTCCCCGCCGTCCGCTGGAGTATGGGCGGTGAAGATCTTTTTGCGGACCATCGACCGCATGACGCGAGAGAGGTAGGAGATGTCAGGCGAGGTAGATACGGGAAAGGCGGAAGCTATTTGAGACAAGGTGACTGGTTGGCCGCCGTTGGAGTGTATGATGTCGGCAATTCCGAGCTCTGCTACGCATTTCAAAGCCATTGAATCGGCGAACCCGAACAGTATCTCCCAGATTTCGGCTTGGCCACTTAATAGTTCTCCGGCATCGATTTTGGTCGCCATTGTTTCTCTCTCTCAAAGTTGCAGCGAGTGAGTGGAGGATAGGTGGTTGAAGATATTGAGGAGCATTGGTGTGGCAATCGATAAATCAAAAAAGACAAGAACGTTATTTTTTAAAAGAACACTACTTATTTGCTCTTAATTTTAATTTGGGAAAAATGCAAAAAAGAGAAAAAAGTTTGGGAAATAGTCAAAAAAAATACAAAAGTTTAGTTTTAGGCAAAAAAAAGAAAGGTGTTTGAGAAATAGGCAAAAAAAAGACAATCGGGCGGTTTTTTGTTCAAAGCACGGCGAGAGGCCGGCTGGTCCATCAGACCGGCCGGCCTCTAATTTTTTTATTAAAAAATAAAGGAGAGGCCGGCTGGTCTGATGGACCAGCCGACCTCTCTGTTTCTTTAAAAAAAAAAAATTATTTTTTTATTAAAAAATTATGTTTTTTATTAAAAAAATTAATTTTTTAATTTAAAAAGAATAGAGGCCGGTTGGTCTGATGAACCAGTCGGCCTCTACTTATTTTTTATTAAAAAAAATAATTTTATTAATTTAAAAAATAATTTTTTAAAGTAAAAAATTAATTTTTTTATTAAAAAAATTAGTTTTTTTTATTTAAAAAATTTAGTTTTTTTATTAAAAAAATTAGTTTTTTTATTAAAAAATAAAAAAGAGGCCGGTTGGTGCGATCGGACCAACCGGCCTCTCCACCCCTATAAAAATCGCTCTTCCACATTCAAATTCACACCTCCAAACATCTCTCGAATATTTTTCTACTCCTCGAGTATTTTCTATTCCGGTGATATTATTAGTTCATTAATAAATTGTTTATTTTTTAAAAATTAAACTACTATGAATTTTGATCTACTAGGCTTGGATTGTTTCTACAGCCTTGTGCATATAGATTTTCTGATAAAAATCTGAATTGAGTAATGTTCACCATAAACAAAAAATCTATCTGTACAAGGCTGTAGAAACAATCCAAGCCTAGCAGATCAAAATTCTTAGTAGTTTAATTTTTTAAGAATAAACAATTTATTAATGAATTAATAATATCACCAAAATAGAAAATATTCGAGGAGTAGAAAAATAATATTACAGGCCTCTCCTTTATTTTTTAATAAAAAAATTAGATGCCGGCCGGTCTGATGAACCAGCCGGCCTCTATTATTTTTAAATTAAAAAATTAATTTTTTTAATAAAAAACATAATTTTTTAATAAAAAATAATTTTTAATAAAAAAATAATTTTTTTTTTAAAAGAAACAGAGAGGCCGGCTGGTCCATCAGACCAGCCGGCCTCTCCTTTATTTTTTAATAAAAAAATTAGAGGCCGGCCAGTCTGATGGACCAGCCGGCCTCTCGCCGTGCTTTGAACAAAAAACCGCGCCTATTTCTCAAACACATTTTCTTTTTTTGCCTAAAACTTAACCTTTGTCTCTTTTTTGCCTATTTCCCAAACCTTTTTCTCTTTTTTGCATTTTTCCCTTTTAATTTTAGTGGTGAAGAAGAGAATCTAGGTTGTACTTTGTGGCTCTTGGCAATTAAATTACTGGCGAGAGGTTCGATAAAAAAAATAAGTTTCTGATTTTTTCCGATTTTTAGAGAGATTAATTTATGGAGCTCCATGTGATCACCTCAACGGTGCATGATATTGAGTCTTCTTCCAACTTGTTTCTATTTCAAAATCGTTCCTCAAAACTGTTCTTTCATAAATTATTTTTGACTAGAAGTTGCACAACACTTACTGTATGGGAAAATTGTAAAATAAAGATCAAAACTTTTATTTATTTATTTGGCTTAGAAAACAAAATTAAAATAGAATAAAAAAAAAAAAAAAAAGGGTTTGATAGAGTCCATGGGCAATGGCAAGCCAGACTACGTCTTCTTCAACGTCCACACACGCGTAACAATGTCCTCGACCTGTGGAACACCATTCTCCAAAATAATCCCTTTCTTCCTGACCGTTCGCCTTCCTTCTAGATTCGGCTCTGAAAATTCGGACCCTCTTCTTCTTCCTTATTCTTCTTCTCTTCCTCTTAAAAGCTATGCCCGACTACCTCCATCTCCATGGAATCCGGCGGCCCTCCGTACCCACCCCGATACGTCGTTCTCTCCGATAAACAAGGCAGCCTACGCCCCCCACCGTATCGCCGGAACATTCCCCGATACGAATCCAAAAGCCATGACTCTGGCGGAAGTTCCTGCCTCAGATGTCTCTGCTGTTCCTTCTGCTTCGTCTTCGTCGCCCTTCTGATACTAGCGGCTTTGGCGTTTTTTCTCTACGCCTTTTTCCAACCCCAGATTCCGAGTTATAAAATCAATGGCTTCGACGTTCACGCCTTCAGTTTCCAATCAGATTTCAGCCTCTACGCCGAATTCCTCGTCACGGTGAGGGCCGAGAATCCAAACGAGAACATCGGGTTCAAATACGGTAAAGACAGCTCCGTCGTCGTCATGTACTCCGATTCAGAGCTTTGTTCGGGAAAGCTTCCTTATTTCCACCAACCCGGAAAGAACACAACGATGATAAGGGTTTTGCTGAAGGGAAAGAGTGAATTCGGGTCGGGTCTTCAAGATGCTTTGATGGAAAACAGGCAGAGCGGAAAGATTCCATTACTGGTGAAAGTGGTGGTGCCTGTAAGCGTTGTGGTCGGAGATTTTTCAATGCAACAGGTAGTGGTTTACGTAAATTGTTCATTAATCGTCGATAATTTGTCGCCCAACAAGAAAGTTGGGATATTATCCAGTCATTATACTTATGGAGCTTCCTTTTGAATTTCTCATTATTTTTTATTTTTTGCATTAATTATTTGTAATTAGAAGTTTGTTTTTTTAATGTTAACTCTAAAACATCCCTTGATTCTATTCTTTTTTATATCAAAGAAAATGATTAATCAACTTCCATTCCATCGTCCAAATGGTCAATCCTAACCATTAGTATTCACATTTCTTTTATTTATACCACATTTATTTTGTGCTTTATCGATCATCCGTGTCGGTAAATTTGCTCGATCACACTACACAATCGATTGATCAATCGTTAAACTGGTTTGGTTTTCTTGACCTTGAACTATATGATCATTTAACCGAGGAAATCTTGTGTTTTTAGTATCTCGTTAACTTAAATATATCTATATTTTTTATTTGTTTTTATTTTAACTGTAGGTACACACCACATAATAATAGTTAATTTCACATATCATTCACAGTTTTAATTATCAAGTCATTTTATTATATAATATGATATGGCAATGTGGTACATAAACACACTCAAAACCCTTCATATTTCATCGAGTCTTCGTCACATAAGTTTCGAGTTACACATTCGTGTTATTCATCTTAGTATCCTACGTTAAAGTCATCACAATCAAATGAAGTTAACATCATAAAAACAAACCATATCATATGAAATCAATGAAAAATTTAATAGCATTGCCTCAATCATCAATGAGTTCTTACTCTGAACTTATAGACCTTATCGTCTTGTGTACATGTTTTGCCGACTCAATTCTTTGTGAGTTTTTGTTCTCGATTTATAGATCTCGCTCTCTTATTCATACCTTACGATTATTCAATTCTCCACGAGCTTTTATTCTGTTCTTTAGGATCTCATTATCATTGTTTTTTAATTTTTCATTCATTCATACTCTAAATTAGTTTAAATTTTGAAAAATTACGATTAGTTCTGCGATGTCACACAGGGTGTTACAAGATGTTGCGTGTGACACAAATGATAAATGCAATGATGGACAATATAAAAACGCAAAAATAAATGACACAGGAGGTTGGTAACGCAGTTCGGCAACCAGCCTACGTCTGCGGGGCCACGCCCAGATATAAAAACATTTCTTTGAGTTTACGAAATTACAAGACAATCGGACTTATACAAATAAAACTCCATCTTATCTTTGTCGCCGCCTCTAACTAACTTCCCCAAGGAAACTATTTTTGCGAGATCCTCTCAACTTTAGAATGACCTCTCCCGAGATCTAGATAACAACAAGATCCACTTGTTGTTGGTTCCTACCGAAACCCGTGTTATGGCAAGATCCCCTCGCCCACGATCAAGAACGACAAGCTCCCCTTGTCTAAGAAATAGAACTCCTCCCGAGTTCGGATGCAGCCTCCTCCCGAGACTGAGCTTCAATGAAGAACAAATAATATTGCCTCCTGGGACACCTCCTGGAACACCAGATCGAAGTCCTCGGATGCAATACACAACACACTCAGTAGAACGATGAAATCCACAGATTAAGTCGAGTGTGTAAAACAATCACTAAATCAAACGCAGAAGCGATGAGAGTGAAAGAAAACCGACGGCACAAGAAACGAATAAAGCTTTTCCCACGAAAATCAAAACTCCGTCATCAATCAGCTTTCACAGAGAACGAAAGCCTTAAATAATCTTTTTCAATAACTTTCCAAATAATCATGTTTCCTTATTTTTCTCTTCCACAGAATCTTCATCATTGATATCAGGACGTCATCCAATAATCAGAATCGGCTATTTCTTGATCACCAAGAATTAAATCATCAAATTAGAAAATAATGAAATTAACATATTGTCTCCATAAATATGTATATATATTGCCAAAAATACAATTGCCAACTCATATGCAAATCTTTGTATTTACAATCTCCCCTTTTGGCATTTTTTGGCAAAATCAATAATTTCAAGAACTCCCCCTGAAAATAACTCCCCCTGAATTAAGAGTTCAATCATCATAAAATATATCACTCATAATATCATCATCAGAGAGCAGAGCATATTATCATAAACCCATAAATCCAAAATAGTCCCCCTTTTTGCCATAAAAAGACAAACATGTATATAAGAGAATATCAACCTCTATAAAAGCATCATAATCACCATTGGGAGATAGCCAAAATCAGAAATATATAATATCCAGATAAGCACCAGAAACGCCATATATAAGAGAGGGAAATGAGAGAGCTAACCGTGCATTTTTGCCATCTTCATGTTTGATAATTTGGTCAAATATAATCAAAAGATATTGAATTTTCAATTTTGAACAGCAAGGCCGCTATTGTCTTGTTAACACCAGTTCCATGAGAAATCGGCATCTAGAATCTCATACTTATCTGTAAGTTGTGAAGCAGGAAAATCTTTTCCATGGGGCAAGATGCGTCTGACACCCCCAGTGACATCAGTTGAAACTCTTGACTTTTCAGCAATTTTGGTTTCTTTAACCTGTTCCTTCACAGAAGTAACTTTCTTCTTCTCAAAAATATCGCCAGCAGCTTCTTTAGCAAACATTTTTCTGACAAGGTCATCAAGTATCTAATAACAACTATCTTTGCATTTTCTATCTTCGATTACCATCTGCCGATTAGTCAAAAATTCTATCTCACCTTCAAGAAACTTGATACAACAAGATAACAATGCAGAATCATAAGGGTTTTCAGAATTAGAAATATTGTCAAAAGCTGGAACACCCTCAGGAACACCTTCCAGAACATTAACCCGATCACTTGCCAAAAGCTTGTAGCTATTCCTAATCTCCTCCATAAACCAGTATAATGAATCTTTGAAGAATAATTCAGGTCTCTGCAAGTTGGGAAATAAACCCAATATAATAATGATGCTCCAAACTTCATTAAAAATAGACTTCCAATATTTCATGAGAATAGTCAGAATTTTGCATGTCACATACGGTGTTGCTCCACAGAATAATATCCAGAATGATCAAGATCAGCAGAGGATGAGCAATACACAATAGATTGCCAAAAAAATAAAAACAAACGCCTAATGCAAGTGGCAAATTTTTTTTTTTAAATAAATAAAAGCAATAACCAGCTTACATAACACAGAGGCCTAGGGCAGACGTCAGCTCTTCAAACCTTACACCATCCAACGCCTTGGTAAAAATATCGGCAATTTGCTTTTCGGTCACCATATGCTCCAAATTAAAAATTTTATCATCCACAAGAGATCGAATAAAATGGTGTCGTATATCAATATGTTTTGTCCGTGAATGCTGAACAGGATTTTTAGAAATATTGATAGCGCTCAAATTATCGCAGTAGAGGGTCATGACACCTTGTGTGACACCATAGTCTTTCATCATTTGTTTCATCCAAAGAAGCTGCGTACAGCTACTACCTGCCGCTATATACTCTGCCTCGGCTGTAGATAGAGAAATTGAATTCTGTTTCTTGCTAAACCATGACACTAAGTTATGTCCAACATAAAAACATCCACCCGAAGTGCTTTTTTCGGTCATCGGAGCTTCTTGCCCAGTCAGCATCACAATAACCCACCAGATTAGCATTAGAATCAAAAGAATACCAGATGCCATAATCAGTTGTTCTACTAACATATTTTAGAATTCGTTTAACCCGACACTAGGTGTGACTCCTTCGGATTTGCTTGAAATCGAGCGCATAAACCCACGCTATAACAAATATCTGGTCGGCTGGCAGTGAGATATAATAGGCTTCCAATCATGCTTCTGTATAAGTGCGGATCAACAACAATTCCCTTTTCATCTTTAGATATTTTCTCGTGTGTCCCAAGGGGTGTTCTACGGGGGCGTGCATTCTCGAGCTTGAATTTTTTCAATAAAGTCTTGGCATATTTGGCTTGAGAGATAAAAATACCATTATTTTCTTGCTGAATTTGAAGCCCAAGAAAATACGTGAGTTCTCCAACCATACTCATCTCGAATTCACCGGTCATTTGAGCAACAAACTCATCCACCATCGCTTGTGACACAGAGTCAAACACTATGTCGTCAACATATATTTGAGCAAGTAAAAACTGACCTTTGGCACGCCGGACAAAGAGGATTTTATCTACTCCCCTTCGCTCATATCCCTTGGTTAATAAATATTGTGTGAGTCGTTCATACCATGCACGAGGGCTTGTTTGAGCCCATATAACGCCTTCTTCAACTTGTACACATACTCGAGATGATGAGGGTCTTCAAAACCTTTTGGTTGAGCAACATAAACTTCTTCATTTAGAAAACCATTCAGGAACACACTCTTCACATCCATTTGATATAACTTGAACCGCATAACACAAGAAATAGACAATAAAAACCCAATAGATTCAAGACGAGCAACCGGAGCGAATGTTTCATCAAAATCAATCCCTTCAATCTGAGAATACCCTTGAGCAACTAGCCGAGCTTTGTTGCGAATAATGTTGTCATAGTCATCAGTTTTGTTCTTGTAAATCAACTTAGTACCAATAACATTCACATCGGGAGGACACGGTACTAAGTCCCAAACTTGATTTTGGGAAAATTGGCTGAGTTCTTCTTGCATAGCTCCTATCCAGTACTCATCTAGCAATGCTTCTTTCACATTCTTTGGCTCAATCGTTGATGTAAAGCATGTCATTTGGATCATGTCTCGATAATTCACCCTCGACTTATCTCTGATTCGTATACCATCATTCAGACCACCAATAATCTCATCTGTAGGATGATTCTTCTGAACACGTGTAGATGGTTGTCTGTGGCGTATGATATCAGCTTCTACTTCATCAACAATCTCTGTTTGATCTGGGACACCGCCTGAGACACCCTCTGTGAAACCGGGTGGAAGACTAGCGCCTTCATTATTTAAAATGTGATCTGCATCATCTTTTGGATTATCAGTTGTGTCCAGAGAGTCATCCACTTGAACATTTGCAGATTCGATGACAGTTCGAATTCTTTTGTTGTAAACCCGATAGGCACGACTATTTGTAGCATAACCGAGAAAGATTGCCTTATCACTCTTGAGATCAAGTTTCCCCCTGTGTTCCCTATCATTCAACACAAAGCAGAGGCTGCCAAACGGATGAAAATAATTAAGATTTAGAGATTTACCTTTCCATATCTCATAGGGTGTCATAGAAGTTTTGCTGCAGAGATACACCCGATTAATGGTATAACAAGCTGTATTCATAGCCTCGCCCAGAATTTTTGAGGAACATCTCTTTCATGTAGCATTACTCGAGTCATCTCTGCCAACGTACGATTCTTCCTTTCAACGACTCCGTTTTGTTGAGAAGTTTTTGGTGCCGAGAATTCATGTGCAATTCCGAGATATTTACAGAAATCCGAGAATTCAGAATTTTCAAACTCTTCCATGGTCAATTCGGATACGTATGATCTTCATAATAACAATCTTTTTCCCGTTGGAGACGAGTGCACATTGATTTGAAAACTTTAAACGTGTCGGACTTTTCTCTTAGAAACTCCACCCATGTATAGCGTGAAAAATCATCAACAGTAACGAATACGTAACGTTTTCCTCCAATACTTTCAACAGGCATCGGCCCCATTAGATCCATGTGAAGTAATTCAAGAACCCAGGTAGTTGTGGAACCCTGTGACACCGGGCGAGACACCTTCGTTTGCTTTCCGATTTGACATGGTCCACATAATTTGTCTTCATCAAATTTTAATTCAGGAATTCCTCGAACAGCACCTTTCGAAATAAGCTTCTCCAGCATTCTGAAATTAACATGTCTCAACTTTCTATGCCATAAGATAGTGTCTTCCATACTCGACCAAAGGCAGGTAGACGAGGAATAAATAAGATAACAATTGTCCGATGATCTAACTCCTTCAATAACACAATTTTTGTTTTGATCGGACACAACACATCTTTCTCTCGTAAATTGCACATTCAGATCTTGATCACAAAGCTGGCTAATACTGATTAGGTTTGACTTCAAACCATTTACCAATAAAACATTACTCAACTTTGGTAAACCAGGAACATTCAACGTTCCCCTGCCAATGACATCCGATGTGACACCATTGCCGAATGTTACTTTTCCTACGGATTCAGGTATAATATCCATCAAATGTCTCTCATCACCTGTCATATGTCTAGAACAGCCACTGTCAAAATACCATGCATTGTTTCCGATTGCCTTTAGTGAAAGATGTGTAATATTACACTTTATACTTGATTTCATCACCCATTTCTGATAAGGAAATCTGTAAGAAGAGGCATTTCTAACATTTCCTAGTCTAAGATCCGCAAGATAAGTAAAGCATTTAGGGCGAATATGTCCACGACGTTGGCAATAGTGACATACTGAAACATATTTGTTACCTTTATTGCTGGACGCATGATAGAAACTATAGGAATTTGATTTTCTGTTAGTTCTTGGCATTCTGTTTCCAACTTGCTTCCCTTTGTAATCTACTCCCATGTTTGACACCTGCTGTGACACTGGACTTTCTTTCACAAATTTTATCACAGAACGATTTTTCTTTACAGCAACAGTCTTTAAACCTGAACTTTCGCCTTTGAAACCCAGTCCAAACCGATTTACGCTTGATTTGTCGACATTTAAAATATCATCGAGATTAGAAGAACCCGAATTCAGCATTTTGACATTCTTCTTCATAAGGCTTATCTCATTTGTTAAATCATTAACTTCATCCTGACTTGCTTTCAGCTTTGTCTCCAAATCATCAATAACATTTTGAAGATTGTTCTTCTCATCCTTCAAATTTCTAATCTGTGCATGTAGAAGCTGATTTACTTTAACAAGCTCGGTCCATTTCTCATGCAGAAACTTATATTCTCCAATAAGATCTTCTTCTGTGACTGATTCTTCATCTTCATCACTATTACAAGAAAATCCGTCTGTGACACCCTGTATAACACTGCCATTTTCTTCATGTTCTATCTTTCCAGCAAGCGCCACATGGTTGCTCTGAAATTCATCTTCGTTTTCTGACTCATCCTCACTCCAGGTTGCATTCAGAGAATTCTTCTTTTTCTTCAAGATGTTAGTACATTCTGCTTGTATATGCCCAAATCCTTCACATTCTCTGCACTGAATACCTTTATTCTTTACAGGTTGATCAAACACATAATTTTCTTCTCTGTGCTTCTTGTTGCTTGAAGAACCATTCTTGAAGTCTGTGACACCCTGCTTGACACCGCGAGTATTCCTTCCAAATCTCTTCATAACTCTGCTGAAATTCTTCGAAAATAGGGCTAGAGATTCCTCCAAATCATCTTCATCATGCTCGCTGTAATTCTGGACCTCTGTTTTTAAAGCAACTCCCTTTGCTTTCTTTATTTCGATGTCTCCTCCAAGATTCATCTCAGAAGTTTAAAGAGATCTCATCAACTCTTCAAGTTTCATTTTAGACACATCTTTGGCTTCTTCTATGGCAGTAACTTTATAGGCAAATCTCTGTGGTAAGGACCGTAGAGTTTTTCGAACAAGTTTTTCTTCGGAAATCATCTCGCCGAGAGCACATGCTTCATTGGCTATATCACATAACTTTGCGTTGAACTCGCCAATAGTCTCATCTTCCTGCATCTTTAAATTCTCAAATCGAGTGGTTAGCATTTGCATTTTAGACAACTTTACCGTAGATATTCCTTCATAGGTGGTTTGAAGAATTTCCTATGCCCTTTTTGCAGATTCGCATGTGGAGATGAGTCTAAACTGAATTGGATCCACACCATTAAAAATAGCATTTAAAGCCTTTGAATTTCTAAGAGCCAAAGCATCTTCATTTGAGTTCCTATCTTCTTCGGGTTTTGGAGATATAATACCTTCTGTATCGGTGTTTGTAGGGTGATTCCAACCTGTTAAAATAGGTCTCCAAGCCTTCTCATCAATAGCTTTAATGAATGCCCTCATCCATGCCTTCTAATAAGCATAATTACTCCCATCCAATAATGGTGGACGCATTGTAGAACCTCCTTCTTTCATAGAATCCATCGCACACGAACTATAATCTTGTCCCGCTGATCTTGCTTAAGAAACAGAAGCGACCCGCTCTGATACCAATTGAAAAATTACGATTAGTTCTGCGGTGTCACACAGGGTGTTACAAGATGTTGCGTGTGACACCGATGATAAATGCAATGCTGGACAATATAAAAACGCAGAAATAAATGACACAGGAGGTTGGTAACGCAATTCGGCAACTAGCCTACGTCTGCGGGGCCACGCTCAGTGTTGTGAAAAATATGTTCGCAAGTGTACGAGTCGCAACAAGTAATATAGTGATAACTAGAGTGTCGAACCCACGAGGACTTGTAATTAACAAACGAATAATTAATCTTAATTCTAAATTGAACACACGTTTTTATGATTTTCAAGGGTTGAAATTAAACTAAATAATTAAAACAATAAAAATAAACTAAGATAAAATAACAAAACAAATAAAATGAAATTAAATCAAATTGATAAAAACCTAGGTACTACGATTTCACCAATACAATATTTATTTCAGTCCTTCGCAATTACATTCATAAATATTCTTCCTATGTTGATGATCGATTTCACTAAATTTTAGTACAATCTCTCTCGAGCATTGCGTAGTTTATCTGATTAATGGGTTATCACTTCTCAGTCTCAAATCCTGCATTAATCAAATACAATTCAATCAAGAAATCACAGTGATCACACCAATACCGTAACTATCTCTAGCTTACGTATATTAATGACATTAATTTTAGTGCCCAGATATTTATCACCTCTCGGTCTCAAAACACCCCAAAAATCAAGTAAAGATTGGTCAGAAATTTACAGGCTTTAAGAACAGAAATTAAATATGCCAACAATATTGGAAGAAATATTCAATAAATATAATTAAACGAAGAACATAAAATAAATATAGTTCGGCTACATCGTAGCCCCTAGTAGAAAAGTTAGTTCATGCTAGATAAATTAAAAAACAACAATAATACTAATGAAATTCATAATTTAAATTTAAAAAGTGGGAAGAACTATGGTTGAATCGTAGAAATCGCCTTGTGCTGCTCTCCAGAAATCGCCTTGTGCTGCTCTCCTTTGCTGAATTCGCTGAATGCTTCGTGCCTCTTTTCTTTAGGTTTTTATTTTCTTCTTTGTGATAAATCAATGGGCAAGATTCACTAATGTCTTTATGTTGACGGTCTAGATTAGAAGCAGCCATCTTTCCAAAATCGAATTCATATGTGGCGATCAATCGCTATAAATGTGGCGATTAATCGCCACCTATTTTAGGTCTCAATCGCTACATCAATCGCCTCTTCATCAATCGCTTCGCCTCTATAAAAAAATCTGTGTTTGTGGCGATTATCGCTGGAATGTGGCGACTAATCGCCACCTCTTCTGTAAAATTTTCTCTCGAGAACACTTTGTTTTCTTTTGAGATGCATGATCGCCACATGATCGCCACATTGTGGCGATTATTCGCCTCCTTCTCTGGTTCTTATTTCTCCTTCACAACTTCTTCTTTTCTCTCCTGTTTTGTTTTTCAATAAAATTGTCTGCACACCTCACACAAACTCATCAAATACATTCTCACGCTTAAGAAAAACGTATCAAATCAAGTGTAGAAAAATATAAATAAGTGTGTAAAACACCACTTATCACACCCCCAAACTTGAATGAAAGCTTGTCCTCAAGCGATCAAAATGCAAGTCAGTTAACACAAATTCATCAATCGCTTCGCCTCTTCATCAATCGCTTCGCCTCTTCATCAATCGCTTCGCCTCTTCATCAATCGCTTCGCCTCTTCATCAATCGCTTCGCCTCTTCATCAATCGCTTCGCCTCTTCATCAATCGCTTCGCCTCTTCATCAATCGCTTCGCCTCTTCATCAATCGCTTCGCCTCTTCATCAATCGCTTCGCCTCTTCATCAATCGCTTCGCCTCTTCATCAATCGCTTCGCCTCTTCATCAATCGCTTCGCCTCTTCATCAATCGCTTCGCCTCTTCATCAATCGCTTCGCCTCTTCATCAATCGCTTCGCCTCTTCATCAATCGCTTCGCCTCTTCATCAATCGCTTCGCCTCTTCATCAATCGCTTCGCCTCTTCATCAATCGCTTCGCCTCTTCATCAATCGCTTCGCCTCTTCATCAATCGCTTCGCCTCTTCATCAATCGCTTCGCCTCTTCATCAATCGCTTCGCCTCTTCATCAATCGCTTCGCCTCTTCATCAATCGCTTCGCCTCTTCATCAATCGCTTCGCCTCTTCATCAATCGCTTCGCCTCTTCATCAATCGCTTCGCCTCTTCATCAATCGCTTCGCCTCTTCATCAATCGCTTCGCCTCTTCATCAATCGCTTCGCCTCTTCATCAATCGCTTCGCCTCTTCATCAATCGCTTCGCCTCTTCATCAATCGCTTCGCCTCTTCATCAATCGCTTCGCCTCTTCATCAATCGCTTCGCCTCTTCATCAATCGCTTCGCCTCTTCATCAATCGCTTCGCCTCTTCATCAATCGCTTCGCCTCTTCATCAATCGCTTCGCCTCTTCATCAATCGCTTCGCCTCTTCATCAATCGCTTCGCCTCTTCATCAATCGCTTCGCCTCTTCATCAATCGCTTCGCCTCTTCATCAATCGCTTCGCCTCTTCATCAATCGCTTCGCCTCTTCATCAATCGCTTCGCCTCTTCATCAATCGCTTCGCCTCTTCATCAATCGCTTCGCCTCTTCATTATGGCGATTTATCGCTTGAAGGTGCGAGCATTCGCCACCTTCTCTGTTTCTCGCAACTAACTTATAAAAAAATCTGTGTTTGTGGCGATTAGTCGCTGGAATGTGGCGACTAATCGCCACCTCTTCTGTAAAATTTTCTCTCGAGAACACTTTGTTTTCTTTTGAGATGCATGATCGCCACATGATCGCCACATTGTGGCGATATTCGCCTCCTTCTCTGGTTCTTATTCTCCTTCACAACTTCTTCTTTTCTTTGTTTTTTTTTTCAATAAAATTGTCTGCACACTCACACAAACTCATCAAATACATTCTCACGCTTAAGAAAAACTTATCAAATCAAGTGTAGAAAATATAAATAAGTGTGTAAAACACACACTTATCACACCCCCAAACTTGAATGAAAGCTTGTCCTCAAGCGATCAAAAATGCAAGTCAGTTAACACAAATATATAATCTCAATTTGAAATCTGTTCGATAAAATATAACAATGGTAAAACAATCTTAATCAGGATTTTCGGGTAATTCGTCTCAGCTTGAAATCGATCCATACTAAAACACCAAGTTAACACCTTACAAAAGAAATAATTCCTATTAGCGCATTGAAAATAACTTACTTAGAAATCTTCGTGTGTGTGTGAGTTCATTTATGGCGGTCATTCTCTCTTCTAATTGTCGGTTCAACTAATGTAGCTATAGGTAAGGATATCATTCTTATTTCACTCGGTTTCACTCTATTCACTCTATCATTCATCAGCTTTGTCCACTATCCAACTAATAGCAAGTATCCATAAATCAAAACAAAAGTCATTAGGTCTTTACAAGCTTGTAATGAAAGGTCGGGTTAAGGGGTAAGAATTTGATTGATTCAAGCGAATATTTAGAGCACTACTCATTCCTCCTTATTTCACCCATTCAAAACTTTCTTATTTTCATTTACTAGCTTGCAGAACTCACTCAAACTTTCTTCTAATTGTTCACCCCCAAACTTACTCCATTCAATAGCACCCATCTTAACTCCTTTGTCATTGTTATAATACAACATCCATACAAACATAATAATTGCACAAGATAAAACCAGAACGAAAGCTAAATTATTCAAACTTGCTCTTTTTGCTTCTTTTTTTTTTAAACACAATAACAACAACTTAATGTTCTAACACGAAACCAATGACAAAGGAGTAACTCTTGATTTTCACCATTCACCATTTCCTCCAACTTTCCCTTAATTTAGATCAATATTCCCGTGCTCAATAAATAAGGTAAGGAAAATATATAAGGCTAGGCTAATTTCAGGTGACAAATGAATTGTACATAATAGGCTCAAAAAGGTGACTATGAGTGTCATTAAATGACACTACAAGGTAAGCTCGGAAAGCTCAAACGGTTCAAAGATGGCCTAAATCATTCTCTTGTTTCTGAAAAATATCAATTCACATTCGAGGATGGTAGACAAAACTACGAATGATTTTCCTCTCAGGGTCCTCACTATCAATGCATTTGACTGGAGTTACTCTCCCTTACCGTGTTTACTCACGTTCACTCCCTTACAGTATCTGGGTTTCACTCTTAGTAGACTACAAAAATATCACCAACAAATAAAATCAAACAAGAATGAGACGTGTTCAGATTTGTGAAAATAACTATGTAAGCTTTGATCAATGCAACTAAGACAAATTAATCTTTTACTCAGCATTTCTCAAGGAATTAAAACATGAATCTATTTCTATTTCAATCATCATCGACACCTTAACCATGATTTCAGAATGCATAACCATGTCATATCTCGAATGTTCAACAAAGCAGAAAAAGAATTGAGGCTAACAAACATAAACACCCCCAAACTTAAAATCAACGGTGTCCTCAATGTTGTCACAGCATACAAGAAAATATGAAAAAGAAATACATACCTCATGGAGAGCCCAGCACGTCATCCTCATCACTGTCGTGTGGATCGGGAAATGGCTGCAATAAATGCGCTGGATAAGTGGGGAAAGGAGGTGCTGATTGAGATGACGATCCAGGAGGAGCATTGCGCGCCTCAATATATTGCGCTATAAATAGGGAGTGATCCAAAAAGCGCTGTTCCAACCGGATTTTTCGGGCGTGGAGTCTCTCATGTAGAGTAGTCAGATTTGTCACCATTCGTCCCACATCATCAAGTGTATAAGTGGTAGGAGGCATGGATGAAGAGGGGGCGCCGATGGTGGGTGGTGCAACAGGCTGACTTTCATAGTGTAAAAAATGAAGGCTGAGGGTATCGCCATACGCGAGGCATCGGCAATGGCTGAGGAGGAATCACCGCATTTTCGTCATGTTCATCGAATCCTAATCCACTGGCTCGGGCTTCCCCGTACGGCCAATTGGCTATGTTGGAGATATTGGAAGAGCCATACAAAGCTTGCTGCAGCCAGGGTTCATCAGTGGAGCTCATAGGAACATTGGCCTCGGCACATAAGTGTGTAATCAGAACGGGATGGATGTTCCCACTAGTGGTCGAACCTTTGGCGCAAGCTAGAATATTTTGATGTATAATCTGCCCGACGTTAATGAAGCGCCCCGTGAGAATGCAGTAGAGCAAGACCACTCTCTCCTTTGTCAATTGCGAATTTTGAGATGTGGGCATCAAGTTGCCCCTGAGAAACTTACACCATGCTTGAGCATACTTATTGAGGCAGCTCAAGATGATGTGGATTGGTCTTGTTGGATCTTGTGTTGAATAAATCCAGGTGGAGCCCCGGTGGCCCATCTCTCGGAGAATTAACTCAAAATCTGGCCTGGCATCCAACATTGTCTGAAAATCATTTGGTGCGTTGTTATCGAGGCCTAAATGAGTGTTGATGGCCTCGGCTGAAAAGTTGATGAATTTATTTCGTACTTTGACAGGCGCATCAATGTTGGCTGCCTTGAGGTTAGCATAAAATTCGCGAACAGCGTTCACATTCGCATCCCCTCCTAACACTGCAATGGATTCCCATCCTCGCTGTTGAAGCATAGCCAAAATATCTCCATCGTTGCGATCTGGCTGGAATTGAACTTCGCAGATAATGGCCTTGTCTTTTGTCATAAAATCCTTAAAATAATTAGCTGCAGCGGGACTGATAAATGAATGCTGGATAGGGCTGAATGATACGGAAGAAGTATTGGCTCTTGAACGTTTCGGTGGCATGTTGAATGACACTCAAAATATGTATCCTGTGATTGCACACAAAAGATAAACACACCATCCAACCCACAATACACACCCATCGAATAATTAGGCACATTAGATAATCTGGTCAAAATATGGAAGACACAAAATGCATAAGGAAAAGATTCAGTTGATTCAGACAATTCCTCAAACAGTTGGTGGGCATGCATCAAAATTGTGGAACCACAGCATAACAATAACCCGAACCACCTCAAAATGAAACAAAAGTACAAAAGCACTGGCAATTTAGATGAGCACAGCAAGTCGATAGTTATCACATGCTCAAAATATTACACAGAATGACCTAACTAGACAATAACCAGAACTACTTCCCCACAAATGACAAGCTATGATGCTCTAACTGACAACAATATAGAGCAAGTGAAAATAATCTCAAAAATGCCAGAGAATAACCCGAACGAGAGCAATGCCGAAAACAATTGGAAACAAAGCAGAAAGTACCCAAGTGTGATGGAGTAGAAACAAATGCTCGAGAAGAGGTATACCTGTTGGTGTGGACGAGCTCGTGAAGAAGGCGAGGAAAGTAGGGATACGCGGGTGGCGAATAATCGCGAGGGAGAAAATGGGCGAAAATTCTAGGGCTCAAAGAAATCGGGCTTCGTTAGTAAATAATAGAGGTGGCGAATGGTCGCCACAATTGTGGCGAGCCATCGCCACCTCCTCTGTTTTTGAAAACGCGAAACCCCCCTTTTTTTTTTTAATTAAATAAAGTACTAATAACAGTAAAATAAAGAAAATGCAAAATAAAATAAAAAATTGCAAACGTAAAATGCAAAGAAAAAGAAAAAAAATAAAAATAAAAATATAAAAATAAAGGAAAAGAAGAAGAAAATAAAATAAACAAAACAAAATAAAATAAATAAAAATAAATAATTAATGGGTTACCTCCCACCGAGTGCGTGTTTTAACGTCATCAGCTTGACGATATGCGGCATCCTAATTAATTGAGAAGGAGAACAGGCTTTGCACTTTTGAATACACCCCCCCAATACGGTTTTAATCTTTGACCGTTAACTTTGAAAGTAGATTGATCGTCACCTTGAATTTCAACAGCTCCATGAGGGAACACTTGAATAACCGTGAATGGACCTGACTATCGTGATTTGAGTTTTCCAGGAAATAACCGAAGTCGAGAATTGAATAATAACACTTGCTGGCCGGGGTTGAATTTTTTCAATACAATATGTTTATCGTGCCACACCTTAGTCTTTTCTTTATAAATTCTCGAATTCTCATAAGCTTCTCGTCGAAATTCATCCAGCTCGTTTAACTGCAATAGTCTAGCTTTGCCAGCTGCTGGGAACTCCATATTTATCTTTTTAATAGCCCATAAAGCTCGATGCTCCAATTCCACCGGAAGATGACAGGCTTTACCAAAAACCAAACGGTATGGCGACATACCTAATGGTGTTTTGAAAGCAGTTCGATAAGCCCAAAGAGAATCGTCGAGCTTCCGTGACCAATCTTTACGAGAAGAGCTGACCGTCTTTTCTAGAATTTGCTTGATTTCACGATTCGAAACCTCGGTTTGACCATTAGATTGCGGATGATAACCAAGAGCCTTGCGATGCTTGACACCATATTTCAACAATAATGCCTCAAATTGCTTGTTACAGAAGTGTGTACCTTCATCACTGATGATAGCCCGAGGAGTACCGAATCGTGTAAAAATATTTTTGCGAAGAAAGTTTAACACCACTTTTCCATCATTAGTAGGGGTGGCCACGGCCTCCACCCATTTCGAGACATAATCGACGGCTAGAAGAATATACTTATGATTGAAAGAGGTCGGAAACGGACCCATGAAATTGATTCCCCAAACATCAAATAATTCGACCTCCAGAATATTAGTCAATGGCATCTCATCGCGGCGTAAAATATTACCGGTACGTTGACAACGGTCACAGGATATAGCAAATAAGTGAGCATCTCTGAAAAGTGTAGGCCAAAAGAAACCACATTGTAATACTTTCGCTGCTGTTCTCTTACCGCCGAAATGACCCCCACACTCTAGTGAATGACAATGCCGTAATATATCGTGCACTTCGTCTTCCGGAATACATCGTCGTATAACCTGATTCGCACAATGCTTGTAAAGGAATGGATCCTCCCAATAATATCGCTTGGCATCGGCAAAAAATTTCTTTTGTTTGTGAGCGGATGGCTCTATGGGTAGCACACCACTAGCTAGAAAATTAACAATATCTGCATACCATGGTGTATTGTCGACACTAAATAGTTGCTCATCCGAGAAAGTATCAGCAATAGGAACTCCATCTTCGTGCACGTGTTCTTGAGGTTCAAGTCTTTACAAGTGATCTGCCACTAGATTTTCTGTACCTTTTTTATCTCTAATTTCCAAATCGAACTCTTGGAGTAGTAGAACCCAACGAATGAGGCGAGGCTTTGCATCTTTCTTAACCATAAGGTATTTAATGGCGGAATGATCAGTGAAAACTATTACCTTATTGCCAATAAGATAAGAACGAATTTTATCGAAGGCGAATACAACTGCAAGTAGTTCTTTTTCGGTGGTAGCATAATTCAACTGGGCGTCATTAAGGACTCGACTTGCATAGTAAATCGTGCAAAATGTCTTATCCTTGCGTTGCCCCAATACAGCACCAATTGCAAAATCACTAGCATCACTCATAACTTCAAATGGGAGGTCCCAATCTGGTGCAACAACAATAGGTGCAGAAGTGAGCTTCTCTTTTAATAAATTAAAGGCGACTAAACATGCGTCATCAAAATGGAACTCCACCCCTTTTTCCAGCAAATTACATAATGGCTTGGTGATCTTGCTGAAATCTTGGATGAAGCGTCGATAAAAGCCGGCGTGTCCCAAGAAACTCCTTACACCCTTAACTGATATAAGTGGCGGTAACTTCTCAATCGTATCTATCTTGGCGCGATCCACTTCTATCCCCTTGGATGATACCCGATGGCCTAATACAATACTTTCACGTACCATGAAATGACATTTTTCCCAATTCAATACGAAATTTGTCTCGGCACATCGTTGAAGCACCATATTCAGATTCTCCAAACAACTATCAAAAGAAGATCCAAAAACAGAGAAATCATCCATGAATACCTCAATAATGCGTTCAACCATATCAGAAAATATTGCTATCATGCATCGTTGAAAAGTGGCCGGAGCGTTACAAAGACCGAATGGCATCCTTCGAAAGGCAAAGGTGCCGTAAGGGCAAGTAAATGTAGTCTTCTCTTGGTCTTCAGGAGCTATGGCAATTTGATTGTACCCGGAATAACCATCAAGAAAACAATAAAAATCATGTCCTGCGAGCCGGTCAAGCATCTGATCAATAAACGGAAGCGGGAAGTGATCTTTCCTAGTCGCCTTGTTTAATTTCCTGTAATCCATACATATGCGCCAACCGGTAACAGTGTGAGTAGGAATGAGCTCGTTATTTTCATTTTTCACAACTGTCATACCTCCTTTCTTTGGTACAACTTGAACGGGGCTAACCCATGAACTGTCAGAAATAGGGTATATCACACCAGCATCTAACCACTTTAATATTTCTTTGCGCACTACTTCTTTCATGGTAGGGTTAAGACGTCGTTGGTGTTCCACGGATGGTTTGTGATCTTCCTCCATAAGAATTCTGTGCATACAAAAAGATGAGCTTATTCCCTTTAAATCTGCTAAGGTCCATCCAATTGCTGATTTGAACTTTCGGAGTACTCGAAGTAATTTCTCTTCTTCTTCTTTAGATAAATCGGCGGCAATGATTACTGGTACTGAATATGGGGCCTGTAAATATGCATATTTTAAGTGGGCCAGTAGTGTCTTTAGCTCTAACACCGGTGGTTGCTCAATGGATGGTAAAGTGCGTGACGGGCCTTCCCCCAACTTCTCGTAATAAGTCCTCCTATTTGACTCAAATGAATCCATCCATATTGCATACCCACGTGCTTCATTGTCCTCTTCCAGAAAGTAATTTTGCTCAAACACACATGCTTCTAAAGGGTCCTCTGGTTGACGTGCAACTTCATCTATTGTGGACTCGGTAACTTCAACACGAAAAACATCATTGCTATCACTTGGAAATTTCATAGCTTTGAAGACATTACATTTAACTTCTTCATCTTGCACCCTCAAACTTAATTCACCCTTTTGTACGTCAATAAGGGCACAACCCGTAGCAAGGAATGGTCGACCCAAAATAATAGGCACATCGCGATCTTCTTCCATATCAAGCACAATAAAATCAGCTGGGAATATAAATTTATCAACTTTGACGAGCACATCTTCAATGATTCCCCTCGGGTGTTTAAGAGAGCGATCAGCCATCAACAATGTAACTCCTGTTGGCTTTGCTTCACCTAGATTGAGTTTCCTGAAAATAGACAAAGGTATCAAATTAATGCTCGCCCCTAAATCGCATAGAGCCCTAGTAAAAACAGAATTGCCAATCTCGCAAGGTACAGTAAAACTCCCTGGGTCTTTTAATTTTTGAGGTAGCTTTTTCTGAATAATAGCACTGCATTCTTCTGTAAGAGCTATAATACCACACTCCTCTATTTTGCGCTTGTGGGAAAGAATATCCTTCATAAATTTAGCATAGCTCGGCATTTGTTCCAGCGCCTCGGCAAACGGAATATTAATGTGGAGCTTCTTGAAGACATCAAGGAATTGAGAAAATTGTTTGTCGAGCTTCACATTTTTCAATCGTTGTGGAAACGGCACTGGAAGTGATGGCTGAACTGGTGATGACTTTTGAACTGTTTCGGCACTGGACTCCTCACTGACCACTGTAGGCATATTTTTCTCTTTGTGCACTGGTTCAATAACTGTTCCCTTTCGAGTGGTGATGGCATGACAATGATCTTTTGGATTCACCTCTGTGTTACTTGGTAATGAGCCTTGAGGTCTCCCATTATTGATGCTTGTGAATTGACCAAGTTGATTTTCCAGACTGCGAATTTGGGCTAATTGGTTTTGCATCGCAGTACGAGTCTCATTTATAAACTGCATAAGGACTGATTCAAGATCATTTTTCTTGTCAACTTGTTGAGATGGACCGGGTTGAGATGCTTGAGGTGGCTGCATAGCATTTTGAGAATTCCTCCATGAAAAATTTGGGTGTTGACGCCAACCTGGATTGTAAGTATTAGAATTTGGATTTCCTTGACGATTGAAGTTGCCCATATAGTTGGCTTGCTCTGCTGTTGCATTCGTCATAGGATTACCCTCTTGACATTCTTCACTCAAATGCGGCCTTTGACACCATTGACAATTAACTTTCGATGTTTTCCCAACACTTGCTGCCAAATGAGATTCCTGTAATTGCTTAGTCAATGATGCCACCTGTAGAGTTAGAGCTTTCATAGCCTCGAGTTCTGGAGTACCCGATGTGCGTCTCATAATCGATCGCTCCACTGGACAGTGGTCATTGTTAAGTGCTAATTCTTCTAATAATTCATAAGCGGCGTCTTCCGTTTTTCTCATTAAAGCTCCACCTGCTGCTGCATTAACCAGAGTCTTAGTAGAAGTTGATAATCCCATATAAAAAGTCTGAATATGCATCCACATCGGTAGACCATGATTGAGACACTTTCTCAACATCTCCTTAAAACGAGCCCATGCCTCATATAATGTCTCCCCATCGAACTGAGTAAAATTAATTATATCATTGCGAAGTCTAGCTGTCTTCTCGAATGGAAAGAATTTGGAAAGGAATTTCTGGCATAAATCTTCTCAAGTAGTAATAGAATTAGCAGGCAAAGAGTTAAGCCAGTTCTTCGCACGATCTCGTAATGAAAATGGAAATAGCCGAAGTCTCAATGCATCATCCCCCACATTGTGAAATTTGAAAGTGTCGCATACCTCTAAGAAATTTGTAATATGATCCTTGGGGTCTTCTGAAGGTAATTCACTGAATTGAGATTGTTGAATCATATGCAGGGTGCCCGGTTTAATTTCAAAATTAGCATTGATGGCCGGTCTGCGAATAGCTGAATGTACACCGGAGACAGTAGGTATAACATAATCAAGTAAGGTCCGGTACTCGACATTATTGTCCCCGACATTATTTTCCCTGCTATTATTTTCCCCGTTATCTCCCATGATGGCGTGCGATTGTTGAATAACTTTTCTTCTCGCTTTACGATTTTGTCGACACGTACGTTTGATTTCAAGATTAAGCGGGAGAAGATTGACGTCTCCTTCCTTACGCATACACCTGAGAGTAACACAAAAATAAATAAATAAAATAAATAGAATTCACAATAAAACTAAAAATAATTAATTCGATATCAATAATTAAGTCCCCGGCAACGGCGCCAAAAACTTGTTGTGAAAAATATGTTTGCAAGTGTACGAGTCGCAACAAGTAATATAGTGATAACTAGAGTGTCGAACCCACGAGGACTTGTAATTAACAAACGAATAATTAATCTTAATTCTACATTGAACACACGTTTTTATGATTTTCAAGGGTTGAAATTAAACTAAATAATTAAAACAATAAAAATAAACTAAGATAAAATAACAAAATAAATAAAATGAGATTAAATCAAATTGATAAAAACCTAGGTACTACGATTTCACCAATACAATATTTATTTCAGTCCTTCGCAATTACATTCATAAATATTCTTCCTATGTTGATGATCGATTTCACTAAATTCTAGTACAATCTCTCTCGAGCATTGCGTAGTTTATCTGATTAATGGGTTATCACTTCTCAGTCTCAAATCCTGCATTAATCAAATACAATTCAATCAAGAAATCACAGTGATCACACCAATACCGTAACTATCTCTAGTTTACGTATATTAATGACATTAATTTTAGTGCCCGGATATTTATCACCTCTCGGTCTCAAAACACCCCAAAAATCAAGTAAAGATTGGCCAGAAATTTACAGGCTTTAAGAACAGAAATTAAATGTGCCAACAATATTGGAAGAAATATTCAATAAATATAATTAAACGAAGAACATAAAATAAATATAGTCCGGCTACATCGTAGCCCCTAGTAGAAAAGTTAGTTCATGCTAGATAAATTAAAAAACAACAATAATACTAATGAAATTCATAATTTAAATTTAAAAAGTGGGAAGAACTATGGTTGAATCGTAGAAATCGCCTTGTGCTGCTCTCCAGAAATCGCCTTGTGCTGCTCTCCTTCGCTGAATTCGCTGAATGCTTCGTACCTCTTTTCTTTAGGTTTTTATTTTCTTCTTTGTGATAAATCAATGGGCAAGATTCACTAATGTCTTTATGTTGACGGTCTAGATTAGAAGCAGCCATCTTTCCAAAATCGAATTCATATGTGGCGATCAATCGCTATAAATGTGGCGAATAATCGCCACCTATTTTAGGTCTCAATCGCTACATCAATCGCCTCTTCATCAATCGCTTCGCCTCTTCATCAATTATGGCGATTTATCGCTTGAAGGTGGCGAGCATTCGCCACCTTCTCTGTTTTCTCGCAACTAACTTATAAAAAAAATCTGTGTTTGTGGCGATTAGTCGCTGGAATGTGGCGACTAATCGCCACCTCTTCTGTAAAATTTTCTCTCGAGAACACTTTGTTTTCTTTTGAGATGCATGATCGCCACATTGTGGCGATTATTCGCCTCCTTCTCTGGTTCTTATTTCTCCTTCACAACTTCTTCTTTTCTCTCCTGTTTTGTTTTTCAATAAAATTGTCTACACACTCACACAAACTCATCAAATACATTCTCACGCTTAAGAAAAACTTATCAAATCAAGTGTAGAAAATATAAATAAGTGTGTAAAACACACACTTATCACCCAGATATAAAAACATTTCTTTGAGTTCACGAAATTACAAGATAATCAGACTTATACAAATAAAGACTCCCTCTTATCTTTGTCGCTGCCTCTAGCTAACTTCCCCAAGGAAACTGTTTTTGCGAGATCCCCTCGACTTTAGAACGACCTCTCCCGAGATCTAGATAACAACAAGATCCCCTTGTTGTTGGTTCCTCCCGAAACCTGTGTTATGGCAAGATCCCCTCGCCCACGATCAAGAACGACAAGCTCCCCTTGTCTAAGAAAAAGAACTCCTCCTGAGTTCGGATGCAGCATCCTCCCGAGACTGAACTTCAATGAAGAACAAATAATATTGCCTCCTGGGACACCTCCTGGAACACCAGATCGAAGTCCTCGGATGCAATACACAACACACTCAGTAGAACGATGAAATCAACAGATTAAGTCGAGTGTGTAAAACAATCACTAACTCAAACGCAGATGCGATGAGAGTGAAAGAAAACCGACGACACAAGAAACGAATAAAGCTTTTCCCACGAAAATCAAAACTCCGTCATCAATCAGCTTTCACAGAGAACTAAAGCCTTAAATAACCTTTTTCAATAACTTTCCAAATAATCATGTTTGCTTATTTTTCTCTTCTACAGAATCTTCATCATTGATATCAGGACGCCATCCAATAATCAGAATCGGCTATTTCCTGATCACCAAGAATTAAATCATCAAATTGGAAAATAATGAAATTAACATATTGTCTCCATAAATATGTATATATATTGCCAAAAATACAATTGCCAACTCATATGCAAATCTTTGCATTTACAAATTTATATAATTTTCTTTCATGATGCATGGAAACTGTACAAATGACACATTTTCCTACAGATGAAATGATACATCGTTTATTACATCGACCCGTCCTGTGAAACCAGTGGGGGTGTCAAATCCCACATCGCTTGAGAGTGGAGATTGGTGAGGGCTTATAAGTCGAGTTCCCTCTCTACTCAGTATAATGCGTTTTGGACTACACAAATAACAAATATGTGCAGACTTTGACCTAAAACGAACAATATTGTATTGGGAGCACCGGGGGACGTTACATAATGAAATCATAATAAACAATAATACTCGTCGATTAAATATTATCGGTTCGTTGAATAGAAATTCCAATTTTATTAAACTATAATTCCAATTAGGATAAGCAAAACTACTTTGTAATGCTTCAATCTCCTATAATAGTTTGATCCGTCATAAAGAAGATTTGTTGAAATTGAAGGAGAAACCTCCGAGGCATGGCCTAGAAAATATATACATTATATAAACCACTCCATCAAATCTTAATGAGATATTCTTTGTCTAAATCTAACTTAACCTCCCGTTATTTTAACTTGAGAAGGTTCATATTAGTTTGTAATTAATGTTTGACTTATTGAAATAATTGATGCTTAATCAAATTAAATTCTAATTAAGACAAGTATCTTAATCATGTCGTCTCTTTATTATAACTTATCATCATAAAATATAAAGCGGGGAGGCTACAACAATGATACTTTATTTTATGGGTTGGTCAGCCAAATAGAGATAACATTGTTTAATTAACATAATTAGATAATTAATTAAGCGGGAGTTGAGATTAAGCCACTATTAGAATAAGATGAATGCACCTACCAACTCGCTAGTGCCAAAGAGAAGTGGAATAACTCACTTTTTAATTAATTAATTAAAGGCTTTTAGTAGATGGGTTAATTTAAAAATTTGTACGCACTTTCATAGATAAGATGAAGGTTGACTAAAAATTAAGTTTGATACATAATGGGGCTGTTTTCTGATAAAGCCCACGTTGTTACTTTGCTCTAACAACTAGTATAACACATCATCAACCTTAGCAATAATTTGAAGAGAAATTAAATTCTCAATTCATGCATGAGGCCGTATTATGGACTTGAAGCAGTTGGACATTAATAAATTAAGAGTGATTCAAGCGAAGAATTATGAGACAATTAAGTGTAACATTTCACTAATTGAGAGTTGCCGAAGAAGACTTTAGCAATGTCTATATGTGGAAGGTTTAAGAAATGACACTTCACCAAACTTGTTATTCCAAAAAAATAAAATAAGAAAATTTTGAATTTCTTAATTTTTCGAGGTTTCGAATCTTGAAATTTTTGTACAACTAGGGTTTATTTTGTGTTCAAAGCGCTCTCCGAATTACCGAGCCTCGTGTAAAGTTACGTGATTTATTGTTTTAACGGGTTAAATTTAGAGTATGGTCTTGAAAAAATGTTGATAATTATGATATGTTTAATTTGCAAATGGGGTTTTGTTTAAGACAAAACTATTTTGGGTGGACCACCGACACGTGCCGATTATCACCGACTTGGTGTTGACTTTTTATGAAGATCAAACTTTTTTGTTTGAATGCTTCTTAGTTCTTCTTCTTCCCACCGAAAGTGGAAGACTTCAACGTGGTTGGATCACTTCCATTCCCATGACTAATACCTCCAAACACTCCCTTTTTTTTTTTAATTTCAAAAAACAAAATAAAAGGTAATTGTTTGAATGCTATTTTGTTTTAATGTTGTAAACACCGTGACATGAGGTATCGACGCAGATTTGTAGTTGTATACGTTATTGAAATGGAAACTATAAGGAAACATAAATTGAATTTTCAACTTAGATTTAAACACGTGAAAATTTAGAGAGAGAGAGAGAGAGAGAGAGAGAGAGATTGTGGAGAGAGGGAAGTTGAAAACAGAGCATGGGTGTTAAATTGGAGATATTCTGAGCGTTGTTCTTACGGTATCTTTTTCTGGACTCTCTCGTATAAAACCTCTCTCTTCCCCTGCTCTCTTGAATTCTCCTCCTCTGTGGTTGAATTTTTTCAATCTGGTATTTTTGGTTTGAGAAGAGGGCGGGAGGGAAACATTTTACAGTCCAATGTCTGGAGACAATAGCAGGGGAAAATCCAAGATGAATTTTGATGACGAGCAGAAAATGAAGCAAGCTTGGCGAATTGACGGGGCAAGCTTGGAGAGGCGGCAATGGAATCCAGCTTTTGATGAAGCTTCCACATCTCGGAGACCTCTCAAGAAGATTCGGAGCCCCGATCGGGACGACCCGATTCAGCCGTCTTCTTCAGTTCCTTCCCCTGTTTCTCTACCTCCACCTCATCCTATTTCCCCCACTCAATCTTCAAGAATTATATTTCCCTTCGCTTTCGAACCTTCTCAGCAACTCATAAACTCGCCTGTCCCAGTTTTCCACCCATCAACGAAGCCTCTCCCCCAAAATCAGCAGCAAATGATATCGTTCTCTCACCACCTTCAAGTCGGCGGCTTTCAGCCCCAGTTTATTGCAGATTCAGCATCGTTGCAGCAACAGCAGCAGCAGCAGCAACAACAGCTTCTTCAGTACTGGAGGGACGCGCTAAATCTCAGCCCGAGAGGAACGATGAACAGATTAGGCACCGATGTTCGGCCATGGTTTAGGCCTCCGCCTCTCCACCCTCTGCACGCCGCGAAGCTTTATAGGGGAGTGAGGCAGCGACATTGGGGAAAATGGGTTGCTGAAATTCGCCTTCCTCGAAACAGGACGAGGCTCTGGCTCGGCACTTTCGACACAGCTGAAGAGGCAGCAATGGCGTATGATCGCGAAGCCTTCAAGCTGAGAGGAGAAAACGCCAAGCTCAATTTCCCCGAGCGTTTCCTTAACAAGGAGAAAGAAGCTCCTACGCAAGCTAACCCGACGCCGGAAACAACCTCGCCACCTCCACCGCCGCCTGAGGTTCCTCCAGAAGAGAATCTTGACGACTCTTTAGCTACTGGGTCGCGAGAGATAACGACCAGCGATGAAGCTCAGGGATGTTCTTCATCAATGGATTGCGCTTCACAGTCGAATGAACAAGTCTGGGGCGAAATGACAGAAACTTGGTTGAACGCAATTTCGTCCGGTTGGGGTCCAGGCAGTTCTGTCTGGGACGATTTCGACTCCAGCAATTTCCAGTTTCAATCTCAGTTTCCTTTCGCCAACCTTAATCGCCCACAATCTCCTAACTCGGACGTTCAGAACCAGCAAGATTCAGGCTCTGCTTCTTCCCCTTTCTTCCCGAAAGATAAAGATTGAAATTAAAGGTTGAATTTTTATTAGGTAAGTTAGACACGAGAGGCATTCACTGGTTGCTTATTTTTCAAAACCCAACCTGTGATTCCTCTTCTTCTTCTTCTCGAACCAGAAAGAGGCTGCTCATATTACTTGCAGTCTTCCGTAAGTTGGGGACAGTTTGGTGATCTCCTTCTTCTTTGGTTCTCTCTCTCTCTCCATCAGGAGCTTTCTTTTTCTGCTCCAATGGCGGATTCACTTTGCATTACTTTACATTTTGTCTACTTTTGTTTTCATCTGATCATCCAAGTAGTAGCTAAACTTTCGTTCCTCTAATGAATATCGCATTGCTTGCTGAATCAATATTAAAAGTAATAAATAAATAAATGACAGAGACGACAAAATTAAAAATTTAATTGTTTAAAAATAATGATGTCAGTCGCTAATATTTAACATGAACCTTAAAGATTGATTTTATTAGGAATGGGAAACGGTGGCCCCAGCAGCCGGCCAATGACATCATAAATCATTTACCTCAGACAATAGTGATGAATTAATTTTGGATTTTTAATACACACATGGGCAATAATTGTAATAATTAATTTTAATAAGTTTGTTATATTTTATCATATGAATGATTGATTATTGAACTAATTAACAAATTAATAAAATTATTTATTTAATCGAATCGAATCGAATCATGAATTCACAAATTAATTATTTCTCAATCACGTATAATTAAAAATTGTTTTATTGTTTTTGTATTTTTGAAAAATTCTTTTAGAAAAAAAAAAGATTACGCACGTGATCTGGGAACCCAAAAACCAAAGTCAACGTCATCATCGTATGTTAGGCGAGAGGTGGAGCGTCTGAATCTCTCCAGCTTTGAATCGTGGTCATCGTCTTCTCTAACTTGAGTTGGGTAAAGCCTCCAGCAATCATCATCATCAGTCTAACAACCACGTAATAATGGATATAACGCATGTATCCTTTTGAAGCGCAGTAAGGAACGATAAGAAATAGAGGCGAAAACACACATCCCAGAAAAACGCTCTCCAACAACGCCAGAAATTTCCGTTGGCCACCAGATTTCTTCGTCACTAAGCTCAACGAAGCCATGAAGGCACACGACATAAGAAACACGGCTGCCGCAAGCAGCAGCGCGATGACGGAGATAGCTGTGCCTCCAAGGTATTTATCGGGGACTATGGAGCAAAGAAGAGTGAGTAGAACGCTGCCGATCGAGAACTGGAAAGCAATCGCGTTGATGGAAACAAAAACGCTGAACATGGTTTCGTTCATGAATACAGGCTGGCCGGCATCAGTTTGGCCCGACTGGATGCTTCCGCCCGGCATGGTGAAGCCAGCGGCGAAGGTGACGGTGGCTATGAGAGTTGCTATAATCAAAAGAATATTGATATTCTCCTTTATCACCCGTCGTTTGGGTTCTAACCATAGTCTAATCCAGGTCGAATGGATATCAGGATGCACCTTCGCGTTTACAGAAAACAGGACGTTGTAAGTTATCAACTGTCGAGTGGTAAGCGGGGCATCACTTTTATAGAAGATCAGATCGACGGCCGTAAGGCCTTGTCTGTTGGTGAGATTAAACTCGGCTTTGCCGTTCCAGAGCAAAGCGAACACAGCCATAGGATTCTGATGAAGGGTGGCTATATGGAGTGGAGTGTTTCCTTCGCTGTCTTTCATATTTAAGAGATTCATGGCTCTGTTTACTATAAACCAGATGACTCTCGCTTGTCCATATTCAGCCGCAGCGTGAAGGATGGTCTGGCCTTTGCTGCTCACCAGAGTCGTTGGGTCCGGCCACTCTAATGACTGTAGCAGCTCTTCTACCACTTCAATCTTTCCCAATTGACAGGCTATATGAATTGGTAAGTCGCCATTTTTATTCCATTGGAGCTCGCATTTTGGGTTCGTTTTTCTTATCAAATATCTGATTTTTTTACTCTCATTTGGATTTCTTCCATCTATGCTCACTGCCCAGTGAAGCGGGGTTGAACCATTTTCATCTGTGGACTCGAAGTATTTCTTGTTTCTTTTCATCACTTCTTCTCCTATATCTGTGATTAAACGAACACTGTAATTATTACTATAAACTGGAGAAGATAACAGAGGAGCGATCGTGAAGGAGACGAATGATCAAACCTTTAGCACTTGTTGAAATGGCTGCGTGAAGAGGAGAATTTCCTAGGCGCATATTAGACAGCATTATGTCATCCACCGGAGCTTCCAACAAAATTTTCAGACTTTCCTTATCGCTATTACGAGCTGCGATATAGAGAGGCGATTCCTTTTCTTCGTTCAGACAGTGAGTCGCCGACGGATCATCGGAAAACAGACACAGAACGACGTGTTTGGAGTTTATCAGTACAGCCTCATGCAGCGGTACGTTCCCCAAGCGATTCTTCATCTGCGTTAACCGGAGAGCGTAGTGTCTGCCGTAAGAGAGAAGAATCTTTATGGTGGCCAAGTCCCCGCCTCTGGTCGCCAAATGTAGAGGCGTATCGCCCATGACATTTTCTTTGGTAAGGAGGTGCTGGAAGTTAGAGGCGATGAGTTCCACTATCTCTGTGCGTTTCTTCGATACAGCGACGTGAAGGAAAGAGTCTCCGGAAGGGCTGAGCTGGTTGAAAATGGCGGACAAAGGAATTTTCTCCGATTCAGAGACACTTTTGAGTTCATAGATGAAATGATCAGTGTCGTCCAGGGAATCATAAAGTGCGCGATTCATCATCGTGTTGGTGGTTGAAGAAGCTGTCTGTGAGAACTGTTTCTCCATCAAGGCTTCAAACTTTTCGTTCCTCTTCGGGACGGCGATGTCCGCCATCTTCAGCTAAGTTCCGTTCGCAATGCTTTGAAACAGAACTGGCGACTATGGAAACATATAGCAGAACGTAGGAGGAAGATACCTTTCTTCCCTTCGGGTTACACCACACTTGAAGCAAATGATGACTGCAAACGAGAAGAAAAGCATTTTAGATTTGCTCGAATTTTTAGTTTAAACAATTCTGATCAGGTCGGATTCAAAAACTAAGTGCACGTGATGATGGTAGCGGAATAAATTGATAAGGCCAATAAGTTTGTTTTGTATTTGTGTTTGAGTATGACAACCTTAATTAATGGATTAGGCAGGTATTATTCCATAAGTGGAAGTTAAGGGAGGAACTAAGGTAGGAGATTGAACAAGTTTCTAAGTGATGATCTAATTACAGAACCTGATATCTTTTCAAAACCGAATCCGAACAGACCATCTTTTCATCTCCTTGCAACTCACTCTCTCTCTCTTCTAAGCTCCTTCGCCGCAGTTCAAGTGCTCTTGAGAAACATGTTCTGTTATTTCTTACTTTTATTTGGGCGAGGAAGACTGATTTGGTGCAAAAAAAAAAAAAAAAAAAACACAGAAAATGGCGATGGGAAATCAGATTCAAAGCAATTAACCACGGGCACAGGATGCAACCGAGTATGAATTTATTGAAGAAATCCAAATCCTCTATTTAAGAGTGGTAGAACTCATTCCAAAAATTAGCTCTAGAATTGAGGGAATCCCCTCATATTATATACTGGACTTTTGTTTTTTTCTCTGTCGATGTGAGATATTCAACATCCGCCCATATGTTTAGCGTGGTAGGTTTTTCATCCATGTCTTGCGTGTTAGGTCGTGTAGGATCCTTACACGTACAAAGTTTTTGGCTCTGATACCATGACAGAATGAGAGGGGTAAAACTCATTTTAAAAGCTAATTCTAGAATTGAGTGAATCCCCTCATTATATATTGGACCTTTGCTTTCTTCTCTATTGATGTGGGATATTCAACATCCGCGCACACGTATAGCGTGGTAGGTTTTTCCTTCACGTCTAGCGTGTTAGGTTTTTCCTCCACGTCTAGCGTGTTAGGTCGTGTGAGGTTCTCACATTGCACAGAGTTTTTGACTCTGATACCATGACAGAATGAGAGTGGTAGAACTCATTTCAAAAGATAGCTCTAGAATTGAGGGAATCCTCTCATATATATTTGATCTTTGTTTTCTTCTCTATCGATGTGAGATATTCAACACTGGTTTAAGTGGAATTCGATTTTCTTAGCAGGAATCGAGGTGGGGTCGGAGGAAAGTGAGGAAGGGGGACAAATGGATATTTCTGTACAACAATCAGAGCTCGTAGGCAGTAAATTAGAATAAGACGACGATGAGGAAGAAGCAAATGGAAATGGAGTCTGCGAAGAACAATTACAAGTCATTCCAATGTTTCCATAATTTAATTTCTGAAGTCAGCATAGAGTTATTAATTAAATGGTAAAAACTAATTTAAAGCCAAAAGTATGAAGTTAATTTGACATATCTCCTAAACTAAAAATCTTAACAACTAAAACTTTAAACTACCCAAAATGTAACAAATTAAACCTTAACGGAGGATCGATCACCCTCTGTTTTGAATTTACGCCTAGAACGGAGGACCAATCTAAATTGAACGGCCCCCTATTTTGTCCAGTGCTTACATAACATTGGACATATTGGGGCGAGATCAATTTGAGGGTGGAGACCTCCCATTCAACGTGCCGCACGTGATTCGAGAACAGAGTTCCCCCCGGAATATCTCTTTGTTCCCTGTCTCCCCCATTTTAGGGGGTTCTTGGGAACCGAGGAGACCAGCCTCGGAACGACCCCCCGTGTTCAAGTGAAATATTTAAGAATAGTGTGCCGATCTGGGGCGGAGTCCCCCCGTTCTGTGACCTAATTTTTAAGTTGGTTGAGAACGGAGGATTCCCCCCTGATCCTCGATGTTATGTAAGAAATTGACCCCATTCCCACCCATTGACTAGCAAAAACCCTAAAAATTTTATTCCATTTTTCTGCTCCAACGAATTTTCTCTATATTAACGACGTCGATCGATTTTGATTAGAGTAGATTAGTTAATTTAGACGAGACAACAACTTGTGACGTTAATATGGACTGATATCCATACTCAAGACTCATATACGGTAATCTTCGGACATTCGTTCACTTAGAAGGTAATGAAAAATTAGAGTTGCATTCGACCTCAAAAACTCTAGACGATGAGCTTCAAACACCGACGAGGATGATGAGGTGGAAAAGATACCAGTAAGAAAAGAAATTTTGATGAGATTTTATCCAGTTTTTTAAAGGCAATTAAAGAAGAAGTAGTAGAATATGCTTTGAATAATAATAATAAGATCAAATTCATTAAAAGTGAATTTTGACGACTGAAAATTGTGTGTAAAGACAGATGTGATTGGCAAATTTATGGTTCGAAGATGCAAATGAGCTTACGTTTCAAATAAAGAGTTTCAACGATTCTCACAACTGTTCAAGGAAAATTGAGAATCGACATGCTACTGCAAAATGGGTGGCAAGTCATTATTTGAATAAGTTTAAAAGTCAATCTACGTAAGAAATTTCTTCTATAATCGAGACAGTGAGGAAGGATTTAAATATCAACATTATACCAAGTCTTGCAAGAAAGGGAAGAAGCGAAACTCGAAAACTTAATTAATGGAAGAGCGACAACCAATACAAGCTATTGTGGTCATAAACAGAAAAAATACGTAGATCAAATCCAAGTAGTACATTGGGTCCACAGACTTACTTGGTGGGCTCTATCAATAATGAGTCATGTGTATTCGAAAGGATGTATATGCGTATGACTGCTTGCAAGACAAGTTTGATGCAGTATGGTAGACCTATTATCTGTTTGGATACCTGTCATCTGAAGGACTCATGTTCCGGCCAATTACAGACAGCCGTCAGCATTGATGACAACGACAGAATATATTTTGTTGCTGTTGCAAATGTGGAATCAGAGTGTATGTGTAGGATCGGATTTGTCTAAGAGGGGGGTGAATTAGACTTTTTAAAACTTAATTTTATAATCTATAATAATTTCTCTCGTGTTTTGATTTAATGCTAACAGCAAGCAAATAAATAAAGTATAGAGTGAGAGAGAAATTAACACACGAGTTTTAACGTGGTTCGGCTCAACCCAGCCTACGTCCACGCTTCAAGGTTCACCCCTTGAAGATCCTTAACCTTCTCTTCGAGAAAAACCAGATCGGAATTTCGGGCTCCGATCAACTGCCTTTACAACTCAGGATTGAACTTCACGGGCGTCACTCCACTGTCTTAACCAGACTTGGAGTTTGTGTT
>CM039504.1:6502767-6708248 GCA_022432975.1 Begonia masoniana
AAATACCTATAGAATTTAAATTATTGTACATTCTCAATTTAAATATGGTCAGTAAAAAAAGTAGTTAATATAAAACTATGGTGTACATGAGAAACTATATCGCTACCTCAATCGAGTTACAAATCAAACTTCAACAACGAAAAGTCCGATGAAAAAAAAACTTTTTCCCCCACAATAGAAACCAGTCCAAAATTTTGAAGTCATGGGACCTAAAAAAACTATTTTAGTTATCAAATATATAGGTACATACAATCTATAACAGCCCTCGAGCGACTACAATTCGATTAGGTCAAATTTTAAATGTAGGCCACCAAAAATCGTATGGAAGGACAGAGGGCTCGGCCGTGGCTTCGCCCTGTTCTTTCCTGGTAGAGGATTGGTGTTTTCTACGCGTCGGCCAATTTAATTCTGGCTCATTCTCACCTAAGTCCATAATTGTGATTCCTTATGAACAAAGAAACAAAACTCTTAGGAAAATAGAGGGGTAAGAAAATAGACGTGATAGTGACGAAAATAGAGTTTTTAGAAGTGATAGAGGTTATATCTTACAATGTGTTTATATGAATTCTATGATGGTTAGTTTGCATTTATTGTGCAAATTAGGTGGACGCAGGAAGAAAGAATGCTGTCGCAATTCGAGGCTCTGCACGCATTTCAAAGCCATTGATCGGCAACCCGAACCAGTATCTCCCAGATTTCGGCTTGCCACTTAATAGTTCTCCGGCATCGATTTTGGTTGCCATTGTTTCTCTCTCTCAAAGTTGCAGCGAGTGAGTGGAGGATAGGTGGTTGAAGATATTGAGGAGCGTTGGTGTGGCAATCAATAAATCAAAAAAGACAAGAACGTTATTTTTAAAAAGAACACTGCTTATTTGCTCATATTTCAAGGGAAATTACCAATTTCTACCACAAATTTCGAAATTTTTTCAATTCCAACCACAAAATAATTTTTTTAACAATCAAAATCATAAAGTATTAAAAATATAACAAAAACGATCACACCGGACGGACGCGAAAATACACCATCCGTCCGGACACTGTTCACGTGAACAGTGTCCGGACGGACGGTGTATTTTTGCGTCCGTCCGAACTTCATTTTTCTCCGTTTTATAAATTAATTTTTAAAAAATACTAAACGATATTGGATTTACTTAAAATTTTTATCACATATTCCCAACGTTATGAGAAGATAATCTGAAAAGTTTCGTGATTTTACAATACTTATAAGATTTATTATAATTTTTTTACGTATGTTTTATAAAATAATTCACTAAAATTATAATAAATCGTACAAGTGTTAAAAAATCACAAACATTTTCAAACTATCTTCTCATAACGTGGTGAATATGTGATAAAAAATTTAAGTAAATCCAATATCGTTTAGTATTTTTTAAAAATTAATTTATAAAACGGAAAAAAACGAACGTAAACTGGGTACTGTCACGTGAACAGTGTCCGGACGAACAGTGTATTTTTGTGTCCGTCCGGCGTAGTCGTTTTTGTTACATTTTCGATACTTTATGGTTTTGATTGTTAAAAAAATTATTTTGTGGTTGGAATTGAAAAAACTTCAAAATGTGGTTGAAATCGGTAATTTTCTTAATTTTAATTTTAGTGATGAAGAAGAGAATCTAGCTTGTACTTTGTGGCTCTTGGCAATTAAATTACTGGCGAGAGGTTCAATAAAAAAAGTAAGTTTCTTATTTTTTCCGATTTTTAGAGAGATTAATTTATGGAGCTCCATGTGACCACCTCAACGGTGCATGATATTGAGTCTTCTCCCAACTTGTTTCTATTTCAAAATCGTTCCTCAAAACTGTTGTTTCATAACTTATTTTTGACTAGAAGTTGCACAACACTTACTATTATGGGAAAATTGTAAAATAAAGATCAAAACTTTTATTTATTTATTTGATGATCAAAATAGTTATAGGCTTAGTAAACAAAATTAAAATAGAATAAATAAAAAAAGGGTTTGATAGAGTCCATGGGCAATGGCAAGCCAGACTACGTCTTCTTCAACGTCCACACACGCGTAACAATGTCCTCAACCTGTGGAACACCATTCTCCAAAATAATCCCTTTCTTCCTGACCGTTCGCCTTCCTTCTAGATTCGGCTCTGAAAATTCGGACCCTCTTCTTCTTCCTTATTCTTCTTCTCCTCCTCTTAAAAGCTATGCCCGACTACCTCCATCTCCATGGAATCCGGCGGCCCTCCGTACCCACCCCGATACGTCGTTCTCTCCGATAAACAAGGCAGCCTACGCCCCCCACCGTATCGCCGGAACATTCCCCGATACGAATCCAAAAGCCATGACTCTGGCGGAAGTTCCTGCCTCAGATGTCTCTGCTGTTCCTTCTGCTTCGTCTTCGTCGCCCTTCTGATACTAGCGGCTTTGGCGTTTTTTCTCTACGCCTTTTTCCAACCCCAGATTCCGAGTTATAAAATCAATGGCTTCGACGTTCACGCCTTCAGTTTCCAATCAGATTTCAGCCTCTACGCCGAATTCCTCGTCACGGTGAGGGCCGAGAATCCAAACGAGAACATCGGGTTCAAATACGGTAAAGACAGCTCCGTCGTAGTCATGTACTCCGATTCAGAGCTTTGTTCAGGAAAGCTTCCTTATTTCCACCAACCCGGAAAGAACACAACGATGATAAGGGTTTTGCTGAAGGGAAAGAGTGAATTCGGGTCGGGTCTTCAAGATGCTTTGATGGAAAACAGGCAGAGCGGAAAGATTCCATTACTGGTGAAAGTGGTGGTGCCTGTAAGCGTTGTGGTCGGAGATTTTTCAATGCAACAGGTAGTGGTTTACGTAAATTGTTCATTAATCGTCGATAATTTGTCGCCCAACAAGAAAGTTGGGATATTATCGAGTCATTATACTTATGGAGCTTCCTTTTGAATTTCTCATTATTTTTTATTTTTTTGCATTAATTATTTGTAATTAAAAATTTGTTTTTTAATGTAAACTCCAAAACATCCCTTCCCGGTTTGGTTTTCTTGACCTTGAACTATATAATCATTAACCGAGCAAATCTTGTGTTTTTAGTATCTTGTTAACTTAAATATATCTATATTTTTTATTTGTTTTTATTTTAATTGTAGGTACACTCCACATAATAATAGTTAATTTCACGTTACATTCATGGTTTTGATTATCAAGTCATTTTATTATATAATATGATATTGCAATGTAGTACATACTCAAAACCCTTTGCCATATCTCATATTTCATCGAGTCTTCGTCACTTAAGTTTTGAGTTACACATTCGTGTTGTTCATCTTAGTATCCTTCTTTAAAGTCATCATAATCAAATGAAGTTAACATCATAAAAACAAATCATATCATATGAAATCAATAATGGCATTGCCTCAACCATCAACGAGTTCTTACTATGAACTTATAGACCTTATTGTCTTATGTATATATTTTGCCTACTCAATCCTCTATGAGTTTTTGTTCTCAATTTATAGATCTCGCTCTCTTATTCATACCTTACGATTATTCAATTTTCCACGAGCTTTTATTCCGTTCTTTAGGATCTCATTATCATTGTTTTTTGGAAAATTACCAATTACAACCTTGAAGTATACGTTTATTGTATTTGAAACTCTAAAATATAAATTCTAACGATTCAAACCTTAAACTATAAAAAATCTAACAAAACCAACCCTGGCGTCCATCCGTTCACCGTCCGTTCTATATTTTTGTTGTAGAACAGACGGACGCTTAAAAATAGCATCCGTCCGTTCACTGTTCGTTCACGTGAACAGTGAATGGACGGACTCTATTTTTAAGCGTCTATTAGGTACTGTTCACGTTCGTTCCTTCTACGTTTTATAAATTAATTTTAAAAAAATATTATACGATATTGGATTTACTTAAAATTTTACCACATATTCACCACATCACGAGAAGATAATCTGAAACTTTTCGTGATTTTCTAACACTTGTACGATTTATTATAATTTTAGTGAATTATTTTATAAAACATACGTAAAAATATTATAATAAATCATACAAGTGTTATAAAATCACGAAACTTTTTAAATTATCTTCCCATAATATATTTAACATGTGATAAAATTTTTCATAAAATCCAATATATTTTGATATTTTTTTAAAATTAATTTATAAAATGCGTTCTGAGGGCTATTTAAAAAAATATCAAACAAATAGTGATTTAATTAAAACTTTTACCATATGTTCAGCACATTATAGAAAGATAATATGAAAAGTTTCGTGATTTTCTAACACTTGTACGATTTATTATAATTTTAGTGAATTATTTTATAAAACATACGTAAAAATATTATAATAAATCATACAAGTGTTATAAAATCACGAAACTTTTTAAATTATCTTCCCATAATATATTTAACATGTGATAAAATTTTTCATAAAATCCAATATATTTTGATATTTTTTTAAAATTAATTTATAAAATGCGTTCTGAGGGCTATTTAAAAAAATATCAAACAATATTGGATTTAATTAAAACTTTTACCATATGTTCAGCACATTATAGAAAGATAATATGAAAAGTTTCGTGATTTTCTAACACTTGTACATATGGTAAATCATATAACGGAAGTGGTGAACATGTGATAATATTTTCTGATATAAATTAATTTTACAAAAATACCAACCGATATTGGATTTAATGAAAATTTTTATCACATATTTACTATATTATAGGAAGATAATCTAGAAATTTTCATGATTTTATGGCACTTGTCTGATTTATTATAATATTTTTACGTATGTTTTATAAAATAATTTATTAAAATTACAATAAATTGTACATGTGTTAGAAAACCACGAAAAGTTTCAGATTATCTTCTCAGGATGTGGTGAACATGTGGTAAAATTTTTAAATAAATCCAATATCATTTAATATTTTTTTAAAATTAATTTATAAAACAAAGAAGGAACGAACGTGAACAGTATCGGACGGACGCTTAAAAACAACGTCCGTCCGTTCAAAGTCAGTCCGTTTACTGTTCACGTGAACAGTGAACGGACTGACTCTATTTTTAAGCGTCCGTCCGTTTTACGATAAAAATGTAGAACGGACGGTAAACTTACGGACGACATGGTTGGTTTTGTTAGATTTTTTATAGTTTAAGGTTTGGATCGTTAGAATTTATACTATAGGGTTTTAAATACAATAAACGTATACTTCAAGATTTTAATTGGTATTTTCTCTTGTTTTTTAATTTATCATTCATACCTACTCTAAATTAGTTTAAATTTATAAAATTTTCTTTCATGATTCATGGAAAATGCACAAATGACACATTTTCCTACAGATGAAATAATACATCGTTTATTACATCGACTCATTCCGTGAAACCAGTGGGGGAGTCAAATCCCACATCACGTGAAAGTGGAGATTGGTGAGGGTTTATAAGTCGAGTTTCCCTCCCTACCCAGTACAACGCGTTTTGAGTTAACACAAAGAACAAATTCGTGCAGGCTCCGGCCTAAAACGAACAAGATTGTACTGAGAGCACCGAAGGACGTTACATAATTAAATCATAATACTCGTCGATTAAATATTATCGGTTTGTTGAATAGAAATTCCAATTTTATTAAACAATAATTCCAATTAGCTTAAGCATAACTACTTTGCAATGCTTCAATCTCCTACAATAGTTTGATCCGTCATAAAGAAGATTCGTTGAAATTGGAGGAGAAACCACTGAGGTAAACCAATCCATCGAATCTTAATGAGATCTTCTTTATCTAAATCTAACTTAACTTCCCATTATTTTAACTTGACAAGGTTCCTATTAGTTTGTAATTAATGTTTGACTTATTGAAATAATTGATGCTTAATCTAATTAAATTCTAATTAAGACAAGTATCTTAAATCATGTCGTCTCTTTATTATAGCTTATCATCATAAAATATAAAGCGGGGAGGCTACAACAATGATACTTTATTTTATGTGTTGGTCAGCCAAATAGAGATAACATTGTTTAATTAACATAATTAGATGATTAATTAAGCGGGAGTTGAGATTAAGCCACTATTAGAATAAGATGAATGCACCTACCAACTCGCTAGTGCCAAAGAGAAGTGGAATAACTCACTTTTTAATTAATCAATTAAAGGCTTTTAGTAGATGGGTTAATTTAAAAATTTGTGCGCACTTTCATAGATAAGATGAAGGTTGACTTAAAATTAAGATTGATACATAATGGGGCTGTTTTCTGATAAAGCCCACGTTGTTACTTTGCTCTAACAATTAGTATAACACATCATCAATCTTAGCAATAATTTGAAGAGAAATTAAATTCTCAATTCATGCATGAGGCCGTATTATGGACTTGAAGCAGTTGGACATTAATAAATTAAGAGTGATTCAAGCGTAGAATTATGAGACAATTAAGTGTAACATTTCACTAATTGAGAGTTGCCGAAGAAGACTTTATCGATGTCTATATGTGGAAGGTTTAAGAAATGACACTTCACCAAACTTGTTATTCCAAAAAAATAAAATAAGAAAATTTTGAATTTCTTAATTTTTCGAGGTTTCGAATCTTGAAATTTTCGTACAACTAGGGTTTGGCGGGATATTTTGTGTTCAAAGCGCTCTCCGAATTACCGAGCCTCGTGTAAAGTTACGTGATTTATTGTATTAACGGGTTAAATTTAGAGTATGGTCTTGAAATAATGTTGATAATTATGATATGTTTAATTTGCAAATGGGGTTTGTTTAAGACAAAACTATTTTGGGTGGACCACCGACACGTGCCGATTATCACCGACTTGGTGTTGACTTTTTATGAAGATCAAACTTTTTTGTTTGAATGCTTCTTAGTTCTTCTTCTTCCCACCGAAAGTGGAAGACTTCAACGTGGTTGGATCACTTCCATTCCCTCATGACTAATACCTCCAAACACTCCCTTTTTTTTTAATTTCAAAAAACAAAATAAAAGGTAATTGTTTGAATGCTATTTTGTTTTAATGTTGTAAACAGCGTGACATGAGGTATCGACGCAGATTTGTAGTTGTGTACGTTATTGCAATGGAAACTATAAGGAAACATAAATTGAATTTTCAACTTAGATTTAAACACGTGAAAATTTAGAGAGAGAGAGAGAGAGAGAGAGATTGTGGAGAGAGAGAGAGAAAGAGAGAGGGAGGGAAGTTGAAAACAGAGCATGGGTTGAGGGTGGGTGTTAAATTGGAGAGATATTCTGAGCGTTGTTCTTACGATATCTTTTCTGGACTCTCTCTCGTATAAAACCTCTCTCTTCCCCTGCTCTTTTGGATTCTCCTCCTCTGTGCTCCTCGCTCTCTTCTCCTCTCATCTTCCTCCCACTTTTCAATGAGTTTATTATCCAAATTGGATTCTCCAACCTCATTCTGGGTTTTGTCTCAACGGGATTGGTTTTACTGAGCGAACCCAGATTCCAACATTCTCCCTTTTTGTAGCTTCTGGGCAGATTTTTTTGTCCGATCGTCGTTTTCTGTTTCCTTTTTCTTTTCTTCTGGTTGAATTTTTTCAATCTGGTATTTTTGGTTTGAGAAGAGGGCGGGAGGGAAACATTTTACAGTCCAATGTCTGGAGACAATAGCAGGGGAAAATCCAAGATGAATTTTGATGACGAGCAGAAAATGAAGCAAGCTTGGCGAATTGACGGGGCAAGCTTGGAGAGGCGGCAATGGAATCCAGCTTTTGATGAAGCTTCCACATCTCAGAGACCTCTCAAGAAGATTCGGAGCCCCGATAGGGACGACACGATTCAGCCGTCTTCTTCAGTTCCTTCCCCTGTTTCTCTACCTCCACCTCATCCTATTTCCCCCACTCAATCTTCAAGAATTATATTTCCCTTCGCTTTCGAACCTTCTCAGCAACTCATAAACTCGCCTGTCCCAGTTTTCCACCCATCAACGAAGCCTCTCCCCCAAAATCAGCAGCAAATGATATCGTTCTCTCACCACCTTCAAGTCGGTGGCTTTCAGCCCCAGTTTATTGCAGATTCAGCATCGTTGCAGCAACAGCAGCAGCAGCAGCAACAACAGCTTCTTCAGTACTGGAGGGACGCGCTAAATCTCAGCCCGAGAGGAACGATGAACAGATTAGGCACCGATGTTCGGCCATGGTTTAGGCCTCCGCCTCTCCACCCTCTGCACTCCACGAAGCTTTATAGGGGAGTGAGGCAGCGACATTGGGGAAAATGGGTTGCTGAAATTCGCCTTCCTCGAAACAGGACGAGGCTCTGGCTCGGCACTTTCGACACAGCTGAAGAGGCAGCAATGGCGTATGATCGCGAAGCCTTCAAGCTGAGAGGAGAAAACGCCAAGCTCAATTTCCCGGAGCGTTTCCTTAACAAGGAGAAAGAAGCTCCTACGCAAGCTAACCCGACGCCGGAAACAACCGAGCCACCTCCACCGCCGCCTGAGATTCCTCCAGAAGAGAATCTTGACGACTCTTTAGCTACTGGGTCGCGAGAGATAACGACCAGCGATGAAGCTCAGGGATGTTCTTCATCAATGGATTACGCTTCACAGTCGAATGAACAAGTCTGGGGCGAAATGACAGAAACTTGGTTGAACGCAATTTCGTCCGGTTGGGGTCCAGGCAGTTCTGTCTGGGACGATTTCGACTCCAGCAATTTCCAGTTTCAATCTCAGTTTCCTTTCGCCAACCTTAATCACCCACAATCTCCTAACTCGGACGTTCAGAACCAGCAAGATTCAGGCTCCGCTTCTTCCCCTTTCTTCTCGAAAGATAAAGATTGAATTTTTAGTAGGTAAGTTAGACACGAGAGGCATTCACTGGTTGCTTATTTTTCAAAACCCAACCTGTGATTCCTCTTCTTCTTCTTCTTCTCAAACCAGAAAGAGGCTGCTCATATTACTTGCAGTCTTCCGTAAGTTGGGGACAGTTTGGTGATCTCCTTCTTTGGTTCTCTCTCTCTCTCCATCAGGAGCTTTCTTTTTCTGCTCCAATGGCGGATTCACTTTGCATTACTTTACATTTTGTCTACTTTTGTTTTCATCTGATCATCCAAATAGTAGCTAGACTTTCGTTCCTCTAATGAATTTCGCATTGCTTGCTGAATCAATATTAAAAGTAATAAATAAATAAATGATAGAGACGACAAAATTAAAAATTTAATTGTTTAAAAATAATGATGTCAGTCGTTAATATTTAACAAGAACCTTAAAGATTGGTTTCATTAGGAATGGGAAACGGTGGCCCCCGCAGCCGGCCAATGACATCATAAATCATTTACCACAGACAATAGTGATTAATTAATTTTTAATACACACACGGACAATAATTTTAATAAGTTTGTTACATTTTATCATATGAATGATTGATTATTGAACTAATTAACAAATTAATAAAATTATTTATTTAATCGAATCGAATCATGAATTCACAAATTAATTATTTGTATAATTATTGTCTTGTTACAATTAAAAATTGTTTTATTGTGTTTGTATTTTTGAAAAATTCTTTTAGAAAAAAAAATGATTACGCACGTGATCTGGGAACCCAAAAACCAAAGTCAACTTCATCATCGTATGTTAGGCGAGAGGTGGAGCGTCTGATGAATCTCTCCAGCTTTGAATCGTGCTCATCGTCTTCTCTAACTTGAGTTGGGTAAAGCCTCCAGCAATCATCATCATCACTCTAACAACCACATAATAATGGATATAACGCATGCATCCTTTTGAAGCGCAGTAAGGAACGACGGCAATCAGAGGCGAAAACACACATCCCAGAAAAACGCTTTCCAACAACGCCAGAAATTTCCGTTGGCCACCAGATTTCCTCGTCACTAAGCTCAACGAAGCCATGAAGGCACCCGACATAAGAAACACGGCCGCCGCAAGCAGCAGCGTGATGATGGTGACAGCTGTGCCTCCAAGGTATTTATCGGGGACTATGGAGCAAAGAAGAGTGAGTAGAACGCTGCCGATCGAGAACTGGAAAGCAATCGCGTTGATTGAAACAAAAACGCTGAACATGGTTTCGTTCATGAATACAGGCTGGCCGGCATCAGTTTGGCCCGACTGGATGCTTCCGCCGGGCATGGTGAAGCCAGCGGCGAAGGTGACGGTGGCTATGAGAGTTGCTATAATCAAAAGAATATTGATATTCTCCTTTATCACCGGTCGTTTGGGTTCTATCCATTGTCTAACCCAGGTCGAATGGATATCAGGACGCACCTTCGCGTTTACAGATATCAGGACGGTGCCAGTTATCACCTGTCTAGTGGTAAGCGGGGCATCACTTTTATAGAAGATCAGATCGAAGGCCGTAAGGCCTTGTCTGTTGGTGAGATTAAACTCGGCTTTGCCGTTCCAGAGCAAAGCGAACACAGCCATAGGATTCTGATGAAGGGTGGCTATATGGAGTGGAGTGTTTCCTTCGCTGTCTTTCGTATTTAAGAGATTCATGGCTCTGTTTACGATAAACCAGATGACTCTCGCTTGTCCATATTCAGCCGCAGCGTGAAGGATGGTCTGGCCTTTCCTGCTCACCAGTGTCGTTGGGTCCGGCCACTCTAATGACTGCAGCAGCTCTTCTACCACTTCAATCTTTCCCAATTGACAGGCTATATGAATTGGTAAGTCGCCATTTTTATTCCATTGGAGCTCGCATTTTGGGTTCGTTTTTCTTATCAAATATCTGATTTTTTTACTCTCATTTGGGTTTCTTCCATCTATGCTCACTGCCCAGTGAAGCGGGGTTGAACCATTTTCATCTGTGGACTCGAAGTATTTCTTGTTTCTTTTCATCACTTCTTCTGCTATATCTGTGATTAAACGAACACTGTAATAATTACTATAAACTGGAGAAGATAACAGAGGAGCGATCGTGAAGGAGACGAACGATCAAACCTTTAGCACTTGTTGAAATGGCTGCGTGAAGAGGAGAATTTCCTAGGCGCATATTAGACAGCATTATGTCATCCACCGGAGCTTCCAACAAAATTTTCAGACTTTCCTTATCGCGATTACGAGCTGCGATATAGAGAGGCGATTCCTTTTCTTCGTTCAGACAGTGAGTCGCCGACGGATCATCGGAAAACAGGCACAGAACGACGTGTTTAAAGTTTATCAGTACAGCCTCATGCAGCGGTACGTTCCCCAAGCGATTCTTCATCTGCGTTAACCGGAGAGCGTAATGTCTGCCGTAAGAGAGAAGAATCTTCATGGTGGCCAAGTCCCCGCCTCTGGTCGCCAAATGTAGAGGCGTATCGCCCATGACATTTTCTTTGGTAAGGAGGTGCTGGAAGTTAGAGGCGATGAGTTCCACTATCTCTGTGCGTTTCTTCGATACAGCGACGTGGAGGAAAGAGTCTCCGGAAGGGCTGAGCTGGTTGAAAATGGCGGACAAAGGAATTTTCTCCGATTCAGAGACACTTTTGAGTTCATAGATGAAATGATCAGTGTCATCCAGGGAATCATACAGTGCGCGATTCATCATCGTGTTGGTGGTTGAAGAAGCTGTCTGTGAGAACTGTTTCTCCATCAAGGCTTCAAACTTTTCGTTCCTCTTCGGGACGGCGATGTCCGCCATCTTCAGCTAAGTTCCGTTTGCAATGCTTTGAAACAGAACTGGCGACTATGGAAACATATAGCAGAACGTAGGAGGAAGATACGTTTCTTCCCTTCGGGTTACACCACACTTGAAGCAAATGATGACTGCAAACGAGAAGAAAAGCATTTTAGATTTGCTCAAATTTTTAGTTTAAGCTTCTGATTAGGCCGGATTAAAAAACTAAGTGCACGTGATGATGGTAGCGGAATAAATTGATAAGGCCAATAAGTTTGTTTTGTATTTGTGTTTGAGTATGACAACCTTAATTCATGGATTAGGCAGGTATTATTCCATAAGTGGAAGTTAAGGGAGGAACTAAGGTAGGAGATTGAACAAGTTTCTAAGTGATGATCTAATTACAGAACCTGATATCTTTTCAAAACGGAATCCGAACAGACCATCTTTTCATCTCCTTGCAACTCTCTCTCTCTCTCTCTCTCTCTCTCTCTCTCTCTCTCTCTCTATTCTAAGCTCCTTCGCCGAAGTTCAAGTGCTCTTGAGAAGCATGTTCTGTTATTTCTTACTTTTAGTTGGGCGAGGAAGACTGATTTGGTGCAAAAAAAGAAAAACACAGAAAATGGCGATGAGAAATCAAATTCAAAGCAATTAATCACGGGCACAGGATGCAACTTAGGATGAATTTATTGAAAAAATCCAAATCCCCTGGTTGACAGAATGAGAGGGGTAGAACTTATTCAAAAAGTTAGCTCTAGAATTGAGTGAATTCCCTCATTTTATATACTGGACATTTTTTCTTCTATGTCGATGTGGGATATTCAACATCTGCCTACACGTTTAGCGTGGTAGGTTTTTCCTCCACGTCTAGCGTGTTAGGTCGTATGGGGTCCTCACATCGTACAGAGTTTTTGACTCTAATACCATGACAGAATGAGAGGGATATAACTCATTCCAAAAGATAGTTCTAGAATTGAGGGAATCCTCTGATATTATATATTGTACCTTTGTTTTCTTCTCTGTCGATGTGGAACATTCAACATCCGTCCACACATCTAACGTGGTAGGTTTTTCCTCCACGTCTAGCGTGTTAGGTCGTATGAGATCCTCACATCGTACAAAGTTTTTGGCTCTGATATTATTACAGAATGAGAGAGGTAGAACTCATTCCAAAAGTTAGCTCTAGAATTGAGGAAATTCCGTCATATTATATAATTGATCTTTGCTTTCTTCTCTGTCGATGTGAGATATTCAACACTAGTTTCAGTGGAATTTGATTTTCTTAGCAGGAATCGAGGTGGGGTCGGAGGAAAGTGAGGAAGGGGGACAAATGGATATTTCTGTGCAACAATCAGAGCTCGTAGGCAGTAAACCAGAAGAAGACGACGTTGAGGAAGAAGCAAATGGAAACGGAGTCTGCGAAGAACAATTACAAGTCATTCCAATGTTTCCATCATTTAATTTCTGAAGTCATCATAGAGTTATTAATTAAATGGTAAAAACTAATTTAAAGCCAAAAGTATGATGTTAATTTGACACAACTTCTAAACTAAAAATCTTAACAACTAAAACTTTAAACTATCTAAAATGTAACAAATCAAACATTGACGGAAGATTAATCACCCTCTATTTTGAATTTACGCCTAGAACGAAGGGACAGTCTAAATTGAACAGCCCCCTATTTTGTCTAGTGCTTACATAGCACTGGACATATTAGGGCGAGGTCAATTTGAGGGTGGAGATTTCCTGTTCAACGTGCATAGCACGTGATTCGAGAATAGGAATCTCGCGCCCGACATAGCCCTCTGTTCCCTATCTCCCACATTTTAGGGAGTTCTTGGGAACCGAGGAGACCCTGCCTCGAAACGACCCTCCATGTTCAAGTGAAATATTTAAGAACGGTGCGCCAATCTGGGGCAGAGACCCCCGTTCTGTGACCTAATTTTTAAGCTGGTTGAGAACAGAGGATTCTCGTCCCGGATCGGGCCCCAATCCTCGATGTTATATAAGAAATTGACCCACCATTCCCACCCATTGACTAGAGAAAACCCTAAAATTTTTACTTCATTTTTCTGCTCCAGTTAATTTTCTCTATATTAGCGACGTTGATGGATTCTGATTAGAGTAGATGGGTTGATTTAGACGAGACAACAACTTGTGACATTAATATGGACTGATATCCGTACTCAAGTCCCATATACGGTGATCTTTGGACATTCGTTCACTTAGAAGGTAATGAAAAAATAGAGGTGCATTCGACCTCAAAAACTCTAGACGATGAGTTTCAAGCATCCATCGACTCAGAGAATGATGAGGTGGAAAAAATACCGGTAAAGAGAAAAATTTCGATGAGATTTTATCTAGTTTTTTAAAGGCAATTAGAGAAATAGTAGAATATTCTTTGAATAATAATAATGAGATCAAATTCATTAAAAGTGAATTTTGACGACTGAAAATTGTGTGTAAAGACAGATGTGATTGGCAAATTTATGGTTCAAATATCCAAATGAGCTTACGTTTCAAATAAATAGTTTTAACGATTCTTACAACTGTTCAAGGAAAATTGAGAATCAACATGCTACTGCAAAATAGGTGGCAAATCATTATTTGAATAAGTTTAAAAGTCAATCTACGTAAGAAATTTCTTCCATAATTGAGACAGTGATAAAGGATTTGAATGTCAACATTATACCAAGTCTTGCAAGAAGGGCAAAAAGCAAAATTCGAAAACTTAATGAATGGAAAAACGACGAACAATACAAGCTATTGTGGTCGTACGCAGAAGAAATATGTAGATCAAATCTGAGTAACACATTGGGTCTACAAACTTACTTGGTGGGTTATGCTAATAATGAGTCATGTGTATTCGAAAGAATGTATATGTGTATGACTGCTTGCAAGACAAGTTTACTGCAGTGTGGTAGACCTATTATCTGTTTAGATGACTGTCATCTGAAGGGCTCGTGTCCCGGCCAATTACAGACAGCCGTCAGCATTGATGACAACAATAGAATATATTTTTTTGCTATTGCAAATGTGGAATCATAGTATATGGACTCATGGACATGATGTTTGAAATTATTGAAAGAAGAACTACGGACTGACTCGGGATACAGATGAATATTTATTACAGATCGATAAAAGGTACAATATATTTTCGATTGTTCTTTCAAATATTGAAGCGTTGTGGTAGTTATATTTTTTATATTGACTCTCTTGTTATTTCAAATATCAGAGGTTGTTGCCTGCTGCGCAGTAGAAATTTCCGTTAGCAGAACATTGCTATTGTCTTCGACATATGTACGCAAATTTTAAAAATCAATTTCTGGGCAGAATATACAGAGATGCAATGTGGAATGTGTTAGGATTAGACGCCCTAATCCACCTGTATCGAACGATCACTGAAAACCGAAAAAGAAAATACGAGAAAATAATGGACACCGAATTTACGTGGAAACCCTAGAAAGGGAAAAACCACGGGCAGAGGAGAGAATCACTAATATCAAATTCGGTACAATGAGTTTTGCGACTCAAGCATCAATAAATAGAGAAAACATAAAACCCTAATATTGATAACGGGCCCAACCCGGCCCACTAGAATTCGGGTCACACCAAATTCTAACAAACTCCACCTTGACACGAATTTCACATGAGAGATCCAACGGGCTATTTGGCCCAACAAAACCGAATCTAGAAAACTGAACTCTGACAATCTCCACCTTCAACGAAATTCCGGTGCAAGGAAACAGATCTGCAAAACACCATTAAAAAAGCTCCTCTACCACAAAGGCCCCAGATGGGCCAACTCAGCATCCGATACCGATCAAGTTTAAGCCCCGCTTAAACTTGAGAGATTTACCTGAGAAGAAATCACATCTCCTCCTCCATGGTATCACTGAACTATCAGAGTTGCTACAACGAACTCCATCTGAACATGTCGAAGACTCCACACAGGAATCGTTACCCTCGAACACATTCAATGCATAACTCACAGTTTCATCATATCGTCCCGAAGTTTTAACCTTCCGCATTGTTCTGCCTTTGACGATACTATTCTGACGTGAAACTGAACCTGATGACTGAACATCTGTAATAGGCTGACTCACCGGCTCTGATGTACCCTCAGATCCCAACCTGAACTTCACCCGAGAACCTGACTTCTTCCAAGTCTTCTCAACCTTTCTCTTAAAAGGTGAATTCACAAACTTTGCAGCCTTCTTACCCATCACATTGACTGTGGAACCCATGATCTTCGCATGCATCACATATAATGAGGAGTATTTTTCTCCTCTCGCCACAATCAATGAACCTCTGGTAAGCTTCCATTTTCCATCACGAAAGGTGTTGCCAAAACCTTCGTCGTCAAGCTTCCCAGTCGAGACCAAATTCTTGCGGATGTCCGGGATGTGCTTCACACCTCTCAAAACCAAGGTGCTGCCGATGTTGGTCTCCAAACACACATCTCTCATACCAATGGCTTTTGCAACGCCATCATTTCCCATCCTCACACTTCCAAAGTCACCCGAAGTGTAGGATGTAAAGAAATCTCTCCGCGAAGTGGCATGTATTGAAGCGCCACTATCAATCACCCAACTCGTATCTTGGCAATCAGAATTTACAACATCCTCGTTGTACACACTGAAGGACTCCTCGGTGGCTGTGTCTGCCTCCTCGTCTATGTCACCATCTTCGAACATCTTTTCCTTTCCTTTGGCAACCAGATTCTCCCGAAGAAACTTGTGACAAAATCTCTTTATGTGTCCTTTCTTGCCACAATGATAACACTCAAAGTTGGCGTGTTTTCCGGACTTCCTCTGACTTCGATTTCTATTGCCCGGACATTTTCTTTGACTTCTGCCCCTATTTTCAACACTCAGAGCTGAACCTGTCGATGTTACACCAGAATCAATCTTACGAACCTCCTCGGCAAGAATACGATCCCTCACATCGGTAAATACCAGTTTAGTACTTCCAACTGAGTTACTAACTGCAGCTCTCATAGGCTCCCAACTATTCGGTAGAGATGCCAACAAAATTAGGGCACGAACCTCATCCTCAAAATCAATTTCCACAGATAGCAATTGATTAACAATCGTATTGAACTCATTCAGATGCGCTGCGACAGAAGCACCATCAATCATCTTCAGATTAAAAAGCTTCTTCATAAGAAATACCTTATTATTCGCAGACGGTTTCTCGTACATATCAGACAGAGTTTTCATCAAACTCGCGGTGGTCTTCTCCTTCGCCACGTTGTGAGCAACGCTTTTGGCTAGCGTCAATCGGACGACTCCCAAAACCTGTCTATCAAGGAGATTCCATTCACCGTCTTCCATCTTCTCTGGCTTCGCACTCAAAGGAAGATCAAGATCTTTCCCGTACAAGTAATCTTCGATTTGCATTTTCCAGAATGCAAAATCTGTCCCATCGAATTTTTCAATACTAGGTCCTGTGCTATCCTCACCTGCCATCAATGCTCAAAAACTAATATTTTCAGATCAATTATTCAACCCCAATAATCAATCTCCACAATATCAATAATCTGCCAACTAAATTTTCTGAGCCCGCAAATATCTGAACCAATAACCTTGCCCAAATATTTTCCCAAAAATTGCTCCCTTTTGAAATCAGAATAAATCCTGCAGAATATTCTGAACCAACCAAAAATTGTCCAACAAGCCGATAATATCCCGATTAATTATTCAACCCAATAATTAATCCAAGTCTGCCCAAAAAATCAGATAATTTTATTTTCAAAAAATATCTCAGCCCCAATAATCCGAATACCACCAAAAATATCTGCTCCCTATCTCAGAATAACCGCGCCCAACTAATTGATCCAATCACAGAAATTTTCCCAAAAAAATTCTAATCTGCAAAAATTTCTCAATCAACAAGAAATTCTTCCACATTCGAATCGTACTCTTCCAGAGAAATCAAATTCTGTCAAAATTGAAAAACTGTTCAACAACAGAACTGGGCAGCCTGATTTCTCTCCGGCGCGACAGACGGCGGTAGTGGCTGATCTCCGTCAGCTCTTCTCTCTGTCGGACGGTGGCGCGGCGATGGACGGAGCAACTGCGCAGGCGAGTTCTGATCGGCGCTCGGCTGTTTGCGCGGGGCGATTTCTCTGTCTCCTCCTCGGCGTGCGACGGTGGGCAGCAGCTAGGGCACCTCTGTCTCGTCGGACGGCGCGGCAGCTTTCCTCTCCGCGCGGCGACGGCGACTTCTTCGCGTTCTTCGCGACAACGGCGGCGATCTGTTGAACGGCGGATGGCGCGGTTCAGCAGAGGAGCAGATCGGCTTAGTCTGCACTCGGTTCTTCTCCTGCTCGGCAGCCGCGGAGCAGGTCGGCGTGGTCTGTAGGGTCGGCGGCCGGCGGCGAGCTCGGGCTCGGTTTCTCTCCACGGTGAACAGAACAGAACTGTTCTGTTCTGTTTTCTTTTATGTCGAAGAACAACAGAAAACAAAAAGAAATTTCCTTTTTTTTGTTTATTTCCTCCAAGTTCCTTTGTTTTGATTCTTCACGTCTGAACACCACAAACCATAAAACAAAACAAAAACTTTTCCTTTTTCTTTTGCAAAATTCCACCGAATTTACAAACCTCAAATCGATCGATACCCTTCGAATAATCAAACCCTGATTTTCGAAAAACCACTTCAACTTCGAAGCTCTGATACCAGTTGTTAGAATTAGACGCCCTAATCCACCTGTATCGAACGATCACAGAAAACCGAAAAAGAAAATACGAGAAAATAATGGACACCGAATTTACGTGGAAACCCTAGAAAGGGAAAAACCACGGGCAGAGGAGAGAATCACTAATATCAGATTCGGTACAATGAGTTTTGTGACTCAAACATCAATAAATAGAGAAAACATAAAACCCTAATATTGATAACGGGCCCAACCCGGCCCACTAGAATTCGGGTCACACCTAGCAGTTGTTAGGATTAGACGCCCTAATCCACCTGTAACGAACGATTTAGAAATACCGAAAAAGAAAATACGAGAAAATAATGGACACCGAATTTACGTGGAAACCCTAGAAAGGGAAAAAACCACGGGCAGAGGAGAGAATCACTAATAACAATTCGGTACAATGAGTTTTGCGACTCAAGCATCAATAAATAGAGAAAACATAAAACCCTAATATTGATAACGGGCCCAACCCGGCCCACTAGAATTCGGGTCACACCAAATTCTAACAGAATGCGGCTAGGGCAACCATAACTTCTCATTTTGAGAGAGAAATGAGAAACCTACATCAGATTAACTCGGATGCCACACATATCCTCGAGGTACAAACTCTAGATATTGGACTAGTCATGCATTTTCTTCAATCCCCAAGTGTGAACTGGAAATGTATAATTTGTGTGAGTCATTCAATGTAGTTTTATTATTTATCAGAGACAAATCGATTCTGACCATGTTTGAGATAATCTAAAAGTGTTTAATGACTAAGATTGTGAAAAAATATGAGAAGTTAGCCTTGTCAACAAACATTTTGTGCCTTCATATAAGAAAAAAGCTTGTGAATATAGAACATGCAGCTTAAATATCAGGGATCAACCCTCCGTTCATGGGCAATGTGGCCCCGATCCATGACGGGGACCCTTCATTCTCACCCGACCCAAAAATTAGGTCACAGATCGGCTTCCCTTTCTTAAACATTTTGCTTAAACACGAGGGGTCGTTCTGGGATAGGGACTCCCCGTTCCCACAGCGCTCAATAATTAAGGCTAGGAACGGGAGCCGTTTTGGGGCAGGATCCCCGTTCTCGAATCACGTGCAGTGCTTGATGAACGAGAAGTCTGCACCCCCCAAACTGACCCATCGCCCCAATATGTCCACTGTTATGTAAGCATTAGACAAAACAGGAAGCTGATCAATTCAGAACGATGGGTGATTGTCCCTCCGCCAGAGTTTGATTTATTACATTTTGGATAGTTTAAAATTTTAGTCGTTAAGATTGTTAGGACATGGATGTGTCAAATTAACCCCATTTTGTATTGAGCAAAAGTTGACTATCTGACTATCCTTGTTAGAAAACAAAAGTTACGTAGCGAAAAGTAAAACCCACCCATTGGATTCACTTTAAAAAAAGAAGCACACCCAAAACACAACAACACATCAAGCTCTGTCTCCACTTTGGAGAAGGCTGTTCAATCCTCCTACCTACCCAAAAACGTAGAAAACCATACAGAAAAAATAGACCTTTATATGAACTGTTCTGGTGAGTTTTGGTGTTTAGGCGATGAACTTCAAGCGAGATGGATACGTAGCTTTAGGAGACCAGTTGCTGGGAATCACGTCTCTGGCTGACAGACTTGTAGCTGTAGACAGTGTCGTTAGTTTCACCGAAAATGGCCCTTTTAGAGGCCCTCCTATGATACACCAATTGGCACCCCATACGTGATTCATCTCCAACCATTCCTCAAACCTTGCCTGCCATTGTTAATATTTTCTATCAGCAACATACGCAGACAACACACATGCAGAGGGAGGGCTCTGCTCATGTGTTGTGGGCAAAGCTTAATGAAACTAAACATGGATTATAAATGATTATTTTCCCCGATGGGGATGCCAATCAGATTTCATAGTCTTTATGGGCATGCTCTGTTTTTGTACTGCTTTTTAGGTGATATTGCTAAAGTGCAGGCCATAAAAGGCACTACTAGCTAAAGGTGGAAAATTGTAAAAGAAATATACTTCTCTTATGTGCATCGATCCAATATCTCCATCGCCGTCCTCGAACTCCACCAGGAGAGAGAGCCAGTAATCTGTTGAGCCTTCGTTTACGTGGAAAGCTATGCTCTTCCCAGGATATTTGCATTGAGTCCTGCGTCAAATTAAGCATTTTGACCAATGGGCGTCTCGTAAATAAAGAGACAACAAAGGAGACAAAGCAGAGCCTATTATAGCGCTAGGGTAAAATAAAAAGTAAAGGAAGATTAAATACCGTCTGTAAATGACTGGGATTTCGCCTCGGTTTCTGAGCTGACCACCATCACCGGCTACAGCCATGCGGCCGAAGGCAGCACCACTGAGGTCGAAGTGGGTTCGCCCACCGGCGCAGTAGCCACCGGGGCACTCGTCCGTCACGATTATCGTCACGGCTCGTCTACTGCATATGGTTTTGTCTAGACACTTTACCTTGAAGCAAGCACCACACCCTTCGCCATTCTGAAACAGAACGGGGCTCACTGCACCTACCCTTGCTCTGAATGGCTTCACGTCCACTAAGTTTCCATACCCACAAGCTCCTCCTAGAAATACCAAAACTAGATAATCTAACATATTGCATTTTACTCACCGGGCAATGAACTAATGATGCAGATTGGAACCCACTTACCGTCGCTTCGGTCGCCTTCTGCGTTTCCGTACCAAGTGGCAGTAGCGGGAAGCCAATGCGCTGCCGAGACGTTGCTTTTGAGAGTAGCGGACTCGACCAGAGCTTTTCCAAAGAGCAGCAGGCTCACCGTCTTAATCCACAGTCCAAATGATACTCTCTCTTGGACGTTGGCCATCGGGAATGGCGGTGACGCAGCTTTCCCCGGCAAATACGTCAGTTCCGTCGAGCGGGAAACCAAGAGAAAAACAGTTGAAGAAAATCGAGACTTGATTTGAGAGTGATTTGCCTGCTGTTTCGCTAGTACAACTCACAATAAGTTGACAGTAGTTGAACTGAGAGGGTTTATGCACTGGTTTTTTTTGTCTACTTTTGTTTGACTACCTTGTCCCTGATAGGTCTTCTTAATTACTATATGCCACTGCAACTCGTGATTAAGCGCTGGTTCCGGCGTTAACTCCGCTTAAGAGACGTTCAGGGGCTAGTTTGTCATTCCCCATTGACGGAAGTTGTACAGTAGCTATTGTGCTTGACGATATGTCGATCAACTCAAAGGCACGTCGTTCGAAGAGGACCATCTAAGTATTGAAAAGAATTGACGAGAAGTCCAGCATCTTCGTCATCTTTGGAGAGATGATCCTCCTACAATGGCCTCCTCTTTATCATCTACCCTCGATTTGTAACACACCGTACAGAGGAAATTTCACTTCGTTCTCATCTTCCAATGCTCTTCTCTGGTCCTCCACTTTCAATTCCAAAATAACTCCAAACTCTCTTTCAAATTCAGGTGCTTTTGCAAGGAAAACGACTCTGTGCAACAAGTTTCATTTCAGGTTACTCGCATCACTGTTCTTCTATCATTTTCACTCCCCATTTCCCGCGATATAGAGAATCAAATTTCGGATACGAGGAGTTGGGTTTTTACGATTTTTGTTGTCGCCTCTCAATTTGGTTTTATGATTTTCTATCTGTCCTAGTTACCCTTTTCCTTCTTGAAAGGGTGTTTTCATTTGGTAGAAATGCTTTTTAATAGAATCATTAAGAACTTATCATCGCAAACATAACCATATTTTAATAGAATTTTAGAGTAGCTACAGTATGCCATGTCGCAGTAACTTAAAACTAAGTAAACAACCGAGTGTTTCAAGAATTACTCACTATTTAATGGTCATGAACGTTAATTGAGATTGAAGTCTGGTTCCACATTTCAGGGATTCTCGGCCTTGCTAGAGGATGTTCCGTGGTATAGTGAGAATGTATGGAGCACAATGGCCTTGTATATTTTCAGTTTGCACATTCCTTTGAGTTTTGGAAGCTTGTCTTTGGTTGCCCAAATATTACATGAACCAGATCTTCATCCACAGACTAAGGTGTTTGTTTCTTCATCTTTTCTTTGTTTTTTTTTTATATATATATATCAGTAATTTTTCAAGAAGATGCAATAAATTTGTTTAGAATGGAATCTAGATCTTTATCTAGAGCTAGATTTAGTCTCTGTCTTGACCCCTAAATTGTTTTGGGTTAGATTTTGCTAATTTATTTGAAGCAAGGATTATATTTTGATAAAATGTTCGAATAACTCTTTTTCACATAGCGAACTACCCGGTATAGTATGAAACGGCTCTTTCGTTTATTGCAGATTGAAACTGTTTCCTAATGTTTTTTTTTTGGCAAGTATGATCTGTGTGACCAAACTTTCAAAAGGTGGAGATTTAGATTTGATCAAATTGCTTGCATTTTTACCATCCGTTCCATTTTTTTTCTTTCCCTTTGTTCAGGCAGTCTCAGTTCTTGCAGCCCAAGTTCTAGAGTTTATTGGGGCTCTGTCTCTCCTAAAGCTCACTGCTAAACCAGAGTATAGATGTAGAATTTTAGTAGGACCGAACAAGTCATCAAGCAAGAGAAACGGGCTGTTTGCATCAGCCATAGGATTTGGGTTCCTCCTAATGCTCGTTTTCTCTACTTCGCTTGTTTCAGATATATTATTTGGTCCAAAGGTTAGCCTAAAGGATTTTCTCTTTTATCTTTTCACTGGAGTAGAAATTTTGTGGCAAATTCTTATATGTCATACGAATTGCAGGATGTAAACGACCCTGTTCTGAAGGAGATCTTGCTTAGCAGTGACGTCTCAAAAGTAGCCTGCTTTTTCACGTACTGCATTATTGCTCCACTGCTTGAAGAGACTGTCTATCGTGGTTTTCTGTTAACATCGATGGCGTCAAAAATGAAATGGCAGTATGCAGTTCTGATAAGTTCTGCTGTCTTCAGTGGGGCTCACTTGTCTCTTGATAATTCTTTGCAACTATTTATCATCGGGTGTGTCCTTGGAAGTTCATATTGTTGGTCTGGTAAGTTAAGTTCTTCAATCCTTATACATTCTCTGTACAATGCCTTGACACTGATTGTAACATTTTCATCATAATGGTACATTTCAATTCTAATATGCCTGTTCATATCGGGTGTTTAATGATAAATAAGTTATGTTTTACATTATCAAGCTATTTTAAGAGAGGGGGAGGGAGAGGAAGGAAGCATGAGTCCTACGATTGGCCTTTAGAGGATTTAGAGACCTGTGTAGATGGATGAAAAGCTCCATAAAGTTCTGATCGTCATTGGCGTAGCTCCTTCAACGGAGAACTGAGGAGAATGATGTAACAGCTAGACACAGAAAACAGCTTTTCAAAGCGTTGTTTTCTGTTCAAACGCAGATAAATCAGCCTGTTGACCGCTGATAGATCTTCATCCCGGTTGTCGAAATTTAAGATATGGAACGAGTGTGTTTAGGACCTCTAATTTCGATAATTTGTTAAGTTTTTCAAAGCATTTTGCTATTTTTTTTTTCACTCCAGTTGTCAATCTCTATAGTCTTCCTTTACTATTATAATCTAATCTATTCCATGAGCGGTCCCAGTTTTTCGTTCGTTGTGATAAAGAAGAATCTATCTTGGCTTTTTCTGAGTTTCTCTCTCTACATTAATGCATAAGATTCATTAGTCTTTCCTTAGTGACTGATTATTGGTAACGGGGCCACCAGTTCATAGACAAACCAAGAAAGCAGATAAAAAAGACAGCTCTATCACTCGTTGGATCACCTGCACGTGTCTCTTGATGCCTTGGCTTTGGAGCCCCCCTCTGGCTATTAACGGAGGAAACTGACCCAGTAAAAGCCTCGACCCTTTCGGTGCAGCTGCAGAAAAACCAGTGGGCAACGCTCTCTTTTTTCTCAGTGAAGTTTGTGTGTGATCTCTGGGGTAAGGAAAGGGATGGCTGGATTTGAGCACCAGGTGAAGGCGAGGGCTAAGGAGCTGAAGATCTTGTTCAAAAGGGGTGTGAAAATAGTCGGGGATTCCTGCAAGAAAGGGTGGCAAAAAGTGAAGCATCTGAGACGCTGAGAGTTTACTCGTTTTCTATCTGCTATGATTGATTTCAGCTTCGGCTGTTTGAAAATCTAAATTCTAGGTTTGATTCTCATGTAAAAATCTCATTCTTTTCGTCTGGATTTGATGTTGGTTTATCTCTAGAGTTATTTTGTTATGTAATTTCTGTGTTTGATTGGTCTGTACGTGATAATTATTCTATGATGAATGATCTGATTGAATTCTACTTGGTTTATTATTTCTGTCGATCCATAATGTTTGTATAATCTAGGCAACTTAGAAATGGGTACTGAAACCAAGAACAGATTTCTTAATCCGTTTTTGATGACCCAAGTATTTGATCCAACTGGAGATGAGGATGAAACCAAGAACAGACGGTCTTCACATAATCTTCATTAATGGTGACAGTTTTGCACCTGACCCCTAAGATGTGACCCGATTTGGGCCCCTGGACCCTGAGCCTGTCTGGTCTTGCCCGACCTGGCTAGTTGTAATTACCACTTTAAACTGTAAACTTTTTAACCTCCACCTTGAAGTATCAACGTAACGTTTCAAATCTTAAACTATCTGAAAATTAACAAATCCAAACTTGGCGGACGGCCGATCAACGTCCGTTCTCAATTTTTTACCATAGAACAGACGGATTCGTCAAACTATAGTTCGTCTGTTCTACATAACGGACAGATTCTGTGAAAACACCGTCTGTCCGTTTCATTTTTTTGACGTAGAGGGTCCGCACTCTTAACAACATCGTTCGTCCGTTCTTGACAAGATTACTTGGAGCTCGACACGTTTGCTCGGACACACGCTGAGGGAGTGTAGACCTCCCGTTATACGTGCACTGCACGGGGTGGAACAACCATCTGTCTGTTCTGTTTTACGTGTTTAATAAATGGACGCACGTTGGATCACTAGGAAGGAAACATACTGACTCGTTCTAAACGAGTCCATCCGTTGTCCTACAGAGGACGCACTCGTAGATAGAGAATGCGTCCGTTGTCAAAATTAGGGCGAGAATGGAGGGTCACCACTCGCACAACGTGTGTCCATTCTAGCGATTATATCAGAATAGAGGGCTTTCTCGACATTCAGTCTCGCATTCTCCTCGCTGAAATCGACAATTTCTCTTGGACCTCTTGCAAATTTTTTTGCAGAAAATGGACCGAAAAATGCACCAGGTTATTGCTTTCTTGATTCTGAGTTGTTTCATTTGATTTTTATCCAACAATCCTCACAAATCCTAGCCCGAGCCCTAAAAATTTGAAAATTCTCAATTTACAAATAGCTGAGAGATTGGTTGTTCAACGAAATGGTGGGCCTCTGGAACGTCGGGCACCTTCAACGGCTTCACAAGTCGGATCGTCAAACCGGCTAGAGAGGCCGCCGCCACCACCACCGTCAAACCGGCCGGAGTTTTTGTCCAATGAACTTCGCAGTCACGTTCGTCGCGAGCAGTTCGAGCTGGATTTGTTATATCGCTTGATTATGCATTCGAAGACGGTGGACTTTAAAGGTTAGGAGTCATTGGAAATCAAGGAGATATTTGACGAAATCGGCCTGCAAGTGGTTTACAGTTTACGGAACAAAAATTGTGACCGAATTGTTCGCCTATTCTATGCGAACATGAGCTTTATCGGGGGGTTATGAATTATAAAACGTACATATTGGATACGAAGATTATGGTTACTCCGAAGACGGTCAATGAGTTGTTCGAGTTTGTCAGAGTAGGGGCAAATAGATACTACCATGCCTCTCCGAACTACCTTTTTATCGGAACATCTGAGGGAACAGAGTTCATAAGGCAAATTCATCGGAACTCTGACACTGTGGGCTTCGTTAAGCCAAGAGCTAGAGACTTGAATGTCAAAGTTCGCGTTCTCCACAACAAGGTGTCACACACCATTCTACCGCGACATGGACATAGAGATCTTGTTAACTTCATGGATCTCTATGTTATGGAGAAATTGTACATCGGTAGGATGTTCGACCCCAGATTTTTTATTTTAAATCACATGTGAGATCAGGCGGACACGCAACAAGAATCTGCCCTACGGTGTTTAATTCAGAAGATTGTAGAGCGTTTTGAGATTCAGTTACCGTCTGGAGAGCAGATGAGATCTCAGCGGGCCGGTGACGTATTTGGCAAGATTCATTTGGTTTGGATGGATCTCGTTGAAACTGACGGGATTTGGACGTTGAGGGTAGATAGATGAGGGGGTCTCCCAGGATGATATTCATATTGAGGAACCCACGGTGGTCCCGGTGTTCCAGTAGGCTAGTAGGGTTGAAATAGATTCTCTCGTAGACAGAGTTCATCAGCTCGAATTGAGGCATGCACGGTCTCATAGAGAGGTGATGGACTACCTTAGAGAGATAATGAACAAAGCTTGCGCGGCAAATCATCTTGGATTGGACTGGGGCAAGCGACAAAGATGCCCAACCAATGTCGAGCGATGACGCCGATTCCCAATCGATGGCAGACGATGACGAGGAAGTCCAACCGATGGCGGGCGATGCTCAATCATAGTTTATGTTTTGTAATTTATTTTATGCATTTTAGTGTGGTGTAATTTAAATTGATGTACTTTAATTTAATGCACTTTAGTTTGATGTACTTTAGTTTGATGCACTTTAATTTGATGTACTTTCGTTTGATGCACTTTCGTTTGATGCACATTAGTGTGATACAAAATTCTGGAACTGTTTGTATATTTGAATATGCAGGATGATACTAGCTATGAAATAGTCAAAAAACAAATGAATTCTGGCTAATTTTTTAATTTTTTTTCACTAAATTACACTACGTTTGATACATTAAATTTTGATACGCTAAATTTTTTGCACTAATTGGGAAAAATTTCCTTTGTTTTATGACTCCTCATAGCTAATATCAAACAGTTTTTGCATATTCAAATAACCAAACAGTTCCAGAATTTTACATCATAAACTAAAATACATCAATGTACAATGTCCATGAAATAAAACTACAATTTGAATTATAAACTATAATGGTCATGTGTAGTTTTACATCATAAACTATAATGTACATCAATTTAAATTACAACAGAGAAAATGCATAAAATAAAGTACAATGTCCATAAAATAAAACAGTTCCAGAATGTGACGGTCATCGCCTAGTAGTCCATCATCTCCTTCCATGGCCGTGTGTGGAAGATTTATGCACGTAATGAAAACTATATTAGTTAAATAATGAAAGTTTGTTTATGAGAATAATAGGTAAAAATGTACCAGCGTCCCGTCAAATATTTAGAAACTCATAAATGTGTCGTGCGAAGCGGCAGCGCCTGAAGTGGATCCACTGTCAGGACATGTGCGACTACTATGCTCCTGATGCTGACATTTACCACACAACATCGGAAATTTCTTATAGACGGCTCATTGACATCGCGCACTCTTTTTTTTTTCGACCTACCAGGTTGATGCATTCTCTCGGGCGGAACAATTGGGGTCGCAACGTCTGGTTCCGACCACATTTTGTAACGCCCGAATTATATAAACCCGGTTCGTTACTCATGACTCGAACATAACCAAGGAACTTCACTCGACATTCAAAATTTGACATTTTCCAAAACCTCAAAACATTTAAAAACTTGCAGCGGAAATCATTTAAGCAAAAATAGAATTAAACAAAACTATAAAAACAATGTTTGAATAATCGGTTGGAATATTAAGAAATAATCGACCAAAGGAAATAAAGGTTTAAATCTTGAAATACTTGAAAAGTTACAGAAGTCAAACGTGTAGGATTGAGATTGTCTAAGAGGGGGGTGAATTAGACTTTTTTAAAACTTAATTTAGTAATTTAAATAATTTCTCTTGTGTTCTTAAAACTTAAAGGCTAACAGCAGACAATCAAATAAGATAGAGAGTGAGAGAGAAATTAACACCAGTAGTTTTTACGTGGTTCGGCCAAACTGCCTACGTCCACGCTTCAAGGCTCACCCCTTGAAGATCCTTACCATTCTCCTCACGAGAATAAACAGATCGGGATTCCGGGCTCCGATCAACTGCCTTTACAGATCTGGATTAAACTTCACGGGCGTCAATCCACTGCCTTTACAAATGTTTTGAGTTTGTAAAATTACGTACAGACTACACTCTCACAGGAATTGAATCTCAAGTTAGGATTGGGAGATGTAGAGAAAATACAGAGTATTGACACTTTCGCAGCTTAGGGCTCAGAATTCAAATTTGCAAAAAAGGTTAGTCTTCGAGCCTTTTCATCTGCTTATATACTCTGTAAAAAATTGCTTCACAGAAGTGAATGCTTCTTTCTTCAAATGGAAAAATGTTACCGTTGGGAAGCATCCGTTACTGAAGCCACGATGCCGTTGGCTTCTGGAAAATGTGGTTCGGCGTCGCCATTAAAGGTCTGGAGTTAATGTTGAAAACGACGTCACTGTAAAGCTTCGCGCTAGCTTGAATTCTGGCGGAAAGGTCACCGGCAGATGCAACGTATGAAGCAGAGACCCCTAAATTCCATCGGCAGATGTATCCTTAAATGTCATCGGCAGATGTATCCTTAAATGTCATCGGCAGATGTATCCTTAAATTCCATCGGCAGATGTATCCTTAAATTCCATCGGCAGATGTATCCTTAAATTCCATCGGCAGATGTATCCTTAAATTCCATCGGCAGATGTATCCTTAAATGTCATCGGCAGATGTATCCTTAAATGTCATCGGCAGATGTATCCTTAAATGTCATCGGCAGATGTATCCTTAAATGTCATCGGCAGATGTATCCTTAAATGTCATCGGCAGATGTATCCTTAAATTCCATCGGCAGATGTATCCTTAAATGTCATCGGCAGATGTATCCTTAAATTCCATCGGCAGATGTATCCTTAAATGTCATCGGCAGATGTATCCTTAAATGTCATCGGCAGATGTATCCTTAAATGTCATCGGCAGATGTATCCTTAAATGTCATCGGCAGATGTATCCTTAAATTCCATCGGCAGATGTATCCTTAAATGTCATCGGCAGATGTATCCTTAAATTCCATCGGCAGATGTATCCTTAAATGTCATCGGCAGATGTATCCTTAAATTCCATCGGCAGATGTATCCTTAAATGTCATCGGCAGATGTATCCTTAAATTCCATCGGCAGATGTATCCTTAAATTCCATCGGCAGATGTATCCTTAAATTCCATCGGCAGATGTATCCTTAAATTCCATCGGCAGATGTATCCTTAAATGTCATCGGCAGATGTATCCTTAAATTCCATCGGCAGATGTATCCTTAAATTCCATCGGCAGATGTATCCTTAAATGTCATCGGCAGATGTATCCTTAAATTCCATCGGCAGATGTATCCTTAAATGTCATCGGCAGATGTATCCTTAAATTCCATCGGCAGATGTATCCTTAAATTCCATCGGCAGATGTATCCTTAAATTCCATCGGCAGATGTATCCTTAAATGTCATCGGCAGATGTATCCTTAAATTCCATCGGCAGATGTATCCTTAAATGTCATCGGCAGATGTATCCTTAAATTCCATCGGCAGATGTATCCTTAAATGTCATCGGCAGATGTATCCTTAAATGTCATCGGCAGATGTATCCTTAAATGTCATCGGCAGATGTATCCTTAAATTCCATCGGCAGATGTATCCTTAAATGTCATCGGCAGATGTATCCTTAAATGTCATCGGCAGATGTATCCTTAAATGTCATCGGCAGATGTATCCTTAAATGTCATCGGCAGATGTATCCTTAAATGTCATCGGCAGATGTATCCTTAAATTCCATCGGCAGATGTATCCTTAAATTCCATCGGCAGATGTATCCTTAAATGTCATCGGCAGATGTATCCTTAAATGTCATCGGCAGATGTATCCTTAAATTCCATCGGCAGATGTATCCTTAAATTCCATCGGCAGATGTATCCTTAAATTCCATCGGCAGATGTATCCTTAAATGTCATCGGCAGATGTGGCTTCAAACACCATCGGCAGATGTAACTCAACACGTCATGAACCGGTATCGGCAGATGTAACATATAAGTGCTGAACCGTCATCGGCAGATGTTAACTTCTAAACGGCTTCTTCTTCTGTCGTTTAGCAATCGGCAGAAGCTTTCATTTCTTTGTTGTAACGATCGGTAGAAGCACGCGTTTCAGCCCTGTTTTTCTATTCAGCTCTGTATACTCAAACTGATTTTATTATACAACTAAAATACCCTTTTTAAGGGTATTGCTAAACAATCTTGTATTCATAATTCTCGTTAAATACACATAATCAAATTTTATACTTAAAATACAAATACATAATCAAAAACAAATTATGACTTAAACACTCTATAAGTCAACAATCTCCCCCTTTTTGATTATGACAATATAAATTTGATTAACTTAGATACTCCCCCATAATTCTAGCCGCTCCCCCATAGTATATGCATTTTATTCAATTAACCATACAGAGCAAATCCAGAAACACAGAGTAATCAAATTCAAGAATTTCATAGTGCTAAACAGAGTAACAGAGTATATCCAAAGAGTATTACCAAGTGTATATCCAAAGAGTATTACCAAGTCAGACTCAATCAGATACATTAATCAGATACATTATTCTCCCTCATTGACATTATCAAAAACAGATGAGATAAACAGCAGAAGCAATGTAGTCAAAGAAATAATCAGTAGATTTCCCATTGAATACTAATGAACGTGTATACAGAACAAAAGGTATATGCACAAGAAATCCTACTTAAAGAATGCTAAGAAATGAGTCCAAAATGCTTGAGGAACCCAAGAGGGCACGTCAAGATTTGGAGTAAAAAATACCTCGATCAGCTCGGGATAGGAATGAATAGCAGAAGGAATGGGAGGCTGATAGACCACCATTGCCAGGCAGGGAGCCGGAGGCGGAGAAGGTTCAGTGGACACCACCATGTCCATACATGGAGGGGGCTCTGCAGAAGGGCCAGTTGTAGGAACAGCAGGGGTAGAAAATGCTAGTTCAACCTCCTGAAGATCCAATGACATTAAGCGCACATCCTCAGCAACTTCAGACCGAGAGAAGGGAAGTAAAAATTCTTCAAAACAAGCCACGGGAATACTGACAGAACTCGAGGGTTCGGGTTCAGGAACAGGTTCAGGGGTTAATGCATCAATTGAAGAGCGAAGAGATTCAAGTTCTCTGACAACCATACGCCTATCAGCATCCACTTTCTGAGACACCAACCCAAGACCAGTATCAAAAGCAGTGCTCAAGTCCTTTTTATTTTGATCAAGTTGACTTTGAAGGGCAGTGCCAAGGTTGGCAATAGAGGACGTCAATTCCTTGTACTGTGCCTCACTCATTACAAATCGCCTCTGATAAGTGAGATGAGTGGCAGGAGTAACAGGTGGATCTGGTAGGACTAGAGGTGTATGATGGACTAGAGATGAAGGAGCTATAGATTGTTGGACTGGGGATGAAGGAGCTGTAGGTGGTTGGACTGGGACTGGAAGAGCTGTAGATGGTAAAAGAAGTGTAGGTGGAGAGGGAGGTGGAGGAACTGGAGATGGAGGAGTTGGAGGACCATGGGTGATTATCGAAGAAATTGCTCGAATCACCGGAGAGATGGAAGGAAAAACAGGCTGAGAAGGTAGTATGAGAGAAGGTGGAGGTGAAGGAGGATGTTCAGGAATAGAAAGAGGCACAGGTGAGGGAGCAGAGATGGCCTCTGAAATAGGTGCTATGGAGGAAGGAGCAGGCCTGCGCCTACGCACTAGAGGAGGAGGTTCGAAACTTGATTCCTGAGAGGAGGAATTAACATAGTCTGGAATTCCTGTTTCATCTCCTTCTTCAGCAGTTGACTCTGATGGCAGGATAAGTTTTCTTTTACCACGCCTGACAGGAACTGCCTTAGAAACCTTTTGCTTAGCCTTGGCCAAAACTAGCTCACCTTTTCTGATTCTATTTATTCCCATCTTGTTTAGAGTGGTTTGGGAATAATACTGTACGGGCTGAAGTCTCACAGGTTCTTCCTCCTCTGGAAAGACAACTTCAAGCATTGCAAATAACCTCATAAGAAGCAGATTATAAGGTAAAGATGTAGCCCTTGAGGATACTGCCAGAATCATCCTTCGAACCACAATATATCCAATATCGAAAGGTGTCTTGAAATAAAGTGCAAACAGAACAAACAGTTCCATTGCGCTCACTTCGTCATAGTGACCACCCTTGGGGATAATATTGAATCCTATCATTTGACGAAATAATCTGGCTCTAGGGGTCAGATGCCTTCCCTTTAGAAGATCAGGGGATTGATTGGGGTCCAAAGCAATCTCCTTGAGAAACTGTATACCATCAGACGTACCAAAGAAAAGAAGCTCAGAACTTGTTATATACTTGTAAGGGTAGCTATCCAAATGAGGAGCCCTCAGAAGAGCATTTATGGACTGAGGATTAATTTCTATGTGTTTGTTATACACATAGCTCTTAATAGAAGAAAAGTCAGAGGTAAAGCTAAGATTGGCATAAAACATCCGGATAGCTTCCGGGTAGTAGAAAGATTCAGTCAAAAATAGACCTATTAACCCGAGATCCGTCGAGGGTTCTATAATGTCCATTCCAGCTAACTCATCAAAGTAAATACCCTTACTGGGAATCAACGATTTGAACTGATAGTCATCGTGGTACTTTACCTCAGCAGCTTGAGAGAGAAAGAAGAAAGATGACCACTGTATTCCACGAGGAATCTCTCGGGAAGGACGATCAGAAGCTTTGGCCTTCTTCTTGGCTGGTTTGGTAACGACGCGAGATGATGAACCTGGATGTTCCATTTCACGGAGAGGATTCGGAAATGAAGTTTGGTAGGGCAGGGGTTTTGCAGAAAGAGCGCGAAAGATGAAGTGTTTCAGCGAAGAAGGATGAATTTAAAAGAAATAAAGTGACGCCCGACGATGAAGTCACACGTGTAACACCGATATCTTCCGATGGGATACACGTGTCGGCAGATAAAAAAAAGTCATCTGATTCCTACCGAAGGAAATGCATCTTCCGATGCCTAGTGAAAACACTGCATCTACCGATATAAATACATCTTCCGATTCCAACATCTTCTATCGATGCCTTCACAGTTAAAAAAAAAAAAAAAAAAAAACTCTATCACTCACTATTTACCAACAGAGGAAAATCCTTAGTTTTTCTCAACCCGAATGAGTCCTAGCCTTATTCTAATATTATTGAAGGTCTTTTCATCCAAAGGCTTGGTAAAGATGTCTGCAAGTTGATCTACAGAATTGACAAATTCTAAAGTGATATCTCCTCTTTGAACATGATATCTAATGAAGTGATACCTAACATCAATATGTTTGGTTCTAGAATGCTGAATAGGATTTTTAGAAATGTTGATAGCACTGGTGTTATCACACCGAATAGGAATCCTATCATAAAACAGATTATAGTCTTCTAGTGTTTGTTTCATCCATAACATTTGTGCACAACAACTGCCTGCAGCAATATATTCACTCTCAGCAGTTGACAATGCAACAGAATTCTGTTTCTTAGAATACCAGGAAACTAAAGATTCACCTAGGAATTGACAAGTTCCACTGGTGCTTTTCCTATCAACTAGACTTCCAGCATAGTCAGAATCTGAGTATCCTATAAGATTGAAAGAAGTACCTTTTGGATACCATAGACCTAAGTCAGGTGTCCCACTTAAATATTTAAAAATCCTTTTGACAGCAGTTAAGTGAGATTCCTTAGGAGCAGCCTGAAATCTAACACAAAAACATACACTGAAAAGAATATCTGGCCTACTTGCAGTCAGATATAACAAAGATCCAATCATACCACGATATTTCTTAATGTCCACACTTATACCTTTTTCATCTTTATCCAACTTAGTAGTGGTACTCATAGGAGTCTTGGAAGATTTGACAGTTTCTAATCCGAATTTCTTAAGGAGTTCCTTAATGTACTTTTCTTGACAGAAGAAAATTCCATCAGGAGATTGACTAATCTGGAATCCTAAGAAGAACTTTAACTCCCCCATCATACTCATTTCAAATTCACTTTGTATGAGGGAAGAAAACTCATTACACATGTTGACATTGGTTGATCCAAAAATGATGTCGTCAACATATATTTGAACCAACAAAATATCATTATCCTTCTGCATGGTAAATAAAGTTGAATCAGAATTGCCCTTTTTGAAATTCCTTTCCTCAAGGAAATTCTTCAACCTATCATACCAAGCTCTAGGAGCCTGCTTAAGACCATAAAGAGCTTTCTTAAGTTTGTAGACATGGTCGGGTTTATCAAAAACTTCAAAACCTAATGGTTGCTCAACAAAAACTTCCTCAGTGATATATCCCTTTAAGAAGGCACTCTTTACATCCATTTGAAAGAGTGTGAAGTTCTTGAAACAGGCAAAAGCTAGAAGCATTCTTATTGACTCTAATCTAGCTACAGGGGCAAAGGATTCTTCAAAATCAATACCCTCCTCTTAAGAGTATCCCTTAGCAACTAGTCTGGCCTTGTTTCTAACTACGATCCCACTTTCATCCAATTTGTTCTTGTAAACCCATTTAGTTCCAATAATGAGATTATCCTTAGGCCTTGGAACAAGTTCTCATACCCTTCTCCTTTCAAATTGATTTAGCTCCTCTTGCATAGCTAAAAACCAGTTTTCATCACTCTCGGCCTCTTCAAACTTCTTAGGTTCTACTTGAGATATAAATGCCACATTGGCACAGAGATTCCTAAGAGAGGATCTAGTCTTAACTCCTAAAGAAGGATCACCTAAGACCTCATCTATTGGATGATTTCTGACATATTTCCAATCTCTAGGTAGAGTAGGATTTTCATCCTTGACAGGAATTATATCAAGAGATGTAGAAGATGGTTCTAAAGATTTTTCTACATGAGAAGGATCAGTAGGTTTTTCTAAGGAAAGAGAGTCTAATTGACAATCTACAACATCATCCTCATCCACATTTATTGAGGGCTGAGGAGACTCATCAAAGTTGACATGAACGGATTCCTCTACAACAAGAGTTCTCCTATTGAAAACTCTGTATGCTTTACTGGTCAGAGAATAACCAAGAAAAATTCCAATATCCGATTTGGAATCGAATTTTCCTAAGTTATCCTTAGTATTAAGGATAAAGCATTTACTGCCAAAGGCTCTAAAATACTTGACAGAAGGAGTTTTTCCACTCCAGAGCTCATATATAGTTTTCTCTAGAATAGGTCTTATGGAGACCGGGTTAAGCACATAACAAGCTGTGGCTACAGCTTCAGCCCAGAAATACTTAGGAAGGGAGTTTTCATTAAGCATAGTCCTAGCAAGCTCTTGGAGAGACCTATTTTTCCTCTCAACAATACCATTTTGCTGAGGGATTCTAGGAGAGGAGAAGTTGTGCTTAATTCCATGTTTGAGACACAGGAGTTCGAATCTTTCATTTTCAAATTCTCAACCATGATCACTACGAATAGCAATTATGGTGAGACCCTTTTCATTTTGAACTCTTTTTTTAAAACTAGAGAAGGTGTCAAAAGTCTCATCCTTAGACTTTAGAAAGTGAACCCAGGTAAATCTAGAAAAATCATCAACAATGACAAATGCATAGAATTTTCCTCCTAAGCTAGCAATATTTGAAGGACCGAAGAGGTCCATGTGAAGAAGTTGGAGAGGCTTAGAAGTAGAAATTGCATTCTTAGATGCAAAGGAACTTTTGATCTGCTTACCCATTTGGCAAGCTTCACAGATTTTATCCTTTTCAAAGGATATTTTAGAGATTCCTCTAACTAAATTCTCCTTAGTAATCTTAGCTAAAGTATCCATCCCTACATGTTCTAATCTCCTATGCCAGATCCAAGAATCATTAGAAGAGTTAACAGCAAAGCATTTTTCATCAGTCGTAACAATATCATCTAAGTCAATAATATAAATATTTTATTTTCGATAGCCAGAAAACAGAGTTTTGTCATTCGATGCATCTTTAATTATACATGAATTTGATTTGAATATCACTTCATAACCTTTGTCACATAATTGACTTATGCTAAGCAAATTGTGTTTCAACCTATCAACTAATAAAACATTTTCTATAATAGGGTTGATAGGGTTACCTATGTTGCCAATGCCAACGATTTTACCTTTTTGGTTTCCACCAAAGGTAACATTTCCTTTCTTTTTGCTGACAGCAGCAAATTTAGTTGAGTCTCCCGTCATATGTCTCGAGCATTCACTGTCGAGATACCACTGGTTTTTCCCGGGAGAGCAGTCAACCTGCAAGATAGAGTTCAAGCAGTCTTCTTAGGTACCCAAATCTTTTGGGTCCTGGTGTTAGTTTTGGTTCCTTTGGGAACCCACTGTAATTTACTCCCTGTTTTCTTGTTGTTTGAATTTAATGGACATTCAAATTATTTATGTCCAACTTCATTGCATGCATGACAGACAGTGGATTTAACAAAAAGCTTTTTATATATTTTCTTTTTACTAAACCCTTCATACCCTAGACCAGTTTTATCAAACTGCACTCTCTGGCTGCTCAATAACATGTTCAGATTTTTACTTCTTTCAGTGAAATTCAGAACAAGTCTATTTAACGTCTCATTTTTCTTTTTAAGTACAGAGACTTCCTTTTCATGCATACTATGTTCATTGGCATGCTTCTCAATTAGACCTGCATTGTCATTTTTCAACAAGTTGTATTTGGCCTTTAACATGCCAAATTGTTTCACCAAATCATTAAATGCATCTATTAATTCACCATCTTCATTGTCACTGTCACTATCATTTAAAATACTGGAAGAAGGAGAACTAACCTTATCCTCGTGTGCCATAAAGCACAGATTTGCAACTTCTTCATCATCTGAATAGGAGGTGTCGCCTTCACTTTCATCCTAAGTCGCCTTCATGGCCTTCTTCTTGAACTTCTTGGGATATTTCTTTGCTTGTGGACAGTCTGCCTTTATATGGCCAGGCTTTCCACACCCGAAACATGTGATTTCCTTCTCCTTTTGAGATTTTTCAACCTTTGGAAATCTCCTTCCTTGCATTCTTTTTCTCTAGAGGAATTTGCTGAACCTCCTTGTAATGAGGGCAAGATCCTCATCACTTTCTTCTTCTTCTTCTTCTGATTCCTCTTGCTTACTTGAAGAAGCTTTTAGAGCAATGTCCTTTTTCCTTGTTACCTCTTTCTCCTTGAGGTCTTCCTTTTCGTTTGCTCTCATTGTGATCTCATGCGTCATGAGAGATCCAATGAGCTCCTCAAGCTTTAAAGCTTTGAGATCCTTTGCTTCTTGAATGACAGTCACTTTTGGTTGCCATGCTCTCGGTAGGCATCTCAGAAGTTTCCTTACCTGTTCTTCACCTGAGTAAGTCTTACCAAGAGCTTTAAGACCGTTAGTGATGTTAGTAAATCGAGTAAACATAGAACTGATAGATTCTCCTTTTTCCATGGAGAACAGTTCATATTCATGAACTAACATGCTCAATTTACTCTCTTTAACCTGATTTGTGCCCTCGTGTGTGACCTCAAGTAAATGCCAGATCTCTTGTGCACTCTCACACCCCTGTACTCTATTAAACTCATCTCTGTTCAGAGCACAGTATAGGGTGTTTATAGCCTTGGCATTCAGGCTCAAATTCTTCTTGTCAGTATCATTTAGTTCATGTGACGCTTTAGGAGTCCTAATACCATTCTCTGTTTTAAAGGCTATATATGGACCATTTTCTATGTTATTCCATATGTCATAGTCTATAGCCTGAATATAAATTCTCATTCTAGACTTCCAGTACACATAATCAATACCATCGAAGAATGGAGGTCTAGTAGTAGACTGACCTTCCATTTGTGCAGAGTGTGTGTTGAATGCCATTTCAGATATCACAATATCTCCTAGATAAACAACTTAGACAATATAAACCTTGCTCTGATACCAATTGTAGGATCGAGATTGTCTAAGAGGGGGGTGAATTAGACTTTTTTAAAACTTAATTTAGTAATCTAAATAATTTCTCTTGTGTTCTTAAAACTTAAAGGCTAACAGCAGACAATCAAATAAGATAGAGAGTGAGAGAGAAATTAACACCAGTAGTTTTTACGTGGTTCGGCCAAACTGCCTACATCCACGCTTCAAGGCTCACCCCTTGAAGATCCTTACCCTTCTCCTCACGAGAATAAACAGATCGGGATTCCGGGCTCCGATCAACTGCCTTTACAGATCTGGATTGAACTTCACGGGCGTCAATCCACTGCCTTTACAAATGTTTTGAGTTTGTAAAATTACGTACAGACTACACTCTCACAGGAATTGAATCTCAAGTTAGGATTGGGAGATGTAGAGAAAATACAGAGTATTGACACTTTCGCAGCTTAGGGCTCAGAATTCAAATTTGCAAAAAAGTTAGTCTTCGAGCCTTTTCATCTGCTTATATACTCTGTAAAAAATTGCTTCACAGAATTGAATGCTTCTTTCTTCAAATGGAAAAATGTTACCGTTGGGAAGCATCCGTACTGAAGCAGCTATCCGTTGCTTCTGAAAATGTTGTTCGTCGTCGCCATTAAAGGTCTGGAGTTAATGTTGAAAACGACGTCACTGTAGCTTCGCGGCTAGCTTTGAATTCTGGCGGAAGTTCACCGGCAGATGCAACTTATGAAGCAGAGACACGTCATCGGTGGATGCAGCTTGAAATGCCATCGGCAGATGTATCCTTACATTCCATCGGCAGATGTATCCTTAAATTCCATCGGCAGATGTATCCTTAAATGTCATCGGCAGATGTGGCTTCAAACACCATCGGCAGATGTAACTCAACACGTCATGAACCGGTATCGGCAGATGTAACATATAAGTGCTGAACCGTCATCGGCAGATGTTAACTTCTAAACGACTTCTTCTTCTGTCGTTTAGCAATCGGCAGAAGCTTTCATTTCTTTGTTGTAACGATCGGTAGAAGCACGCGTTTCAGCCCTGTTTTTCTATTCAGCTCTGTATACTCAAACCGATTTTATTAGACAACTAAAATACCCTTTTTAAGGGTATTGCTAAACAATCTTGTATTCATAATTCTCGTTAAATACACATAATCAAATTTTATACTTAATATACAAATACATAATAAAAAACAAATTATGACTTAAACACTTTATAAGTCAACAAAACCATCTGCCGCCGAGCGAAGTCAACGGAAGAGACTGAAACAGAAAACAGAAGGCTTCTTCCGGTGACAAAACGACAAAACTTCGGCTACATCATCAGGTGGATTTAACAAACGACGTCCACCGGTGACTAAACGATAAAAGCCCTTTTTTTCTTTCTCCAGACAAAACAAAACTGAATACATCGTCCGGTCACTAAGTGACAAAACCCATTGCTCGCAGCCACCGGTCATAAGACGACAAAAGTCTTCCTACATCTTCCGATGACGTCAGCCGGATGATTCCTTCATCCGATCAACTTTATCTCACATCTACCGGTGACGTTAGCCGAATGATTTCCTTCATCCAACCTCTGCCGATCGCTAAACGACAAGTTTTACCACTTATCATCCGATAGACTAAATCTGTCGGTGGGTAAAACACAAAACATCCACCGATGAACTTCATTCACCGATGGTTGAACTTACAAATTTCGCTCAAAGCATTCAAAACAACCTGACCCTAAATAACATCTGACATTCAACAAATAACCTGTAACACCCCTAATACTGTACCCGTATTTCCGTATTATTTTTTATTTTTATTTTTTACACTTTTTACTTTCCTATACTTTAAATAAAACTTTGTGCGGAATCTAAACTGAAGTTGAAATCAGAACTGAAATCGGAATTAAAACTGAACTTTAAAAGCATTTAAAACAAAAACTTTAAATAACAATTAAAACAAAAAAAAAACATTTAATAAAACATTTAGTAACAAATAAAAGAAGGGAGGGCAGAATCGGAATTCTGCCCTCAAAATTGGCAGCGACCGGGCGCTGCCAATTGCAGCGCTCGATCGCCGCGTGCGCTGCATTGTGCAGCGATCGGGCGCTGCATATTGCAGCGCCCAGTCGCTGCACAGCAGCGACCAGCACATAACACTTGCTCTTTGGAATTTCCAGAGAGCAAGTTTCAGAGTGATAGCTCTCTGGAATCCGATTCCAGAGAGCAACCCCTTCTTATCCTCCATCAAATTCTCATTCATGCACCATTTTTCTTATCTATATCCCAATCAAACTGTAACTTAAACTTAACCGTATTGCAGCGGACTTTGCGAAATCCAACTGCATGGATAACTCTAAAAACCGAGCTTACCCGTACCAATCCCAAAACGAATCAAAACATTTCATAACGTTTATCAAAACAGTTTAAACCAAAGCCTTTTACATACAGTTACCAAAACATTTTCTAACCCCTATCCAGATCCAAACAACCTAAAATACTCTATACAATTATCAATTCAAAATATCCCAAAATAACCCCAGAGTCCATACATACATCCCCACGGGTCATATCGCGCCTCGACTACTCAGCGCACTCCCACGACCATCATCCATCAGCTGCCACCTACGTCAGGAGGAGGAACATCGTCCTCACCTGGCTCGATGTTACCAAAGATATCACCTACACCATACAGACACCTATGAGATAATTAAATCTCAGTAAGCTACGTAAATGCAGATGCATGCGTGCATATGTCATTCAGAAAACATGCATGACAGATTCAGATTACAGATTCATTACGTCGCAGACAGACAGATTGTCACCGAGACCTCGACCCACTAAATGGAGAGGGCCTATCCAGCGGTCGGACTACCCTTTCCACCTAGAGGGGGGGGGGTACACGCTTGCAACACGCACAGCCGTGCCTGAGCCCCATCTCGCATGACCAGATACTGACAGATTACATTCATTCATTACAGAGGTTCGTTCATTTTCTTAAAATACGTGCAGAAATTCGTTTTCATGACCTTTGAAATACGTGATGCATGAACAGATATGTGCATAATATAACCGTGCGGTAAACAAACAACGTGCATACCATCAAGACCGAAATTAAACTAACCTACAACAATTTAAACCTAACTACCCAACCAAAGCGAATTTAAAGCAAACATCTCTTCAGGGATCCTCGATACGACATCGAAGTATGGTGTAGATCAATTGGTCAGAGTAAGTCACGAAGACTTACCTTGGGCGCGCAGAATCTCAATCTTCGTCCACGGGAGTCGTGTGTCTGAGGAAAACACGATATCCACCGTTAAAACCAATTTGAATTATAAACATTTAAATTATAAAATCCTTAACTAATGAATTTCCTAAATTCCAACTTAGCTAATCAAAGCATTTAGAACGTCAATTAAGGCTCGATAATTCGAAATCTCAATTAACGAGTTTTTTCTCAAAAACCCGGAAATTTACCAATTTTTAACTTTTTCACAAATTGATTTTTCTTCATCCAATAACGTCAAATACGTTCAATACATACTTAATCACGGCTAACCTATTAATTACGAGCCCTAATTCGACATTTTTATCGAAACCCTAATCGAAACCCTAACGTTGAATCGACCTAAAACTTGGAATTTAACGCTCAAAGACCGAAGCTACTTACTGAGGGTGGCGAGAGGAGGAGAAACCGTGAAGGACAGAGGAAGAACGAAGGTCGGACGGAGGTCGGATGTCGTGAGAACGCCGGCGGCCAGAGAGAAGTTTCTTCTCTGTTCGTGAGCGCCAGAGAGAAAAGAGAGAAGTGAGGAGAAAAAGAGAGATTTGTGTTATTTATTAATTTTGGTTTGTAAATTACCATTTTGCCCTTCTTACTTAATTCTATTTGTTTCGTCCTTCGTTTCGTTAATCGTCCAACTATTCGGGATCATCAAATTTCCTAATTTCGCCAATAAGTCCAATTAGTTACCAGAGATTTATTAAAACTATCCGTTCGCAATTTGGACCTCATTTACTATTTTTACTAAAACGTCAATTATATTACGATAGAGGTAATTACTCGGAATATAGCGTTACTCTTCCGAAAATTCCCAAAAATTCCTTAAAATTCCAATTGGTCGTTTGGATCGTAATGACGCTTTCATTTCGTAAATTGGACCTGATTTGACATATTCACAAAAAAATGCCACGTATATTAAAATGGTAATATAATATACAATTTCGTACAAGCCGGGTATCACATAACCATTTAAAACAACATCTGTATCCTCGACATAACTTCAGAAATAATAAACTTCAACTACATTTAAATCACGTTTTCTTTGACAGAGAAGAAAATCCCAAGGGTATCAAAGCATCAAATAACTACTGAAACTTCACCTACAGACAAGTGCTAAACCGCCTCATCAGAACACCAAACCGTGGCATGAATGTGCTTCAACAGCATCACCTATTCCTCAGTAAATTCAGAGAACTCTCCAGTAGTTACCTCAACACCTACATCACAAAACTCATCTATTAGCCTAATGCTAAGCAAGTAAAACAATAATGAAATGGAATACTGAAACATAAATCCTAATCATGCAGTTTCTACTTTCACATCTCAGTTGTAATTTCGTTCATTCACTGATATGATCCCTCGGTTCCATTGGGAAGTGGATCAACTTTCCTAAAGTCATACATCCTCTTCTCGATTAAGGGGCGGATTAGTTCCCTTAACAGCTGATCTGATCCCTCAATTTCATTGGGAGTGAGATCGGTTCCCCAAAGTAATAAATCCTCTACTCGATTAAGGGGCGGATTACTTCCCTTAATAGCTAATCTGTTTCAATCTGTTCATACCTTGCCATAACATCACATATAAATTCATTTTCGTATTTCTTCAAAAACATGATGCATGACATAAAGAAAACACTCAAACATGCATAAACCTACTGTTTTGTGATGTAGGCCCGAAGGCACACACATTACTTCACTTACCTGGCTTCCCGAGAGGTTTCTGGTTGTAGGATATTCCAAGAGCTGGCTCACCTAAAACATAAGCACAACATTACTTAAACTTCATTCTAAATATTCGGAAATCTAAAGGGTTAGCCCTGGGAGTTCTTTTCTTCACCATTCCCGATTCATCGCTAAACCCCAAATCTCATCCCCCACTCACAGCACTTCTAAAATGCATACATTGTCATCCTTTAGTTACCTAGACACTAAAACAGCAAGTAATCGAATCAAAACTTACCTTGGTTGAAGGAAAATCGGGCAGGGGAATCGCCTAGAGGTTTCTGCTAGAGAACTGATGGCTGAGAGAGAAAAGGATAAACAGAATGACGGCTACAATGCATTAACCCCAAATTCTCTTTCCTTAAATATTATCCACTTTTAAATATCTAATTACCCTCTTGCCCTTGTATACTCATTAACTAATCTAATCACTTTTTCTCCAAATTCTTCATAAAATTAGTACATCATAATTTGATAAATTAAATTTGGTTTAATATAAACCGGGTGCTACACATTTGTTGGCCATTAATGGAACGAATGAAGTTTGAGTACATCGCCAAATATGTAGCTCGGTAATAATATTGATGAACGAAATTTTTCGGCGGCAATCTTATGAAATTTATGCATAGAATGACATGAACACAAGAGATTCCAGTAAACTCCCACCTTCGACATTTGCACACACCTGCATTCAGGTTAATGACATATTGTTCGTTGCCGTTGCTGACCTCAAACCTTATATCTTCTGCTAATTGAGCACTCCAATTATGAACTGCCTCTTTTAGCTTTCGCAGCTTTTTCATTATCTGAGGACACAGGATGTCTGTTGACTTGAGCATCTTGTCGTATTTTTTTACAATGCAAGTCATCAAGGTATTTCGAATAATCTCGAACATGGTCAGGATTGGTTTGTCCATGGCCGGCGATAGAACTGCATTGAACGACTCGCATAAATTGTTCAAGCCCAAGTCGCACTTGGAAATCGACGAAAACGCATGACTAACGCAATAGTTAGGTGGTGTTCGTCGAAGCCATGCGTTGGCATTCGGGTTTAGCTCATGCACCTTCCTCATTTCTATCTCAAAATATTCCCTTGTGGTTGCCATTGCTGTATTCCACATCACATCTATGTATGCTCTACCCTGAAATCGACTTTTGAAGTTTGCATACATATGCCGAAGGCAGTAGCAGTGTTCGACTAAACCAAATGACTCCTCCACAGCAAGCGACAACCCCTGACATTGTAAATAAAAACATACTTAACATAAAACAATATAATTACAACGCCCGAACAATACTACTACTAATAATATATACCTTTTGTAGATACGACACAAATGTCCATCTGCGTCCATCGTCAGTGCCTAGGTCATCCTGCAATATTTCTAAAAACCACTTCCACGAGTCCTTGCATTCTGACTTCACATTGACAATGACAATGAGATATATGTCATTGTTGCCATCAATATTGACGGCCGTGAGTAATTAATTGGCTGGGATAGGAGCCCTTCATAAGACATCCATCTAAACAGATAATAGGTCTACCTCGTTGCAGCAAACCTGCCTTGCAAGCAACCATACATATGTACATTCTTTCAAATATCATCTTCTCATTTTGCCCCTTACCCACCAAGTAACCATGTATTTTCATTGTGCTACTCGAATTTGATCTCCTGATTTCCACTGCATATGAATACAGTAGATTGAATTGCTTGTCGCCCCTCCCGTCATTAAGTTTTGTAGCATTATTTCTTGCTCTTTGGGCAAGACTGGGCGTAATGTTCACTTTATGTTCATTCCTCAACGTCTCAGTAATAGAAGAAATTTCCCAGTCCGGTTGACTTTTGAACCTATCCAAATAACGTTTTGCCAACTATTCTGCCGAAGCTGTCGATTATCAATTGTCCTTACACAACTGTGAGTTTTAAAGTAACTCTTTATTTGGAATGTCAACTCATTTTGCATGACCGAAGCATGCAGTCGTCACTTACATCCTCCTTGACACTCTGTCGTGAGTCTTGTACGTTCAATTTTAATGAATTTGATATCAAATCCATTTTTCAAAGTATAATTTCGTACTTCCTCTCTACTGGCCGTTAAAGAACTATATTTTCTACTCAAACAAAAATCATCCGAATTTTCTTCCTTTATTTGTATGTTTTCTGCCTTGTCATTATTCGACAAGAACGGTACTCGTAGCTCATCGTCCAGGGTTTGCGATGTTGAATGTACCTCTATTTTTTCAACCGCCTTTAAGTGATTGAATGCTTGAATATTACCGTATATAGGAGCGTCCTCCTTCGAAACGTTACGATTGATACTTTAAGGTTGAGGTTAAAAAATCCTATAGTTTAGGGTTTAAAGTGGTAATTATCCTTTCTTAAATTGTGAAACTGATTAGGGCGACAGCAGGAAATACATCAAATACATATTATGGTAGTGGAGAGATCTACAAATCTATGCAACAATGGTTCGATTTTCCGGCATGCTAAGGGAAGAAACCAAGTTTGAGCGAAAAGCCCATCTGCGAAAGCCTCTATTCTATAACGCGATTGCTTTCGTCGCGATTTAGGTCACCGTTTGCGGATTTTGAGGCGGTTCATCGTCGTTGAGAACCAGGGTGTATCAAATCCTATGAAGGAACGAACTCCTGCCCTCTTGACAAGAGCGAATGGGTTTTTTCTTTAATCCGGTGTAAACCCCTTAAAATCTCGATTCCCGTTTTGTGGAGGGAGAGAAAACGAGAGATGCCGTTGGGCTTGTGGCGCGAGCGGGTCTTTAATCAGCTTTTAATGCGTCAAAAATCAAGGCTATTTGCTTCAATATTCCACATTTCTTCTGCTTCTTTGGGTTCAGCTTCAGCTACAGCTAAAAGTCTCGTCGATCGAATCTCATCTATTCGTGACCCAAAACTCTCGATTGTTCCGGTGCTAAACAAATGGGTTGACGAAGGACGACCCGTTGAAAAAGATCAGCTTCAATCGCTGGTTAAGCTCATGAGGGACTTCAATCGCTTCAAACACGCTTTAGAAGTTGGTTCTCATCTTTCTATTTACTTACTTTATTTCTGTCGATTCTTCCTTTTGAATGTGCAAAAATGTTTTCAACTTGTGTTTCCAACTTTTCATATCTTGAATTATTTAAGCGACAAGGTATAGCTAGATTTATCAATTCTGCACTAGATTAATCTCCATTTCCATATCAGAAGATCATCTGAATGTTGCCTCTCCCCAATGTAGATTGGGATGAGTTTTCTCAATAATCTTTCATAAACTGAACACCTTTTGGGTTCAATTCCATATCCCCATCAAAGCTTTTTGTAGAACAATCAAATTTTAAGCAACATTTGATGCCAAATGTCCTAAGAATTTATTTCATAACTTGAACATATGCCTTTTCATCACTTAATAAAGGCTATTGCCACAGAATGTCCTAAGAAATTGATAGTAATTATCATCATCTTGTGAGTAAGAAGTCATGTGAATGCAGAGGGGCTGATTTTCATCCATTTTGCTGCGTCTAATCATCTAATCTTTTCCAATCCAGATATCCCTTTGGATGAGTGATCGGAGATTCTTCATCCTTTTACCAAGTGATGCTGCAGTTAGGCTGGATTTAATCAAGAGAGTTCATGGACTGGGACAGGCGGAAAATTACTTCAACAGCATTTCAAAGGAGCTGAAGAACTTTAGAGTATATTCTGCTCTTCTCAACGCTTACGTGCAAGAGAAGATGGTCGAGAAAGCTGAAGCTCTTATGGAAGAAATGAGACTGATGGGTTCCACAAAATCATCGTATTCGTACAATATTTTAATCAATCTCTACTCCCAAACTGGACAACACGAAAAGATTGGGACCCTAATGCAAGAAATGGACAAGATGGGAATTCCTCGAGATCAGTACACTATGTCAAACCTATTAGCTGCTTATGTTTCCGAATCAAACGTTCCTGAGATGGAGAGAATCCTGAATGAAATGGAGAAGGATCCTAAGTTCGATGTCGATTGGAAAGTTTATTCGGTTGTAGCAAATGGGTATATAAAAGCAGGGTCAACGAGCAAGGCTCTGGCGATATTGAAGGAAATGGAGAGGAAAGTGCGTGGTAATGGCGGGAAATCAGCATTCGAGTTTCTTTTATCTCTTTATGCTAAAATAGGCCATAAAAAGGAGCTGTACCGAATCTGGAATTCATGCAAACCGCCGCCCAGTAGACTGAAAGTGAATGATTCGTCTTACGGCTTAATGATTCGATGTCTTCAAAGTATGGATGATATTACAGGGGCTGAGAGAATTTTTGAAGAATGGGAGTCTCAATGCACGAGTTATGATTTCCGTGTTCTGAACAGTCTTCTCCTCGCTTATTGCAGAAAGGGTCTTTTTGACAAGGCCGAATCAGCTGCGAACAGAGCTGTGGAAAGAGGAAGTCTCAATCCCAATACATGGAATGTGATAGCCATGGGTTATTACAAACAGAAGCAAATGAGAAAAGCAGTTGAGATGTTGAAGAAAGCTTTGTTGATTTCATCGATGCGAGAGTGGAGGCCAAGGTCCGATATTTTAGAAGCTTGTATGGAGCATTTGGAAGAAGAGAGTGACGTTGAAGGAATGGAGGAATTGGTGGAATTGCTCAAGAATTCAGGCCTTTTAACCAATAATATATACCAGAGGATGCGGAGGACTTGTGTTGCAGCTGGAAAATCGGCTTCTGAAATTCTGAAATTCTTCATCAGTTGGAAGAGGATGGTTTTGCTGCAGATGAAGATACAGAAGAGATTCTCCTGACAAAACCATTAAGCTTGTAATTGATTTTAGAAAAACATTTGTCTGACGGTGGATCCATTTCCTGGATCTTACATCCACGGCCAAGTTTAAACCAGTTACGACATGATCAGCAAAGACAGACTAGGCTGAATAGTTTTCATCGTTGACAATCAAATGTCAGATTCGATAACGATTGGAAAATGATAAATAAATATTTTAAATTATAAATTTTAGCTCGACTTGTTAGATTTATTTCGCTGATTGTTGAGTTAGAAATGTTCTATATCGACGCAGCGGGATCCGATTGAAACCAACTCACATACAATCACAATTCTAGAGAAACTGGGGAACTCCAAAATTTCTTGAATATTGAAGAAAAATTGTATAGTTTCTTATAATTTGAGAAATCAAATAAAAGTCAATAAAATGGAAAATAAAGTCTAAAGCAGATGACTTTGCATCATATATAAACTATTAATATCCACGCTCATCAATGGGTGCTCAGTAAAATCTTCAATCCGTGTAACTTGAGCTCCATCACCCCCAAAAGATATTAGGATTTGATTTCTTCCCCAACCAAATGCATTTACTTAGCAGCAATCGATGGCGGAGTTGCTACATTTTGAGGTCTCTGTGGGCTCTGCGCTTCTCCACCAGAACCGCATCTTCTTCGCCTACAGTCGTCTCGCTGCACAGTAGGATATTTCAGGAAGGAAACCGTCCTGTTTCCATTATTCCTGATCTCAATCGATGGGTCGAAGAAGGCCGAGAAGTCAAACAGTCCGAGGTTAAGAAGCTGATCAAGCAGCTGAGAAACTACCGTCGCTTCGTCCACGCTCTAGAGGTGCATTTCTCTGATAAATTACTCTTCTTATGGTCCAGAGATTGAAATTTTTACATCTTATGGTTGCAGCGAAGAAATTAGTTGACGAATGTAAAAACAGTCTTGGTCTCTTTTATTGTCGTAGAGTGAGATTTGACATGGGATGAACTGGGTCTTGCTGTAAATAGCTTGGTTACGAAGCGGGTGATTTGATACAAAGCAATGGCCCTTTCTCTATTAGCATCATATTTTTATCTAATACCATTGGGATCAAAGATATGCTTTCAATTAATGCTGGAATTTGTATGTTTTTGTGCTCAGCATGATTGTAATTAACCAGATGAAGTTTTGTTTCCCGTTGATTATTGTGGAAGTCGAATTTAAATTCATACATCTCTGGTCTATCTCTACTATGATGCATGCTGCGTTCATAACTTTCACCAACTCAATAAGTGCTTACATAATCTCTATGCCCAAGGTTTTGTGTTTTTCCTTCTCCAATCTTGACAACGTTCGCATTGGATGCTGGAATTTGTTTGTCTTTTTGTGCTCAGAAAGATCTTTTTCTTTTCCAATGTTTTGATAATGTTCGAACTGTATGAAATTTGGAGCCTAGATTTGTTGTTGGATCATCAGCATTCGAAGTTCAGAAAGCTCACTATTATTTCCTTGTTGTTTTGCATCAGTTGTTGGAATGGATGAGTAACGAGATGAATCATGATCTGTCACCAGGAGACATTGCGATCCGGTTGCACTTGATCTCAAAATCAAATGGTCTGGAACAGACAGAGAAGTATTTTAATGACATCCCCGGCTCTTTAAGAGATTATAAGGTGTATGGCGCTCTTTTAACCTGTTATGCAGAACATAAATCTCTAGAAAAAGCCGAGGCAACTATGCAGAAAATGAAGGAGTTAGGATTTTTGAACAGATCTTTGACATATAACGTCATGTTAGGCCTCTACTCTCACATGGGTATGCACGAAAAAATGGATCTATTAATGGAAGAGATGGAAGAAAGAGGAATTAATCGTGACAGATTCACCTATAACATTCGAATGAATGCCTATGTTTCTGCATCTGATGTCACAAAAATGGAGCAGCTTCTCTCTAAAATGGAAACTGATTCTCATGTTACTATGGACTGGCATGCCTATCTCGTTACTGCAAATGGATACCTAAAAGCCGGCCAGGTTGAAAAATGCAAGTTGATGCTAAGGAAATCAGAGCAACTCATTCGTGGTCTACGAAAGTGGTTTGCATACGAATGTCTCCTCATGGTATATACTTCTATTGGAAGTAAGGAAGAGGTCTATCGAATCTGGAACTTGTGTTTAAACCTTGGTAAAAGAATCAATTCGGGATATCTTTGCATGCTCAGTTCACTCATGAAGCTTGATGACATTGATGGTGCGGAGAAGATCTTGGAAGAGTGGGAATCTTCGAGGAATTACTTTGACTATAAAATTCCGAACCTGATGATAAGTGGATATTGCAAAAAGGGTCTTCTTGAGAAGGCTGAAGCATACATAAAACGGCTTATTGAGAATGGATAAGAGCCAAACGCAAGCACTTGGAGTGCACTGGCAACTGGTTATCGCTCTAATGGTCAGATGGTGAAGGCAGTAGAAACGATGAAGAAGAGTGTGGTTGCCACTTAACCCGGATGGAAGCCTAATCGCTATACTTTGGTTTCCTGCCTTGAATTATTAAAATCCAATGGAAATGTGGAGGAAGCGGAGAATATTCTAGGGTTGATTAAAGGTAAGTGGCTCCTTCCAACAGAAATTTATGAGAAATTGGAATCTTACATTAACTGCTTGAATCCCAATTCTAGCATCCTTGATGAGGTCAACCAGAGCTTGGAAATGGGAGATTAGTGTTAAATTATTTCTCTAGGTTTTTCTGTGTTTCTAATCCCAAATGAAACTACACCAGAGAATCACAATCATGTTATTAAATATAAAGAGGAAAGCGGAAGCGTACCTGAATCTTTAGTCATGGCTTATTATGGTTTTGATCTTCCAGAATGTAGAATTTCCTTAGGGTTCATAAATCTCTCTCTGTTGATGGGGATACAAAGAGATACCTTTTCACTCTACGTTTGGGGACTATAACTTAACTGCTATATAGCAGTTATAAAACTTTTGCTTATTTTTAATTTGGCCCTTTCATCAAATTAGAAATTCTGTATATGGTATCCACAATAAATATTCATGACATTTATGTCTTTAAGTCAAATTCCTTATTTCAAAATATACTACATAAGTTTGAATTATAATAATTGATGATCATATACATTCATTTATATATAAGTGTCCCAAAATTCTAACAATCTCTCACTGGACACATACAAGATAATGAATGTGATATCTTTAGTGTGCACATGTTTTGTCATCAAATCTGAAGACATTCCGAACAATCTCGTCCATTAATCATATTGACATAGGATCAAAGCGGTCTTCGTTGTATCAATCACAACTAAACCCATCAATGGTCACGTACATCAACATCACTAAATGACATAGATCAATCATGAATTAGTGGCATGAAAATTACATGCAAGGTGATCTTTTCATGTCAATTTTCAACTGGTTCTACCAGGGGGTTGGAAACTAACTATTCCAGTTCTACAATCAATTGTGGCATGGTGTTTAAACAACCAGTCCATTCCTAAGATCACATCAAATCCCAAAATATCCATAACAATAAGATCAGCAGGTAGACTCACATTTCCTACCAACACATCACTGTCTAGCATCACTTGGTTAGAGTGCATGCTTTCACCAGAGGGTAAAGCAACATTAAACATATGCATGGAAGGGGTAAACTGTACATCTAACTTATCAGCAAATGCAGATGCAATAAATGAATGCGTTGCACCAGAATCTAATAAGGTAAAAGCAGGCACAGAATTGATCAATATGGTACCTGACACAACAGCGGGCTGTTCTTCACTTGACTCCATCATGGAGAATATTCTTGGTTTGATCAAAGCAGGGCCACCCTTTGGATTTGGGCAGTCTCTACTAATGTGTCCGACTTTGTTACAATTGAAGCATCTGGTGACTCTAGGCTTCGGGCACTCCTTGAATGTATGTCCAATCTCCTCACAGTTGAAACATTTTCCAAAGCCCATTCTGCACTCGCCAAGGTGGTTCTTCAAACACTTGGGACACTGGGGGAAATTCCTAACATTCTGTACCTTCCCACCTGACCCTTGGCTGCTCTGGCCTTCACTAGGCCTCTTCATTCCTCTCTGAGGATGTGGCTGAACAAACCTTTGTAGGGTTTCCTTCGATCCAGCACACTTCCTTTCAGCTTCTTCCACTTCCAGAGCAGTGGACACAACTTCACTTAATGTCAAACCCTTAATTCCACAGAATTTAACTCCTCGGTAAATCTCAGGTTTCAGTCCATGCACAAACTTGAACACTTTTTCCTCATCCATGTGAGCAAAATGTCCAGCAAACCTGGACAGAGACTCAAACCGCCTACTGTACTCGGCTACAGACTCTGTCTGCTTCAAGTTTAGAAATTCCAACTTCTTTGCAGTCTGGACAGTGCTGTTAAAATACTTCTCATAGAAAATGTCCTTGAATTGAGACCAAGGCATCGCCAAAACATCAGTGGCGGTCTCAATAGTTTCCCACCAAAGTTGAGCATCTTCAGCCAGATGAAATGTTGCCAACGTGACCTTGTCCCCCTCTCCAATGTTGGCGCACCTGAACATGCTCTCTATCTTCCTAAGCCATCCTTCAGCAATAACTGGATCAGTTGACTGACCATCAAACGTGGGTGGTCTAAGTCTCCGGAACCTATCTCCAGAATTCTCACTGTTAGAACCAGAGTTGGCACTTCCTTGTGCCTCTCGACTCAACAATATTCCTAGTTGATCAGACTGTTGACGCACTATATCAGTCTGCTGACGCATCAATTCGGTCAGCTGCCTAATTACACTAGAGTCCTCTTCACGTCTTGGACTTGGTATTTCTCTTGGTATCCTTGGTCTTCCTGGTCGTCTAGCCATTATACTAAATTCCCTGCACAGGGTTAAGTGCCCTCATAAACATTTTATAGCTAAAGCTAACTTAAACACTTACAGTTGTTGGAGTGCTTCCATGCAACGATTGACACTGATGAGTAATCTTTTGAACAGTTTAACTGAATGTCTCTGATACCATAATGTGACGCCCCGAGTTATCTGAACCCGATTCGTCACGCACCACCCGTACATGACTAAGCATTTCATTCATATTTTAAACTTTTGCAGCGGAATTAATTTAAATAACCTAGAGTTAAACAAAACCATAAAATGTTTGGATAATCGGATGAAATGTTCAAGATAATCGACCAAAAGAAATAAAGGTTTAAACCACGAAACACTGTTAAGTCTCTGAAGTCAACCACATCTGCCGGTGGAAAAGTCAACGGAAGAAGCAGACACAGCAAATATAAGACTCCTGCCAATGACGTGGACCTGAAGACTTGGAACTGAAAGACATTCGGAAGTCAACATGGCTTCATCTGCCGATGAAGTCAACATGGCTTCATCTGCCGATGAAGTCAACATGGCTTCATCTGCCGATGAAGTCAACACGACTGCACATACAACTTCATATGCCGATGAAGTCAACATGGCTTCATCTGCCGATGAAGTCAACATGGCTTCATCTGCCGATGAAGTCAACATGGCTTCATCTGCCGATGAAGTCAACACGACTGCACATACAACTTCATATGCCGATGAAGTCAACATGGCTTCATCTGCCGATGAAGTCAACATGGCTTCATCTGCCGATGAAGTCAACATGGCTTCATCTGCCGATGAAGTCAACATGGCTTCATCTGCCGATGAAGTCAACATGGCTTCATCTGCCGATGAAGTCAACATGGCTTCATCTGCCGATGAAGTCAACATGGCTTCATCTGCCGATGAAGTCAACATGGCTTCATCTGCCGATGAAGTCAACATGGCTTCATCTGCCGATGAAGTCAACATGGCTTCATCTGCCGATGAAGTCAACACGACTGCACATACAACTTCATATGCCGATGAAGTCAACATAGCTTCATCTGCCGATAAAGTCAACACGACTGCACACACAACTTCATGTGCCGATAGAAATAAGTCTATATCTATCGATAGAAATAAGGCTACATCTTCCGATGCCTTTACTGAAGACATATTCCGATAGAAATATGGATACATCTACCGATGAAAATAAAACTACATCTTCCGGTAGACAAAACTCACGGTCCCAACTGATAGAAAACAGAACAATATTTCAACTCCTCACAATCTATACCAGAACGATACAACTGCAGTAAAAACTTGTCTATTCTATTAAAACCTTTCAGAAAAAAAAACAATTTAAATCTTCATGTTACTCAACTCTAGTAAAATAATCCGGTATTAAAACCAACAGAATACCACTATCAGAAAAGTAAACTCAATATGCATTCAAAACATTGAAGTCTCTACTGTTATAAAAATTCAATCTATTTAATTCAAAACATTAACCACTAAACCTTCATCCTAACAGACATCAGTTAAACTGCCCCATCAGCTGCCAGAACATTGTATAGATGCACTCCTCCAACCCAACTAGCCCTCTGTGAACTCAGTAAACACACCTGCTAAAGCTTCTTCACCTACATCACAAAACTCATCTATTAGCCTAATGCTAAGTAAGTAAAGCAAAAATGTATGAAAAGCTGAAAACATGTCATCCTAGCATGCAGTTTCTACTTTTCTCATCTCTGTTACATATTCGTCGTTATAATCTGATTCCTCTCTAAATTGGGAGTTGAATCACTTCTCCCAAAGTATGAACATCCCTGTCTCATTAGGAGCTGGATTAATTCTCCTAACAGTGAATATATATACTGATCAATGTTCAGATCCACTTCGAAATTGGGAGTTGGATCAGTTCCCTTAACAGAAAATGTTTCACATAAATCACTTCAGAATGTTCACTTCCTCACTATATCAAAACATGTAAACTCATTTTCGTATACTTTCAAATATATGATGCATGAAAACTGGAAATAAACACATAAACATGCATAAATCCTAATGTTTTGTGATGTAGGCCTGAAGGCACAAACAAACTCTACTTACCTGGATTCCTAGCAAATGCTCGGTTAAGAGCTACCTCGGGGGTTTGGTTCACCTATATTCATAAACAGAATGTTAAACCTCAATCTAAGCTATTCAGAAATCTAAGGAGTGGGTTCGGCATTTCTATTTATCTAACATTCCCGATTCTGCTCTAATCCTCAAGCAGAATCTCTCACTCGCAACATTATCAAAATGCATACATTGGGATCCTTAAGCTACCTAGGTACTAAAATCAGCAATTAATCGAATCTAAACTCACCTTGGTTGGAGGAATCTGTGAGGAAATCGCCTAGAGAGCTCTGCTGGGTTGAGCTGAAAACCGAGAGCGAAATGAGTATGACGGCTATACCTCATTCAATTTTTCCTTAAATACGTTATCCATAACATAAATTGACAATTACCTTTATGCCCTCACTTAGTTACTCATTAACCTAATTGATTTTACCCCTAATTTCATTCTATAAAATTCACACTTAGAAGATTAATTGGTTATTTTAATTCTAATAAACCGGGTGTTACATTCTCCGTCCGAATCGCAAGGTCCATGTCCATGCACCCGAGAACTATCTGAATGTTCTCCTTCCAGTCCTTAAAGTTAGTACCATTAAGGACTGGTACTGAACTTAGGTTGACAGAAATATTAGCAACATTCGCTGAAAGAGAACATTAAAAATAAATAAATAACATGCTCACAACCATAATTATCAATAAAATTCAAAATAATTAGCAAATTTCATATCAAGATACCTAGCGCACCATTAATTTCAAGTCTTTGGACAGTAAAATCAACTGCAAGTGATACTCTTGTTGTATTAATCAAACACTAACAATAATGCATGACAAATAACAAACCCCTCTTTGGATTGATTTATTATTCTCATGTAAAATCCTTATAATCGTTACATGTTTACTATCATAGGTAATTATGTAGTTCGGCCAACTATTAATCGTCCTTTAGGCCGATTAATAATTGCATGAACTTACATACTTACAACATTCAAAATTCGTCATGAATAATCTACGTAAGAGAGGTCACTTTGGCGACATCTTATTTCAATTTATTCAATCAGAATGATGAACCATAATTACTTTATTATATAGTATGCCAATTAAATGAATTCAATCAAATTAAATAAATAATAATATAAATAAATAAATCCCTAGATCTGAATCCGAATCCCAAGCATTGAACCCTTGGTCAAAGAAGAGTAAATGTTCATGACATTGCAGCAGAAACCCACAAACAATATTTAAAAAAAAAAACATCTCACAATTTTCTCTCTCTAGCTTTTTTCTTGTATTCTTCAATGAACGAAAAGTATAATAAATTTTCGTCAAAAAATATTCTGGGAAGGCTAGGATTCATCCGCCATTGACCGACAGAAGAAAGACAAAGCAGTGAGAGAAAAAAAAATATGCACTTTTAACCCATAACAGTGAGCGACGTTTTCTTTTCTTTTAATCGATCAACAGAATAAGGGCTCCATCAACAACAGAAAGAAAATTTGTTCGAAGATCACAACCAAAATTAATTTTTATCGTCCTCAAATCAAGAACAAGATTAAGGACTCTGATACCAATTGTTAAATTATTTCTCTAGGTTTTTCTGTGTTTCTAATCTCAAATGAAACTATACCAGAGAATCACAATCCTGTTCTTGATTAAATATAAAGAGGAAAGCGGAAGCGTACCTGAATCTTTAGCCATGGCTTATTGTGGTTTTGATCTTCCAGAATGTAGAATTTCCTTAGGGTTCCTAAATCTCTCTCTGTTGATGGGGATACGAAGAGATACTTTTTCACTCTACATTTGGGGACCATAACCTAACTGCTATATAGCAGTTATAAAACTTTTGCTTATTTCTAATTTGGCCCCTTCATCAAATTAGAAATTCTGCATATGGTATCCACAATAAATATTCATGACATTTATGTCCTTAAGTCAAATTCCTTATTTCAAAATATACCACATAAGTTTGACTTATAATAATTGATGACCATATACATTCATTTATGTATAAGTGTCCCAAAATTCTAACAATTAGTTCTTTCATGTTTGATAATTTAACTGAAGCGGGATTGGATACTTAAACATTTCTAGGCAGTTAGATCTCTGACGTAGAATTCGTGTCAATGTCGAGATTATTATAGTTCAATTATTTGAATTTTAACGCATTGAATGATACATGGCAGACATTGATGATTGTGGAATCAAGTTCACGTAGAATTCATGTCAATGTCGAGATTATTATAGTTCAATTATCTGGATTTTAACACATTGAATGATACATGGCAGACATTGATGATTGTGGAATGGAGTTCTTAAATTTGAAGTAGGCTGTTAATTAAGTTTTTAAATTAAAGTCAATATTGTTATTTTAACCATGACAAAAACTATTAAAAGTATAAATGTAGAAATTATATAATGTTATTAAAATCAAACAGAAATTAATAGGGTAAAGTGCAAATTGAGCCTTACAACTAAGTGAAAATGATAATTTATACCGTAAAATCAAATAATTGACAAAAACAACATTAATGTATGGGTAATGGGCAATTCACCCCTACCGTGATATTTTCTGTTAAAATGACACGTTTTCATCAAAAATACCCCTGCCCATGCCCTGTAGCTTCTCCACTGCATCGTCTTCTTCTCCGACCTGCTAAGAGCATAACACTTGTAGAAACCCTAATCCACATGCAAAATGGATAATTTCCCCCGCCTATGGTGAAGCAACCGATTGAAAAGCCTGCAGAAAGAAGCGATTCCTCGCTCTCTTGTAACTAGCTTCCAGCAAGCTACAGCGATCTGAACAACCAGGGGGTATGATCGAATTCATTCATCTGGGTTCTTGCTAAAATGCCTGATCTTGTTGATTTCCTCAACGACAATCTTCTCTCCATCTTCGACATTCTGGGATTGTGTTGCAGAGTCAAAACCTGTTGATTTTCAATGCCATTTTCAGCCCCACCAAGCTCGTAATAACCCTCTTTACAACCTGGGTAGATTCCATCTCCTGTTCTTAAAGTATTTCTGCAACAATCTCTGCAAGTATTTCTGCAACAATCTCTGCAGATTTTGAAATCGCAATCATAGGGGAGAATCTCTAAGCCTCTTTCGTCGGTCATGGCTTGTCCGTCGAATTCTAGAACAGAGTAAGGAGACCCATTAGCTCTGGTCATTTGAGGGTGGCTAGAATTAGATTCTATCACTTTTTCTTTTAAATGTGCTTGCATTACGTAGTTGTAGCCACCAGTAAATAATGAACTCGTAGCAAATTGATCTTCAACTCTCCTTGAAGTTGATCTCTCATGGCAATTTCGATTGGTTGGTTATCTAGTTGAGGAGTAATGTGAAATGTATATGTAGCGAACTCTACATTTCCAATTTCATCGTCTAAATCATGGCTTGATTGGCTTTATATGGTGGATTGTTGGGGCCACGTTGGATGATCTCGACGAAGCCGCCATTAACGCCGATCAAAGCTTTTCGTCAATCTACAAGCACATAGAAATTGAATTGTTCTAACAGATAAATAACTATCAAACCCATAAACTTAATTCCAGATAAGAAGACAAAACAATCAAACTAATTCGAAATCCACCCTCTCTTTCTCCATGTTTGGACTAAGGATTTGAAATTTGACACTAAAATCTTGTTCTGCTTTTCTTCCTTAAATGGTAAAAGAGATGAATAAATAAAGCAATCTGAGTATGAAACTCTCAAAAAGATTTCCAAGTGTAACCACCGGAAGAGAGCGTGGCAATGAAAAATTCAAACATTGCCGACTCACTCAAGCTCGCAAAGTAAGAACCTCAGATTAAAACTTCGACCAGTTCTACCTTGCTGTCATCATCCATAACAGAGGACAAAAATGCAAAAACAAGAACGAATCAACAAAACCCCCTTCTTCTTTAACAATTCTAACGCAAACACAGTTCGTTTTCCAACCTACAGCAGAAGCCCGTGTGTAAGATTGATATTGTCTAAGAAGGGGGTGAATTAGACCTTTTTAATTTTTAATCACAAGTCAACCTAATTTCTCTCTTGATTAAACTTATAGATTTAACACAAGTAATCAAATAATGTAAAGAGAGAGTGAGAGAAATTTTGACACCAGTATTTTTACGTGGTTCGGCCAAACTGCCTACGTCCACGCTCCAAGGCTCCCCCTTGAAGATTCCTTACTTCTCCTCAACGAGAAACTCTGATCGAACTTACGGGCTTCGATCCACAGCCTTACACAATCCTGGATTGAACTTTACGGGCGTCAATCCACTGCCTTACAGGTTTTTCAGGTTTGAATGATAGATTACAATAATCTACAAACTCTCAAAACAGAATCTCAAGTTTTGGAATAGAGAGATGTAGATTGAGAATACAGAGTATGATAGTTTCGCAGATTAGGGTTCAAGAATAAAATTCGCAAAAGTTGTTCCTTTGAACTCTAACCTTGACTTATATACTCTGTCTTCAAATCGGCTTGGCTTTAATGCTCCTTATCCAATAATAGAAACTTTGTTACCGTTGGAGCAACTTCCGTACAAGTTCAGGTAGCCGTTGCCGTTTGTAGTTGCAAATCGTCGTCGCCATTAATGTTCTGGAGTTATGGCTGAAAACGACGTCACTGTAGCTTCGCGGCTAATTTGAATTCTGGCGGAAGACAAAGCTGCTCTGTAGTCTTGAACCGCCAACGTGTGATGCAACTTAAGAAACTTGAACCGGCATCGTTGCTTGAACCGGCATCGGATGATGAAGCTTTAAATGCTTGAACCGGCATCGGATGATGAAGCTTTAAATGCTTGAACCGGCATCGGATGATGAAGCTTTAAATGCTTGAACCGGCATCGGATGATGAAGCTTTAAATGCTTGAACCGGCATCGGATGATGAAGCTTTAAATGCTTGAACCGGCATCGGATGATGAAGCTTTAAATGCTTGAACCGGCATCGGATGATGAAGCTTTAAATGCTTGAACCGGCATCGGATGATGAAGCTTTAAATGCTTGAACCGGCATCGGATGATGAAGCTTTAAATGCTTGAACCGGCATCGGATGATGAAGCTTTAAATGCTTGAACCGGCATCGGATGATGAAGCTTTAAATGCTTGAACCGGCATCGGATGATGAAGCTTTAAATGCTTGAACCGGCATCGGATGATGAAGCTTTAAATGCTTGAACCGGCATCGGATGATGAAGCTTTAAATGCTTGAACCGGCATCGGATGATTAAATCAAAGACATCTTCCGTCTTTGTCGTTTAGTGATCGGAAGAGTATTTTGTTGAAGTCATCCGCCTTTGTCGACTAGCGAGCGTAGGACTTCATCGGGTTAGCTCATCTGCCTTGTCGTTTAGCGAGCGGTGGAGTCCTTCCATCGGGTTAGCTCATCTGCCTTGTCGTTTAGCGAGCGGTGGAGTCCTTCATTTTACTCATCCGCCTTGTCGTTTAGCGAGCGGTGGAGTCCTTCATTTTACTCATCCGCCTTGTCGTTTAGCGAGTGGTGGAGTCCTTCATTTTACTCATCCGCCTTGTCGTTTAGCGAGCGGTGAAGTCCTTCATTTTACTCATCCGCCTTGTCGTTTAGCGAGCGGTGGACTTCGTCTTGTAAACAATTCCGCTCTTGTCGTTTTGTGACCGGTAGACTGAGTCTTGTAAACGACTCCGCTCTTGTCGTTTTGTGACCGGTGGACTTAGTTATTTTAATTTGCACATTTCAGCCCTGTGCACTTAATCACATGCATTAAATACTAAAATATCCTTTTTAAGGGTATCTCCAACAGATTTAACTCAAATGCATTTCATTATATTCAATTAATAAACATAATCAAATTACAATATTAAACAGACAAATACATCATCAAAAACAAATTTAAACTTAAACATCATTTAAGTCAACAATCTCCCCCTTTTTGATGATGACAATCTAAAAATTTGATTATTAATACTCTCCCCCATAATCTTAGCTCCCCCACAATATATGCATTATATCCAGTTACAGATGCATAGCATATTCATAATTAGCATTCCAAATTAGTATTTGCTAAACATGCTCAATCAAATATGCAATCTGTCCAGAACTCAATCAAATACATTTCTCATTCATTAATATATCATTCTCCCCCATTGACATTATCAAAAATAAACCAATAGGCAGCACGATAACAGAGAAATAGCCAAAAACAATGCATTCAACAATAATGTATGTGTAGTAAAGAATAATGTAGTCTGTAAAAGAAAGCTATAACAAAAAATAAACATCACTTTTTGAAGAGATTTAAATGACGATGCCAAAAGGCTTTCTGAACATATAAAGGCACGTCACGAGGGGGATTGAAATAGGCATCAACCATAGCGGAAAGTGAAGCAATAGTTCGAGGGAGGGGTGATTGATAGACCACCATATTCATGCAAGGAGCAGGGGGTGGAGAAGATTCTCTGGAAACCACCATGTCCTGACAGGAAGGAGGCTCGATTGGAGGAGCAACAGGAGATGAAGGCTCTACCAAAGAAGCACTAGGTGATGCATCCATTGGACTGGAGGGCTCGAAGGATGGCTCCTGTACAGAAGCAGCAGCAGAGGTAGAGAATGCCAGTTCAGACTCCTATAAATCCAAAGGCATCACTCGAGAATCTGCAACAACCTCTGGTCTGTAAAAAGGAAGGAGGAGGTCTTCATATGTAGGCTCAGAGGGTCTGAGAGGAATATGTGCTGCAGGGCAAAGAGCCTCGACTTTAGATGTAAGAGCCTTAAGGTCACGGGAGAAGATCCTGGTATGCCTTTCCCATTTTTGATCCATTTGACCCCGTTCCACAACTGCAGATTCGTGCAACTCCGCTTTAAGTTGATTGATCTTGGACTCAATGGACAAGTCAAAATCAGGCTTGAGTTTGTCAATGCTGGACTTTAACTCCGTATACTGCTCCAGACTGATAGAAGATCTCATTTGATATAAGAGGGGAGTTGCAGGAGTGACAGTTGGAATTGGTGAGGTCACTTGGACTGTTAGGGGTAGGGAGACTCTTAGAGCAGGGGGAAGGTCTGGAGACACAAGTGGAACTGAGGGAGGTAGTGGAGGTGCAAGAGGAGACGAAGGGGCAGAGGCAGGCATGGTAAGCATCAACAAAGAGGGTGAATGAGGAATATCATGAGAGATATCATGAGCAGAGAATGCAGTCACATCTGCAGCATCCAAATCAGACTCCTCTGCTAGGATAAGTTTTCTTTTCCCCCTTTGAACAACATCGGACTGAGCAGTTTCCAAATGGGCTGGTGGACCATGTTTGATTATTGAGGAAATTGCTCGAAACACCGGAGAGATGGAGGGAAGAGAAGGCTGAGAAGGTTGAGAGGGTGGAGGGGAAGTAGGGGAAGGAATGCTAGGTGCAGAATGAGCAGAAATAGCTTCAAAGGGATTAGCTGAAGCTAATGAAGCAGGTTGTCTAGTCCTTGGAGGAGGGGCACGACGACGGGGCACTGGAGGAGGACGTTTAGGGCCAGTGACACGAGGACTAGGTGGTGAAAAATCAAAAGCAGGGATCTCAGAGTCACCACCACTTTCTTGAACAGAGGATTCCTCATCCAAACTTATTTCCCGTTTTCCTTTTCGGGCAGCTGTGACCATAGCAGTCTTCTGCTTGGACTGATCCATAACAAATTTCCCTTGACGATTTTTCTTAATTCCCATCCTGGATAAGGTGTCCTTGGAGTAAAAACTGGTTGATTTCAGACAGGTAGGATCCTCATCATCAGGGAATTCAACCTGAAACTTCTCAAAAATCTTCATGAGAAGGAGGTTATAGGGAAAAGAGGTGGAGGGGCTTGAAGAAACGCTCTGAATCATTCTTCTCAAAATCATGAATCCAATGTCAACAGGTTTCTTCATATAGATGGCATACAGAATGACAAGCTCCATGCTGCTAACGTCATCATAATGACCACCCTTAGGAAGGACATTATAGCAGATCATTTGATGAAGAAGACGAGCTCTAATGGTTAAGTGCTTGCTTTTCAAAGGATTGGGAATGTTGTGTGGATCAAGAGCAATTTCTTTTAAAAATTGTTGGCCATCAGGAAGTCTTAGGAAAGGAATTTCTTGCCCTATGGAATAAATTTTGGAATGTTGATCCAAATCGGGATAGCCCAAAAGCTCATTGATAAAATGGGAGGTGAGTTCTATGGTTTTTCCGTGCACATAGCTTGAAATGATAGATTGGTCAGATGTAAAGCTGAGATTAGCATAAAACATCCTAATGGCCGAGGGAAAATAGAAGGACTCAACCTCAAACAGCCCTATTAAGCCAACATCAGTCAACGGTGCTATAATGTTTAAAGAAACTAGCTCGTTGGGAACCATACCACGTCCTGGGATCAACTTCTTATCCTTAAAATCGCCGTGATATCTGATTTCAGCAGCCTCATTTAGAAAATAGAGCGACGGCCAACTATTTGCCCCGGGGGAACACGCGTGCCGGACGAGGATTGGGTTTGGCTTTCTTTTGCGGTGGCCCCGCATCACTTCGAGACGAAGAAGCGAGATGATCATGTTCACGAGCTGGTTCCATTGGAGAAATTTTGCGAAGATGACCTTGATGGAGAAAGGGTTTACGAGATAGAGAGTTTACTGAAAGGGCGCGAAAGATGAAGCGTTTCGGAGAAGAAACCGAGTTTAAAAGAGAAAGAACCACGCCCGACGATGAACTCACACGTGTAAAACTGATATTGTCCGATTGATGACACGTGTCGGCAGATTAGAAAGTATATCATCCGGTCTGTGGATAAACTACATCTTCCGGTGAATAGGAAAGGGACCGGTGGATGTGAAAAAAAAAAGAATAGAAACTTATCTTTTCTCATACTTGAGAAGACCTAATCTTATTCTAATACCACAGAATGTTTTCTCATCCAAAGGCTTTGTAAAAATATCTGCCAATTGATCTACAGAATTAACAAATTCCAAAGAAACATCACCCCTTTGAACATGATCTCGGATAAAATGATACCTTACATCAATATGCTTGGTTCTAGAATGCTGAATAGGATTTTTGGAAATGTTGATAGCACTAGTGTTATCACAACGAATAGGAATCCTATCATAAAACAGATTATAGTCCTCAAGAGTTTGCTTCATCCAAAGCATTTGTGCACAGCAACTGCCAGTAGCAATATATTCACTTTCAGCAGTTGACAATGCAACAGAATTCTGTTTCTTAGAATACCAGGAAACTAAGGATTCACCTAGGAATTGACAAGTTCCACTGGTGCTTTTCCTATCAACCAGACTACCAGCATAATCAGAGTCTGAGTATCCTATTAAATTGAAAGAAGTACCTTTTGGATACCAGAGACCTAAGTCAGGTGTCCCACTTAAATATTTAAAAATCCTTTTGACAGCAGTTAAGTGAGATTCCTTAGGAGCAGCCTGAAATCTAGCACAAAGACATACACTGAAAAGAATGTCTGGCCTACTTGCAGTCAGATACAACAAAGATCCAATCATACCACGATATTTCTTAATGTCTACACTTATACCCTTTTCATCTTTATCCAACTTAGTAGTGGTACTCATAGGAGTCTTGGAAGATTTGACAGTTTCTAATCCGAATTTCTTAAGGAGTTCCTTAATGTATTTTTCTTGACAGAAGAAAATTCCATCAGGAGATTGACTAATCTGAAATCCTAAGAAGAACTTTAACTCCCCCATCATACTCATTTCAAATTCACTTTGCATGAGGGAAGAAAACTCATTACACATGTTGACATTGGTTGATCCAAAAATAATGTCATCGACATATATTTGAACCAGCAGAATGTCCTTATCCTTTTGCCTGGTAAACAGAGTTGAGTCGGTGTTACCCTTTTTGAAATTCCTTTCCTCAAGGAAATTCCTCAATCTGTCATACCAAGCTCTAGGAGCCTGCTTAAGACCATAAAGAGCTTTCATAAGTCTATACACATGATTCGGTTTAGCATAGTCTTCGAATCCTAGGGGCTGCTCTACATAAACTTCTTCCTGAATATAACCATTTAAGAAGGCACTCTTTACATCCATTTGAAAGAGTGTGAAGTTTTTGTAGCAAGCATAAGCTAAGAGCATTCTAATGGATTCTAATCTGGCTACAGGTGCAAAGGTTTCCTCAAAATCTATTCATTCTTCTTGATTGTAACCTTTAGCAACTAATCTAGCTTTGTTTCTTACAACAATACCATTTTCATCCAATTTATTCTTATAAACCCATTTTGTTCCAATAATGGGATGATCCTTAGGCCGTGGAACAAGTTCCCATACCTTGCTCCTTTCAAATTGATTTAGCTCTTCTTGCATAGCTAAAATCCAATACTCATCATTCTCGGCCTCTTCAAACTTCTTAGGCTCTACTTGAGAGATAAATGCCACATTGGCACAGAGATTCCTAAGAGAGGATCTAGTCTTTACTCCTAATGAAGGATCACCTAAGACTTCATCTATTGGATGGTTTCTGACATATTTCCAATCTCTAGGAAGATCAGGATTTTCATCCTTGACAGAAATAATATCTAGAGAAGTAGAAGAGGGTTCTATAGATTTTTCTTCTTGAGTGGGATCAGTAGGCTTTTCTAAGGAAAGAGAATCCAGTTGTCTATCCAAAGTATCATCCTCATCCACATTGATTAATGGCTGAGGGGACTCATCAAAGTTAACATGGACTGATTCCTCAACAACTAGAGTTCTCCTATTAAATACTCTATAGGCTTTACTAGAAAGGGAATAACCCAGAAAAATTCCAACATCAGATTTGGAATCGAATTTTCCTAACTTATCCTTAGTGTTTAGAATGAAACATTTGCTTCCAAAGGCTCTAAAGTATTTAACAGAAGGAGTTTTTCCACTCCAGAGTTCATATGGTGTTTTCTCCAGAATAGGTCTTATGGAGACACGATTCAGCACATAGCAGGCTGTAGCAACAGCTTCAGCCTAGAAATACTTAGGAAGAGAATTCTCATTAAGCATAGTCCTAGCAAGCTCTTGGAGAGATCTATTTTTCCTCTCAACAACACCATTTTGCTGAGGGGTTCTAGGAGAAGAGAAGTTGTGCTCAATTCCATGTTTGAGACACAAGAGTTCAAATTTCTCATTTTCGAATTCTCCACCATGATCACTACGAATAGTAACAATGGTGAGCTCCTTTTCATTTTGAACTCTTTTCCTAAAACTAGAAAAGGTTTCAAAAGTCTCATCCTTAGACTTCAGAAAGAAAACCCAAGAAAATCTGGAGAAGTCATCTACAATAACAAAGGCATAAAATTTGCCACCTAGGCTGGCTATATTGGAAGGACCGAAGAGGTCCATGTGAAGGAGTTGGAGAGGCTTAGAGGTAGAAATTGAATTCTTAGAAGCAAACGAACTTTTGATCTGCTTGCCCATTTGACAAGCTTCACAGACTTTATCCTTTTCAAAGGATATCTTAGGGATTCCTCTAACTAAGTTCTCCTTAGTAATCTTAGCTAAGGTATCTATCACTACGTGTCCTAATCTCCTATGCCAGATCCAACAGTCATTAGAAGAATTCACAGCAAAACATTTTTCAACACTACAATCAATAACATCAATGTCAATGACATAAATATTTTCTTTCCTAAAGCCAGTAAAGAGAATTTTGCCATTTGCAGCATCTTTAATTATGCATGAATCTGATTTAAATATTACTTCATAACCTTTGTCACATAATTGACTTATGCTAAGCAAATTGTGTTTTAACCCATCAACTAATAAAACATTTTCTATAACAGGATTGATAGGGTTACCTATGTTGCCAATGCCAACAATTTTGCCCTTTTGGTTTCCACCAAAAGTGACACTGCCCTTTTTCTTGTTGACAACAGCAAACTTGGTTGAGTCTCCCGTCATATGCCTTGAACAACCACTGTCAAGGTACCACTGATTCTTCCCGGGAGAGCTGACAACCTGCAAAACAGTGATCAAGTAGTCTTCTTAGGTACCCAAATCTTTTGGGTCCTAGTGTTAGTCTTGGTTCCTTTAGGAACCCACTGTAATTTGCTGCCTGGTTTCATACTGTTTGTTTTTAAAGGACATACAAAAGATTTATGTCCTACTTCATTACAGGTATGGCAAGTAGTTGATTTGACAAAGAAATTCTTAAACACTTTTTTCTTATTGAGCTTGTCATAGCCTAAACCTGTTCTATCAAAATTTGCTCTCTGACCTGCTATTACCATTTTAAATAGTTTTTCGCCCTTAGTGAAGTTCAGAATAATATTATTCAAATCTTCGTTTTTCTTTTTAAGCTTATCAGCTTCCTTGACATGCAAATCTACTTCTTTTGCATGCTTTTCTAATAAACCTGTATTCTCTTTTTTCAACAGATTGTACTTAGACTTGAGCATGCCAAATTGTTTAACCAGATCATTGAAGGCGTCAATTAGTTCGCCTTCCTCATTATCACTATCATTATCACTTAAAATATTTGAAGAAAAACTAACCTCATTCTCGTGTGCCATAAAGCAAAGGTTGGCAACTTCCTCACCTTCTGAAGAAGAGGTGTCATCTTCACTTTCATCCCAAGTAGCCTTCATGGCCTTCTTCTTGAATTTCTTGGGATACTTCTTTGCTTGTGGACAGTCTGCCTTCATATGACCAGGCTTTCCACATCCAAAGCAAGTGATTTCCTTCTCCTTGTTAGATTTCTCACCATTTGGAAATCTTCTTCCTTGCATTCTTTTTCTTTGGAGGAATTTGCTGAACCTCCTTGTAATGAGAGCTATATCCTCATCATCTTCTTCTACATCTTCCTCAGATTCATCAGGTTTGCTCGAAGAAGCTTTGAGGGCTATGTCCTTTTTCTTGGAGATCTCCTTTTCCTTGAGATCCTCCTTGTCATTTGCCCTCATTGTGATCTCATGTGTCATGAGAGATCCAAGGAGTTCCTCAAGTTTTAGAATCTTGAGATCCTTTGCTTCCTGTATGGCAGTCACCTTTGGCTGCCAGCTTCTTGGAAGACATCTAAGAATCTTTCTGACCTGTTCTTCACAAGAATATGATTTACCAAGAGCTTTTAAGCCATTGGTAATGTTAGTAAACCTTGTAAACATAGAAGATATAGATTCATCTTTCGGCATAGAAAATAACTCATATTCATGTACAAGCATATTTAATTTACTTTCTTTTACTTGGTTTGTTCCCTCATGAGTAACCTCTAATAAGTGCCAAATTTCTTGAGCACTTTCACACCCTTGTACCCTATTAAATTCATCTCTATTTAAGGCACAATACAGGGTGTTTATCGCCTTAGCATTAAGGCTTAGATTTCTCTTATCTGACTCAGTTAGATCAGTGGAAATCTTGGGAACACTTTGGCCATCTACAGTTTTCATGGCTTTAAATGGACCATATTCTATATTGTTCCATAGCTCATAGTCCATGGCTTGAATGAATATCTTCATTCTTGCTTTCCAGTAAACATAATCACTCCCATCAAAGAAGGGAGGCCTATTTGTAGCTTGACCGCCTTGTCGTTTAGCGAGCGGTGGAGTCCTTCATTTTACTCATCCGCCTTGTCGTTTAGCGAGCGGTGGAGTCCTTCATTTTACTCATCCGCCTTGTCGTTTAGCGAGCGGTGGAGTCCTTCATTTTACTCATCCGCCTTGTCGTTTAGCGAGCGGTGGAGTCCTTCATTTTACTCATCCGCCTTGTCGTTTAGCGAGCGGTGGAGTCCTTCATTTTACTCATCCGCCTTGTCGTTTAGCGAGCGGTGGAGTCCTTCATTTTACTCATCCGCCTTGTCGTTTAGCGAGCGGTGGAGTCCTTCATTTTACTCATCCGCCTTGTCGTTTAGCGAGCGGTGGAGTCCTTCATTTTACTCATCCGCCTTGTCGTTTAGCGAGCGGTGGAGTCCTTCATTTTACTCATCCGCCTTGTCGTTTAGCGAGCGGTGGAGTCCTTCATTTTACTCATCCGCCTTGTCGTTTAGCGAGCGGTGGAGTCCTTCATTTTACTCATCCGCCTTGTCGTTTAGCGAGCGGTGGAGTCCTTCATTTTACTCATCCGCCTTGTCGTTTAGCGAGCGGTGGAGTCCTTCATTTTACTCATCCGCCTTGTCGTTTAGCGAGCGGTGGAGTCCTTCATTTTACTCATCCGCCTTGTCGTTTAGCGAGCGGTGGAGTCCTTCATTTTACTCATCCGCCTTGTCGTTTAGCGAGCGGTGGAGTCCTTCATTTTACTCATCCGCCTTGTCGTTTAGCGAGCGGTGGAGTCCTTCATTTTACTCATCCGCCTTGTCGTTTAGCGAGCGGTGGAGTCCTTCATTTTACTCATCCGCCTTGTCGTTTAGCGAGCGGTGGAGTCCTTCATTTTACTCATCCGCCTTGTCGTTTAGCGAGCGGTGGAGTCCTTCATTTTACTCATCCGCCTTGTCGTTTAGCGAGCGGTGGAGTCCTTCATTTTACTCATCCGCCTTGTCGTTTAGCGAGCGGTGGAGTCCTTCATTTTACTCATCCGCCTTGTCGTTTAGCGAGCGGTGGAGTCCTTCATTTTACTCATCCGCCTTGTCGTTTAGCGAGCGGTGGAGTCCTTCATTTTACTCATCCGCCTTGTCGTTTAGCGAGCGGTGGAGTCCTTCATTTTACTCATCCGCCTTGTCGTTTAGCGAGCGGTGGAGTCCTTCATTTTACTCATCCGCCTTGTCGTTTAGCGAGCGGTGGAGTCCTTCATTTTACTCATCCGCCTTGTCGTTTAGCGAGCGGTGGAGTCCTTCATTTTACTCATCCGCCTTGTCGTTTAGCGAGCGGTGGAGTCCTTCATTTTACTCATCCGCCTTGTCGTTTAGCGAGCGGTGGAGTCCTTCATTTTACTCATCCGCCTTGTCGTTTAGCGAGCGGTGGAGTCCTTCATTTTACTCATCCGCCTTGTCGTTTAGCGAGCGGTGGAGTCCTTCATTTTACTCATCCGCCTTGTCGTTTAGCGAGCGGTGGAGTCCTTCATTTTACTCATCCGCCTTGTCGTTTAGCGAGCGGTGGAGTCCTTCATTTTACTCATCCGCCTTGTCGTTTAGCGAGCGGTGGAGTCCTTCATTTTACTCATCCGCCTTGTCGTTTAGCGAGCGGTGGAGTCCTTCATTTTACTCATCCGCCTTGTCGTTTAGCGAGCGGTGGAGTCCTTCATTTTACTCATCCGCCTTGTCGTTTAGCGAGCGGTGGAGTCCTTCATTTTACTCATCCGCCTTGTCGTTTAGCGAGCGGTGGAGTCCTTCATTTTACTCATCCGCCTTGTCGTTTAGCGAGCGGTGGAGTCCTTCATTTTACTCATCCGCCTTGTCGTTTAGCGAGCGGTGGAGTCCTTCATTTTACTCATCCGCCTTGTCGTTTAGCGAGCGGTGGAGTCCTTCATTTTACTCATCCGCCTTGTCGTTTAGCGAGCGGTGGAGTCCTTCATTTTACTCATCCGCCTTGTCGTTTAGCGAGCGGTGGAGTCCTTCATTTTACTCATCCGCCTTGTCGTTTAGCGAGCGGTGGAGTCCTTCATTTTACTCATCCGCCTTGTCGTTTAGCGAGCGGTGGAGTCCTTCATTTTACTCATCCGCCTTGTCGTTTAGCGAGCGGTGGAGTCCTTCATTTTACTCATCCGCCTTGTCGTTTAGCGAGCGGTGGAGTCCTTCATTTTACTCATCCGCCTTGTCGTTTAGCGAGCGGTGGAGTCCTTCATTTTACTCATCCGCCTTGTCGTTTAGCGAGCGGTGGAGTCCTTCATTTTACTCATCCGCCTTGTCGTTTAGCGAGCGGTGGAGTCCTTCATTTTACTCATCCGCCTTGTCGTTTAGCGAGCGGTGGAGTCCTTCATTTTACTCATCCGCCTTGTCGTTTAGCGAGCGGTGGAGTCCTTCATTTTACTCATCCGCCTTGTCGTTTAGCGAGCGGTGGAGTCCTTCATTTTACTCATCCGCCTTGTCGTTTAGCGAGCGGTGGAGTCCTTCATTTTACTCATCCGCCTTGTCGTTTAGCGAGCGGTGGCTTCTCCGTGTGTGGAGTTAGTGTTGAATGCCATAGCCATTGTAAATATCTCTCAAACAGTGATTAAAAGACAGCTTAGACAATGATAACCTTGCTTTGATACCAATTGTAAGATCGATATTGTCTAAGAGGGGGGTGAATTAGACCTTTTTAATTTTTAATCACAAGTCAACCTAATTTCTCTCTTGATTAAACTTATAGATTTAACACAAGTAATCAAATAATGTAAAGAGAGAGTGAGAGAAATTTTGACACCAGTATTTTTACGTGGTTCGGCCAAACTGCCTACGTCCACGCTCCAAGGCTCCCCCTTGAAGACTCCTTACTTCTCCTCAACGAGAAACTCTGATCGAACTTACGGGCTTCGATCCACAGCCTTACACAATCCTGGATTGAACTTTACGGGCGTCAATCCACTGCCTTACAGGTTTTTCAGGTTTGAATGATAGATTACAATAATCTACAAACTCTCAAAACAGAATCTCAAGTTTTGGAATAGAGAGATGTAGATTGAGAATACAGAGTATGATAGTTTCGCAGATTAGGGTTCAAGAATAAAATTCGCAAAAGTTGTTCCTTTGAACTCTAACCTTGACTTATATACTCTGTCTTCAAATCGGCTTGGCTTTAATGCTCCTTATCCAATAATAGAAACTTTGTTACCGTTGGAGCAACTTCCGTACAAGTTCAGGTAGCCGTTGCCGTTTGTAGTTGCAAATCGTCGTCGCCATTAATGTTCTGGAGTTATGGCTGAAAACGACGTCACTGTAGCTTTGCGGCTAATTTGAATTCTGGCGGAAGACAAAGCTGCTCTGTAGTCTTGAACCGCCAACGTGTGATGCAACTTAAGAAACTTGAACCGGCATCGGATGATGAAGCTTTAAATGCTTGAACCGGCATCGGATGATTAAATCAAAGACATCTTCCGTCTTTGTCGTTTAGTGATCGGAAGAGTATTTTGTTGAAGTCATCCGCCTTTGTCGACTAGCGAGCGTAGGACTTCATCGGGTTAGCTCATCCGCCTTGTCGTTTAGCGAGCGGTGGAGTCCTTCATTTTACTCATCCGCCTTGTCGTTTAGCGAGCGGTGGAGTCCTTCATTTTACTCATCCGCCTTGTCGTTTAGCGAGCGGTGAAGTCCTTCATTTTACTCATCCGCCTTGTCGTTTAGCGAGCGGTGGACTTCGTCTTGTAAACAATTCCGCTCTTGTCGTTTTGTGACCAGTAGACTGAGTCTTGTAAACGACTCCGCTCTTGTCGTTTTGTGACCGGTGGACTTAGTTATTTTGATTTGCACATTTCAGCCCTGTGCACTTAATCACATGTATTAAATACTAAAATACCCTTTTTAAGGGTATCTCCAACAGATTTAACTCAAATGCATTTCATTATATTCAATTAATAAACATAATCAAATTACAATATTAAACAGACAAATACATCATCAAAAACAAATTTAAACTTAAACATCATTTAAGTCAACACCGTGTTCCATACAAGAGATCCATTAACGATTTCGGTTGTGGATTAGGGTTTCTACAAGTATTCTGCTCTGAACAGGCAGGAGAAGAAGACGATGCATTGGCATTTTTAGAAGTAAAATAGTTCACGTCATGAAAACGTGTCATTTTAACGAAAAATATCACGGCATGAGGTGAATTGTCCATTACTCATACATTAAGTTTGTTTTTGCCCATTATCTGATTTTACGATGTAAATTGTCATTTTTACTTATTTGTAAGGGCCAAATTACACTTTACCCAAATTAATAATACGACAGTCTCATAATAATTGAAATTGTTTGTTTGAACACGGAAAAGAAATCATTTGAAATAGTTAAATATTTTAAATTCAATAATAAATATTTAATTTTTAACCTTCACTCTCATTTTGATGGAAGTTGAAAGATCTCTGGTCTTAGCGTAACACTGCTTCGATTTTCCGGCCTGCGAACTGCGAAGGGAAGAATCCAAGTTTGAGCGAAAAGCCCATCTGCGAAAGCCTCTGTTTTATGACCCGATTGCTTTCGTCGCGATTTAGGTCACCGTTTGCGGATTTAGGGCGGTTCATCGTCGTTGAGAACCAGGGGTTTTTTCTTTAATTCTGTGTAAACCCCTTGAAACGTCGATTTCCGTTTTGTGGAGGGAGAGAAAACGAGAGATGCCGTTGAACTTGTCGAGCGAGCGGGTCTTCAATCAGCTTTTAATGCGTCAAAAATCAAGGCTCTTTGCTTCAATATTCCACATTTCTTCTGCTTCTTTGGGTTCAGCTTCAGCTACAGCTAAAAGTCTCGTCGATCGAATCACATGTATTCGTGACCCAAAACTCTCGATTGTTCCGGTGCTAGACAAATGGGTTGACGAAGGACGACCTGTTGAAAAAGGACAGCTTCAATCGCTGGTTAAGCTCATGAGGGACTTCAATCGCTTCAAACACGCTTTAGAAGTTGGTTCTTATTTTTCTATTTACTTACTTTATTTCTCTGTCTATTATTCCTTTTGAATGTGCAAAAATATTTTCAACTTGTGTTTCTAACTTTTCATATCTTGAATTATTTAAGCGACGAGGTATAGCTAGATTTATCGATTCTGCCCTAGATTAATCTCCATTTCCTTATCAGAAGATCATCTGAATCTTGCCTCTCCCCAATGTAGATTGGGACGAGTTTTCTCAATAATCTTTCATAAACTGAACACCTTTTTGGTTCAATTCCATATCCCCATCAAAGCTTTTTGTAGAACAATCAAATTTTACGCGACATTGATGCCAAATGTCCTAAGAATTTATTTCATAACTTGAACATATGCCTTTTCACCACTTAATAAAGGCTATTGCCACAGAATGTCCTAAGAAATTGATAGTAATTATCATCATCTTGTGAGTAAGAAATCATGTGAATGCAGAGGGGCTGATTTTCATCCATTTTGCTGCTTCTAATCATCTAATCTTTTCCAATCCAGATATCCCTTTGGATGAGTGATCGGAGATTCTTCATCCTTTCACCAAGTGATGCTGCAGTTAGGCTGGATTTAATCAAGAGAGTTCATGGACTGGGACAGGCGGAAAATTACTTCAACAGCATTTCAAAGGAGCTGAAGAACTTTAGCGTATATTCTGCTCTTCTCAACGCTTACGTGCAAGAGAAGATGGTCGAGAAAGCTGAAGCTCTTATGGAAGAAATGAGACTGATGGGTTCCACAAAATCATCGTATTCGTACAATATTTTAATCAATCTCTACTCCCAAACTGGACAACACGAAAAGATTGGCACCCTAATGCAAGAAATGGACAAGATGGGAATTCCCCGAGATCAGTACACTATGAAAAACCTATTAACTGCTTATGTTTCCGAATCAAACGTTTCTGAGATGGAGAGAATCCTGAATGAAATGGAGAAGGATCCTAACTTCGATGTCGATTGGAAAGTTTATTCGATTGTAGCAAATGGGTATATAAAAGCTGGGTCAACGAGCAAGGCTCTGGCGATATTGAAGGAAATGGAGATGAAAGTGCGTGGTAATGGCGGGAAATTGGCATTCGAGTTTCTTCTATCTCTTTATGCTAAAATAGGTGATAAAAAGGAGCTGTACAGAATTTGGAGTTCATGCAAACCGTCGCCCGTTAGACTGAATGTCAGTGGTTCATCTTACAGCATAATGATTCAATGTCTTCAAAGTGTGGATGATATTGCAGGGGCTGAGAGAATTTTTGAAGAATGGGAGTCTCAATGCACCAGTTATGATTTCCGTGTTCTGAACAGTCTTCTCAACGCTTATTGCAGAAAGGGTCTTTTTGATAAGGCAGAATCAGCTGCGAACAGAGCTGTCGAAAGAGGAACTCCCCATCCCAGTATATGGAATGTGTTAGCCATGGGTTATTACAAACAGAAGCAAATGAGAAAAGCAGTTGAGATGTTGAAGAAAGGTTTGTTGATTTCATCGAGGCGAGAGTGGACGCCAAGGCGTTATATTTTAGAAGCTTGTATGGATCATTTGGAAGAAGAGAGTGATGTTGAAGGAATGGAGGAATTGGTGGAATTGCTCAAGAATTCAGGCCTTTTAACCAAGAATATATACCAGAGGTTGCGGAGGACTTGTGTTTCAGCTGGAAAATCGGCTTCTCAAATTCTTCATCAGTTGGAAGAGGATGGTTTTGCTGCAGATGGAGATACGGAAGAGATTTTCCTAACAAAACCATTAAGCTTGTAATTGATTTTAGAACAACATTTACCCGACTGTGGATCCATTTCTTGGATCTTACATCCACGGCCAAGTCTAAACCAGTTATGACATGATCAGCAAAGGCAGAGGAGGCTGAAGAGTTTTCATCGTTGACGATCAAATGTCAGATTCGATAACGATTGGAAAATGATAAATAAATATTTTAAATTATAAATTTTAGCTCGACTTGTTAGATTTATTTATATCGTTTAATTTGGATTTTTTGATGATTGTTGAGTTAGAATTGTTCTATATCGACGCAGCAGGATGCGATTGAAACCAACTCACATACAATCACAATTCTAGAGAAACTGGGGAACTCCAAAATTTCTTGAACATTGGAGAAAATTTGTATAATTTCTTATAATTTGAGAAATCAAATAAAAGTCAATAAAATGGAAAATAAAGTCTAAAGCAGATGACTTTGCATCCTATATAAACTACTAATATTCACGCTCATCAATGGCTGCTCAGTAAAATCTTCAATCCTTGTAACTTGAGCTCCATCACCCCCAAGAGATATTAGGGTTTGATTTCTTCCCCAACCAAATGCATTTACTTAGCAGCAATCGATGGCGGAGTTGCTACATTTTGAGGTCTCTGTGGGCTCTGCGCTTCTCCACCAGAACCGCATCTTCTTCGCCTACAGTCGTCTCGCTGCACAGTAGGATATTTCAGGAAGGAAACCGTCCTGTTTCCATTATTCCTGATCTCAATCGATGGGTCGAAGAAGGCCGAGAAGTCAAACAGTCCGAGGTTAAGAAGCTGATCAAGCAGCTGAGAAACTACCGTCGCTTCGTCCACGCTCTAGAGGTGCATTTCTCTGATAAATTACTCTTCTTATGGTCCAGAGATTGAAATTTTTACATCTTATGGTTGCAGCGAAGAAATTAGTTGACGAATGTAAAAACAGTCTTGGTCTCTTTTATTGTCGTAGAGTGAGATTTGACATGGGATGAACTGGGTCTTGCTGTAAATAGCTTGGTTACGAAGCGGGTGATTTGATACAAAGCAATGGCCCTTTCTCTATTAGCATCATATTTTTATCTAATACCATTGGGATCAAAGATATGCTTTCAATTAATGCTGGAATTTGTATGTTTTTGTGCTCAGCATGATTGTAATTAACCAGATGAAGTTTTGTTTCCCGTTGATTATTGTGGAAGTCGAATTTAAATTCATACATCTCTGGTCTATCTCTACTATGATGCATGCTGCGTTCATAACTTTCACCAACTCAATAAGTGCTTACATAATCTCTATGCCCAAGGTTTTGTGTTTTTCCTTCTCCAATCTTGACAACGTTCGCATTGGATGCTGGAATTTGTTTGTCTTTTTGTGCTCAGAAAGATCTTTTTCTTTTCCAATGTTTTGATAATGTTCGAACTGTATGAAATTTGGAGCCTAGATTTGTTGTTGGATCATCAGCATTCGAAGTTCAGAAAGCTCACTATTATTTCCTTGTTGTTTTGCATCAGTTGTTGGAATGGATGAGTAACGAGATGAATCATGATCTGTCACCAGGAGACATTGCGATCCGGTTGCACTTGATCTCAAAAGCAAATGGTCTGGAACAGGCAGACAAGTATTTTAATGACATCCCGAGCTCTTTAAGAGATTATAAGGTGTATGGCGCTCTTTTAACCTGTTATGCAGAACATAAATCTCTAGAAAAAGCCGAGGCAACTATGCAGAAAATGAAGGAGTTAGGATTTTTGAACAGATCTTTGACATATAACGTTATGTTAGCCCTCTACTCTCACATGGGTATGCACGAAAAAATGGATCTATTAATGGAAGAGATGGAAGAAAGAGGAATTAATCGTGACAGATTCACCTATAACATTCGAATGAATGCCTATGTTTCTGCATCTGATGTCACAAAAATGGAGCAGCTTCTCTCTAAAATGGAAACTGATCCTCTTGTTACTATGGACTGGCATGCCTATCTTGTTACTGCAAACGGATACCTAAAAGCCGGCCAGGTTGAAAAATGCAAGTTGTTGCTAAGGAAATCAGAGCAACTCATTAGTGGTTCACGAAAGTGGTTTGCATACGAATGTCTCCTCACGGTATATACTTCTATTGGAAGTAAGGAAGAGGTCTATCGAATCTGGAACTTGTGTTTAAACCTTGGTAAAAGAATCAATTCGGGATATCTTTGCATGCTAAGTTCACTCATGAAGCTTGATGACATTGATGGTGCCGAGAAGATCTTGGAAGAGTGGGAATCTTCAAGGAATTACTTTGACTATAAAATTCCGAACCTGATGATAAGTGGATATTGCAAAAAGGGTCTTCTTGAGAAGGCTGAAGCATACATAAAAAGGCTTATTGAGAATGGACACGAGCCAAACGCAAGCACTTGGAGTGCACTGGCAACTGGTTATCGCTCTAATGGTCAGATGGTGAAGGCAGTGGAAACGATGAAGAAGAGTGTGGTTGCCAGTCAACCCGGATGGAAGCTTAATCGCTATACTTTGGTTTCCTGCCTTGAATTCTTAAAATCAAATGGAAATGTGGAGGAAGCGGATAATATTCTAGGGTTGATTAAAGATAAGTGCCTCCTTCCAACAGAAATTTATGAGAAATTAGAATCTTACATTACCTGCGAGAATCCCAATTCTAGCATCCTTGATGAGGTCAACAAGAGCTTGGAAAGGGGAGATTAGAACTTTCATGTTTGATATTTAGCTGGAGCGGGATTGGATACTTTAATATTTCTAGGTAGTTGGATCTTTTACGTAAAATTCAGTGTCAACGTGGAAATTGTTAGATTGCAATTATCTGCAGTTTTTGTTTGTTTAAACACGGGAAAGAGATCATTTGAAATAGCTAAATATTTTAATTCAATAATAAATATTTAATTTTTAAACTTGGAAGTTGAAAGATCTTTAGCCATAGCGTAACACTGCTTCGATTTTACAACCTGTGAAGGGAAGAATCCAAGTTTGAGCGAAAAAATCTGCGAAAGCCTCTGTTTTATGACCCGATTGCTTTCGTGGCAATTTAGGTCACTGTTTGCGGATTTAAAGGTGGTTCATCGTCGTTGAGAACCTGGGGTTTTTTCTTTAATCCTGTGTAAACCACTTGAAACGTCGATTTCCGTTCTGTGGAGGGAGAGAACGAGAGATGCCGTTGAACTGGTCGAGCGAGCGGGTCTTCAATCAGCATTTAATGCGTCAAAAATCAAGGCTCTTTGCTTCGATATTCCACGTTTCTTCTGCTTCTTTGGGTCAGCTTCAGCTACAGCTACAGCTACAAGTCTTGCCAATCGAATCACATGTATTCGTGACCCTAAACTCTCTATTGTTCCGGTGCTGGACAAATGGGTGGACTGTTAGTAATCAAATGATACTGAGAAAAAAAAAAATAAAAAAAGCAACGTCAGATTTACGTGAAAAATTCTTTTAAAAAAAAATCACGAGCAGAAGAACAAATCTACTAAGAAGATCGGAGATACAATTGCAGATTTTTCTGCTCTAACTTACAAGTATTTATAGAGAAACAAAACCTAATAAGATTATGGGACCAACCCGGTCCAACTAAAATTCGCGTCACCCAAATTCTAACAATCTCCACCTTAAAATGAATTCTACGTGAGAGATCCAACGGGCTACTCGGCTCAACTCAAAGCGAATCCAGAACACTGAACTCTCAATCTCCACCTTCAAAGAAATTCCGGTGCAAGGAAACAAATCTTCCAAAAACTTCCTATTTTCACTGTTCGACAACACGACAGTGGCTAGCCCTATCACCTTAGGGCCTTCTCCTTTCTTCACTGTTCGGCAACAACGACAGTGGCTAACCCTTCCACCTGAGGGTTTTCTCCTTTCATCACTGCTCGGCAACGGCGACAGTGGCTAACCCTTCCATCTGAGGGTTTTCTCATTTTCATCACTGCTCAATAAACGACACAGTGGCTTGTTGACTTAAATTAAGTTGAAAGTCTAAATATGTTTCTGCTGATAATGATTAATACGAAATATATAAACTGAATATAAATTGGTTAATTATGGTTATTGCTATTATTTGGAAATACCCTTTAAAAAGGGGTATTATATTTTCTAACAATTTTGGCTAAGTGTTAATAGTCCGAATTCAGTTGTCCACACTGAAGAAAGTAGCAAAGTTGACTGGTGGCAGATCCAATAGATTTTCGTCCATAGTCGTCTGTGAAAATCAATCGTTCAAAGTCAAGACGAAATTATTCGTCCACGCGAAAGAAAGACGCAGTCGTCCACGCTCAAAAGAAAGACGCAGTAGTCCATGCGAAAGAAAGACGCAGTTGTCCACGCGAAAGAATGATGCAGTCGTCCACGCTCAAAAAATAGACGCAGTCGTCCAGAGTTAAAAGAAAAACACAGTCGTCTAAAGTTTTAACTCCAGGCATCAACGACTAGCTGTCTTCGTACGGATGCTTCTCCAACGGCTATATTTCTGTACAGAGACAAGTACCTCTCAGGATGAGAGGCAGATTACAGACAGAGTATAAAATGAAAAATGAAGCTCAGGAGAACAACTTTTTTTTTGCCAATCTGTTGAACAGTAACAACATACTCCTACGAGCCTTTTAGCAAAAAGTCTGTATATCTCTCTCTGCCCTAGAACTTGAGATTTATCTCTTTTGAGAGAGTGTAGCATTTGTGCTCAATACTTCCATTTCATAAAAGTTGTAAGGCTATAATTGACGCCCGTGAAGATCAATCAAAGTGTAAAAGGCAGTACATCGACGCCCGTGAAGTTCGATCTAGTTTTCTCGAGAGGAGAAGAAATGAATCTTCAAGGGGGAACCTTGAAGCGTGGACGTAGGCAAGATTGGCCGAACCACGTTAAAAACTACGGTGTCAATTTCTCTCTAACTCTTACTTTACCTTGTTTACTTGCTTGCTGCGATTTTTAGTAATTGCATACAAAGAGAGAAAACGTTTAGGTTAAGAAATTTAAAAAGTCTATTTCATCTCCCCCCTTCTTAAACAATCACGTTCGTACATGGCTAACCTTTTTTTTTGCAAGAACAAAGGCCTTGGAAAAAAACTGATGGCAATGTGTAGCGTACTGTGGAGAGAAAAATCGGAGGAATCTGTAGAAAACTGAGAATTCGTTTTCTCACAATCACCCTGTAACACCCGGCTTTGACGGGTTTTCAGTTTTTCGTATATGGATGGCATTATCGTAAATATGTAAAATTGAGACCGTTTTGTAAACAGTGAGTTTTATTGGAACCCTATAAATGGATTGGAGTATCTAGAGAAATAAGAGAATTTTTAGAGAGATAATGCCGATTTACGAGTTTTGATATGTCTCGTAAATATTTTCATAAATAAGTGAAATATGTCCGTTTTGCGAATCGAAAACTTTAATGGAACCCTTATGGTTAATGTGAATTTTAGAAGAAATATGGGAATTTAAGAAATTCAAATCGAGGAGTAACGCTCAATTTCCCTTTTTAACCCTATAGCGGTTTAATTCGTAAAAATAATAAATTAAATCCGTTTGATGAACGGAAAGTTTTATTAGAGCCCTAGTAATTAATAAAGATTTTTAGAGAAATAAGAAATTTTAGAGAATCTAGATCGATAGGATAAATCACGAAATGGATAGAGTATTATGATGAAGGGCAAACTTGTCTTTTTCTACAATTTAATTAATAAAAAAGGGCAAAGCCCTTCTTCTCCCTCACGTAAATTCCAGAGAGGAATTGCTTCCCCTCTCTTGGCGACTTCAAGCTTCTCCACGGCGACGAGCTTCAATCGGCCGGTTCCTCCACTCCGATCATCAAACGTTCTTCACGTTTTCTCTTCCCCTCGCGATTCTAGGTAAGTCTCTAGCGTTTTCCGGCTTTAGTTCTCGAATTTTAGAGATTTAAACATTTAGGGTTTCGTATGGATTTCGTAAAAATAGCCGGATTTTGTTAGAATAGGTTATTTATCGCTTTATTGATGATTATTGAGCATTATTGGATGGATTGAGTTGATGATTTAAATGTGCAAACTGGAAAATGCAGGGCAGCTTCGGTTTTTGATCGATTCAAGTTGCTATGGACTCCTTAGAATGTCTACTTTCTAATGGTGAAACTCATTTACCAAAAACTAAACCCAAAGAATGGCAGAAAATCAAAAACCGAAGCTGCCCTGCATTTTCCAGTTTGCACATTTAAATCATCAACCCAATCCATCCAATAATGCTCAATAATCATCAATAAAGCGATAAATAACCTATTCTAACAAAATCCGGCTATTTTTACGAAATCCATACGAAACCCTAAATGTTTAAATCTCTAAAAGTCGAGAACTAAAGCCGGAAAACGCTAGAGACTTACCTAGAATCGCGAGGGGAAGAGAAAACGTGAAGAACGTTTGATGATCGGAGTGGAGGAACCGGCCGATTGAAGCTCGTCGCCGTGGAGAAGCTTGAAGTCGCCAAGAGAGGGGAAGCAATTCCTCTCTGGAATTTACGTGAGGGAGAAGAAGGGCTTTGCCCTTTTTTATTAATTAAATTGTAGAAAAAGACAAGTTTGCCCTTCATCATAATACTCTATTCATTTCGTGATTTATCCTATCGATCTAGATTCTCTAAAATTTCTTATTTCTCTAAAAATCTTTATTAATTACTAGGGCTCTAATAAAACTTTCCGTTCATCAAACGGATTTAATTTACTATTTTTACGAATTAAACCGCTATAGGGTTAAAAAGGGAAATTGAGCGTTACTCCTCGATTTGAATTTCTTAAATTCTCATATTTCTTCTAAAATTCACATTAACCATAAGGGTTCCATTAAAGTTTTCGATTCGCAAAACGAACATATTTCACTTATTTATGAAAATACCCTTTATTTTACGAGACATATCAAAACTCGTAAATCGGCATTATCTCTCTAAAAATTCTCTTATTTCTCTAGATACTCCAATCCATTTATAGGGTTCCAATAAAACTCCCTGTTTACAAAACGGTCTCAATTTGACATATTTACGATAATGCCATCCATATACGAAAAACTGAAAACCCGTCAAAGCCGGGTGTTACATTCTACCCACCTTAATTGAAATTTTGTCCCCAAAATTTGACTTAACTTATAGTCCTCGATATTTTTGTATTTTGTCTTACGGCCTTATTCTTCAATTTACTATCGTCCCGTTCCTCTCGAGCCTCTTCCTTCTATCTCTCCAAAACTCGTATCTCTCCTTAAGAATTCTAATCCTATCACACTTGGGGTCAACCTCTATGGTTCTGAACCAAAGCTCCTGAACTCGATGATGCATCATTAGCCCATAACCGCATTCGCTATTTTTGATTTGGCTAACAACGCCTCAAATTATGCATCGCGTGCTATCAGATCCTTAAGTCTCCAACTCGAATAACCACATTGCATATCCATGCACCTAAATAACTTACGCATGCATTGATCTTCACTCTATCACTCATAGGTTAAACCTTCTAACTCATTTAATTTGGTCCTATTTTTAGGTTTCCTCGGTCGAAACTTACCACAAGGCCTTGAATTGACGATTTTCCTTAGCTATTTTCTTAAATCATAGCTATACTTAAACTTCCTAACATCAGCTAGATCAACATCGTCTAAAGATTTCTACCAACTCCGGGGCTATAACCCAAACTTCTGCTTAAATTCATCGGATCTATTCGTAGTCGGAACGCATGCGAATTCAAATTTCTAAATTTTCTCTAGTAATAAACCCTTATAAACTATTTTATCTCTAGTACTCTTTGGTCACATGTCTTCTTGAACAACTCGCCAATTATTGGCGACTATTTCAGTGTAGGCTTCTCAACCAGGTTCCCATTGCTATACCTTGCAACCTAAATCATCAGAATACCTCAAGGTTTCAACAAGTCCAATTGGTGCTAACGTCGCTATTCTCTTAAAATCCTCGTTCCTTTATGAATAAAATCCTATAAACATCGCATTCCCTTCTAAGTTACCTCTACGAGCTTCCATGTTAGGTTCTTAACTGAAATTCTCATATTACCTACATTGCACTCATTTGTCCAACTTAAGTCTTCATTGACTCTATGTACTGTCAAGTCTTTAGGTTTTGCCATTGGTTCGCTTCAATTATTAATTCTAACATTAAGTCATTTATGTATTCATTGGCATTGACTTGTCAAATGTAAGTCGAACCTTTGAAACTCTTCCAACTTAGGCTCGATTCTAAGGGTACTTACATAGCTCTTGAGTAATTCCCCGTTCTTCTTATTCGATAAGTCGCGAATTTCACAATCACCCGACTTTAAAACACTATACTAGACTTCCAATCTTAACCCTTCGTTTAATCCAACAACCCCCTGCACTTATTCCTAATATCTCACTAGGATCCCTTCGAAGTTACTAAATGGTTTACCCTCTTTCGTTTCTCATAGTCAGGGTTCTAAATATTCTACTTTATTCTCTTGCAACGTTTTATCCAACGATTTTCTTGTTAGCAAACTTGTTGTAGATAAGTTTGCATCATAAATTCACATTCCCTCAAATTCTAAAATCTTACCCTTGGTATAACCTGGACTCTTTATTGCCTTAAGATTCATTAAGCTCCCAACTTCAACTAGATCACTTACTTTCTTCGCTTCTATTTGTCAATATGAACATTCCTACACAATACTCAGATCTTACGTCCATGACTTGTATTGGTTTACTACGTCCTCCAAAACTACAGCTATAATAGCCACTCCCTTATCTTCTCAACAATAAAGCTAAGTTGAGTTCTTTGATGGGGTTTTGGTCTAGATACATTCACCTTCTCATGGGTCTAGGGTATGCAAGTATCCCTCTAGCAGTAACTAAACTCTAAGTGTACAACCTCCTATGGTTAAGTCGGACTACTCCTATTACCGCATAACTCTCTTTCCATAAGGTCTATGTCGTCCTGTATTCAACCTACAGTCTTTTCGTCGAAGCTCACCTAGGAACCCTTCTTACCCAACTCCTATTTTAGTCTATCGGGCAATTGTTACAATCAAATTCTTATTCTACATCTCCACTCTAATGTTTTAACCTAATTAACTGTAAGACAAAACTCTACCTGAAATGGCTGAAGGTTGGGCAGTTTCCTTTTCTCTAGTCAGGGCAAGCATATTTGATGTAGCATTTTTCTGGTATCTACCCGATTGGTCTCTGCCCGACTTCGGGCAATTCTTGACATAGTGGCCAATCACACCACATCGAAAGCACTTATCTGTGCCCAATCTACAATAACCGTAGTGCTCCCTCTGGCATATATGGCACCGAGGTTTCCGAGAAGTTCCTTGTGCCTGTCTTCTTTTGCTCTGGTCGTTTCTTCCCTCATACGCTCTCTTAGCACCTCTTTGTTGCTCTCCCTCTATTGGGTGTGGTCGAAACCCCGCGAGGAACCTATCCATACTGTGGTTACTAGGAGCAATCACCACTTGTGTTCTAGGGCCCTCTCGGTTTATCAATGTTTCAAGTTGGTGAGATAGCCTGTTTATATGTTGTGCTTGTCGGTCTAGTTGTTGAGTTTGTTGGGCAATGACACCCCTCAATAGATCTATGGTGTCGTCTCGTTCATCTCTACCTCGAACCATTTCCTATAACTCCTATAAAAGTTAAAACAATAATCCTAAGAAATCGAATTTACATAAAACAATTAAACGTACTTACAGTTGATGAAGGATGTCCGCGTAGTGGCTGAGCAGTCGTGCAGTCTACAGAACCGTTTTTAAAACCCGGGGGCTCTGATACCATTACTGTAACGACCCTTACACTATTCCTTGAAATTCCCGAAAAATTTAAAATTTCTTTTATCCGTAATTACTCGTAACCTTTGAGCGGAATTTAAATCATAAACTAAATCGTTAAAATTCGTTTGAAACTATTTGTAAAAAAAAATCAATTAAATGAAACTTAAACAATAATTAAATCGATTAAAACTTAAATTAAGACATCGGTCATTTGAAGCAACAGGCCATCGAAACAGAGGAGGGGCAGGAAAGACAATTCAGCCGAAAATGTAAGAGGCGACCAAACGCGTGATGTTATGCGATCGGGCGCCCCTTGCACAGCCGCCCGAACGCTTAACCTCAAGCGTTCGGTCGGTTCACGTTCTGTTTCCAGAACGTGAAATCCGACTGCCAAACCGATCGAACGCCTCTCTACCCGCGCACAGTCGCCAAACTCTCTGGAAAACCCGAGAGTTCTGCGTTCCAACTCCTTTCCTCCTGCGATCAGTCGCCCCCCCTTATTTCTTTCTTTTCCTCTTCTTTCCTTTCACGCTCTACTCACCAATTTCTCACACAACACTCAAACATTTTTCAACATCCACATTTCTTCATCTTTCTTCATCACATACCATTACAATTTCACAAATCACACTTCTATACAATAACTCCGTCTCTCGCATATATTACACACACTATTAAAGACCTATTTACCGACTCAAAACACATTTAAAACGTTACTAATTTCTCAAAACAAACCGCATGGTTCCGTTTAAAAGTTTAACATTCCTCCTATTTGAAAAATACCAAAACATCATAAAACACTTTCAATTTCCCAAAAGAAAAACACCGCAACCTACCTATCCAAATCCAGTCATCCTAAATATCAACTATACAATCCTTTTTATCTATCAAATCCCCAAAACATTACCTATGTCCCCACGGGTCAAAATCACGCTCCGACTGCCAGCGCACTCCCACGGGCCTCCTCCTTCAATCTGCTCATACTTCAGGCGGAGGGACGTCTTCCTCACCTGTCTCAATGTCTCCTACACCATAGAATTAAACACGTGAGCTGGAGGCTCAGTAAATCTAAGTGAATGCAAATGTATGCTATGCTATGCTATGTTCTTTTGAAACTCTGCATTCTTTTCATTTCTTTGTTTCTTTGTTTCTGTGTCTATGTGTCACCCGGGGCTTCACTCTCGTTAGATAGGAGCGGCACATCCCGCGATTGGATAGCCCCTCGGATCTAACACGAGGGGAAAGCATGCTTCCTTTGACAGCCATGCCTGAACCACCGCACCCGGCGTGATTATCTCTGTTGTTCAATTACGTACTTTGTTTACCCTTTTTCTATGTAAAACACTTTGAAATTCATTTTGCATGCATGCTTAGAAAACAATGCATGAACATGCTCGATCCAATAACGATAATGATACAATGAAAAATAAAGCATTAACAATCAATGAACACTACAATTAATAACCTAACCGAATGTAAACTAGCTACCCGTTCTAATCTACCCAAATACATCTCCAATATCCTCATTCGACTCAATTCATACGGTGTAGGCCTAGACGGCCAAACAAGTCACAGAGACTTACCTCGGGTCCTTAGCAAATGAATTTAGCTTGACGAATCTCTTTTTGTAACTTGAAACCTAAAGCACATCAACTTAAAAAATCAATATCTCCAATCGAAACATCTCAATGTAATTAGTTTTAAAACCGAACATCAACAATTCCAAGCCATCTAATCCAACAAGAACATAAACATGTGTGGCACTTTAAATGAAGCATTTCAAACTAGCACAAGCAAATCAGTTGACTTAAATCACAAAAACTAAGATTCTAGTTCGAAACATGAACCAACTTCGAAAAATTATAACTAAATCAATTCTTAACGAAATCGAGTGATTCAAGTTGCTATGGACTCCTTAGAATGTCTACTTTCTAATGGTGAAACTCATTTACCAAAAACTAAACCCAAAGAATGGCAGAAAATCAAAAACCGAAGCTGCCCTGCATTTTCCAGTTTGCACATTTAAATCATCAACCCAATCCATCCAATAATGCTCAATAATCATCAATAAAGCGATAAATAACCTATTCTAACAAAATCCGGCTATTTTTACGAAATCCATACGAAACCCTAAATGTTTAAATCTCTAAAAGTCGAGAACTAAAGCCGGAAAACGCTAGAGACTTACCTAGAATCGCGAGGGGAAGAGAAAACGTGAAGAACGTTTGATGATCGGAGTGGAGGAACCGGCCGATTGAAGCTCGTCGCCGTGGAGAAGCTTGAAGTCGCCAAGAGAGGGGAAGCAATTCCTCTCTGGAATTTACGTGAGGGAGAAGAAGGGCTTTGCCCTTTTTTATTAATTAAATTGTAGAAAAAGACAAGTTTGCCCTTCATCATAATACTCTATCCATTTCGTGATTTATCCTATCGATCTAGATTCTCTAAAATTTCTTATTTCTCTAAAAATCTTTATTAATTACTAGGGCTCTAATAAAACTTTCCGTTCATCAAACGGATTTAATTTACTATTTTTACGAATTAAACCGCTATAGGGTTAAAAAGGGAAATTGAGCGTTACTCCTCGATTTAAATTTCTTAAATTCCCATATTTCTTCTAAAATTCACATTAACCATATGGGTTCCATTAAAGTTTTCGATTCGCAAAACGGACATATTTCACTTATTTATGAAAATACCCTTAATTTTACGAGACATATCAAAACTCGTAAATCGGCATTATCTCTCTAAAAATTCTTTTATTTCTCTAGATACTCCAATCCATTTATAGGGTTCCAATAAAACTCCATGTTTACAAAACGGTCTCAATTTGACATATTTACGATAATGCCATCCATATACGAAAAACTGAAAACCCGTCAAAGCCGGGTGTTACACACCCAACAACCTTCTTAATTTGAATGACAAGCTGTCAACTCCAAATCGATTTTCATCACTCTCCTTCCTCTTTCTAGTTTTTGTCTTCACTGCATTCAACCACCCAACCACCTTGATTAATGTTCAATCACCGCCAAGCGCCTTTTTCTCCCTTTGAAAAAAAAAACTCACTTCACCAACTCTATTAAAGCTCAACCACCTTTATGATGCAACTTGGATCCAACAAAAAACCTCATTTAATCCTCAAGTTCAACTCCACCTGCCGGAGGGGACCAAACTTTGAAGAGGGAGACAATAAGATGGTGTCACTTATTGTCCTCTCATCTACCACTTACTCTGTTTCCTCCTGCTTCTGCGATTCCTTCCAACTCTATTTTTCTAAATATCGAGTTTCTGGTCGCAACCTCCGCAGTCAGAATAACAGCGAACACAATCATCGCGAGTCAACCGAAGATGATCTCGAAGTCCTGGCTGTTCTTCGAGCTCTTTATGTAATTAGAGAGAGTTGCAAAGAACGGCGATACGTCGCCAAAGTCTCTCCTCGTCTTCATCGTTTCTCCTCCGTACGACCTCAGTTTGCACAATCGCGGCTGCAAAATGATCTTTCTGTTCTCCAAATCGACCGCCTTCACTTTCGGAGCCAAGACTTTAACCGAAACGGGAACCTCTCTATTTCTTCTTCGCGGCGGGCAGCAATGCAAAGGCAGAGACTTCTTCTTCATGGACGGCGCCGACACTCCTTTGATGCGCTCGACAGCTCCCTCTCGGAGCTCGGCGTCTTCTGTTTCTTCTCAGATCGGCGACGACACGACGACGGCGGCGCAAGGCATTCTTTTCCTCCTCAGCAGCGCAGCGAGGATCTTCCTCCTGGAACGCGCGCACAATAGCTCCCTCTCGGAGCTCACTCAGGCCGGCAACCCTTTCCCTTTCTGCTCAGCGGTGATGGCAGCGGCGGTAGAGCACGGGTCTTCTTCTCTGTTGAATAAGACAACAACAGTGGGTTCTTCTTCACTGTTCTTTTCTTCCTGGTCGAGCAGAACAGAACAAAAAGGGTTTTTGTTCTCTTTTTTTTATATATATTTCTTTTCCTGCAGAATGTTTGATAACATCGACAAATTCAAAATACGATTTTCGAAATCCTTTAGCCTCGGTCTGATACCAGTTGTTAGTAATCAAACGATAACGATAAAAAGAAAAATAGAAAAAGAAACACCACATTTACGTGAAAAATCCTTTCTGAGAAAAACCACGGGCAGATGAACAAATCTACTAGAAAGATCGGAGATACAACTGCAGGTTTTGCTGCTGTAGCTTACAAGTATTTATAGAGAAACAAAACCTAATAAGATTATGGGCCCAACCCAGCCCAACTAGAATTCGGGTCACCCAAATTCTAACATTGACGAAGGACGACCAGTTGAAAAAGAGCAGCTTCAATCGCTGGTTAAGCTCGTGAGGGCCTTCAATCGCTTAAAACACGCTTTAGAAGTTGGTTCTCATCTTTCTATTTACTAACTTTATTTCTGTCTATTCTTCCTTTTGAATGTGCAAAAATGTTTTCAACTTGTGTTTCCAACTTTTCATATCTTGAATTATTTAAGCAACAAGGTATAGCTAGATTTATCGATTCTGCACTAGATTAATCTCCATTTCGATATCAGAAAATCATCTGAATGTTGCCTCTCCCCAATGTAGATTGGGATGAGTTTTCTCAATAATCTTTCATAAACTAAACACCTTTTTGGTTCAATTTCATATCCCTATCAAAGCTTTTTGTAGAACAATCAAATTTTACGCAACATTTGATGCCAAATGTCCTGAAAATTTATTTCATAACTTGAACATATGCCTTTTCATCACTTAATAAAGGCTATTGCATCATAATGTCCTAAGAAATTGATAGTAATTATCATCATCTTGTGAGTAAGTAGTCATGTGAATGCAGAGGGGCTCATTTTCATCCATTTTGCTGCTTCTAATCATCTCATCTTTTCCAATCCAGATATCCTTTTGGATGAGTGATCGGAGATTCTTCATTCTTTCACCAAGTGATGCTGCAGTTAGGTGTTGAGAAAATAATAAGAAATTCAACGGGAACCCCACTTAAATAAGTGGCATGAGAAACGATAGTAGATGCGATCCGAAAAATACCAAGAATATTTTTTCACCGCCGTAAAATTATAACAGCCAAGAAGTAAGAAAAATAATAGTCAAATAATGAATAATGAGAATTTTACGTGGAAACCCAAATCGGGAAAAAATCACGGGGACCGAGTCCAGAAAGATCTCACTATGAAAAATAGAATTTACAATATTTTTCTAGATATCGAATATTTTAGAAAATATTCACTAAGAGAAATCACCACTCTTAGAATTCTCACTGTGCACAAAAGTACCACACCTATTTTTCTCTTACACCTTTATTTTCTCTCCCTCCAAAAATCCTCAGTCTATTCTTCTCTTCCTCTTCACTGAAGTTTTCTTCTTGCTTCGGATACTCTTTCTCTTCAGATTGCTTCCCTATTTATAAGGAAAATTGTAAGTGAGAAAACAAAATGTAGGCGCCTGCAAAATTTAGAGGCGTCGAAAGAAGGAAATTTTTCCTTCTTTCCTCATTTTTCAAACTTCATATTAACTTTAGTGGATCCCTCATCATAATGGAGGGACCCCACAAATCTCCCCCTCCCGATTTATGATGAGGTATCTTCAATCCTGCTAAGGCTATACAGAATTCGTGCTTATTCCTTTACAATGTCTTTGTCATCATGTCTGAGTCATTGTCATCCGTGTGAATCTTCTCAAGATACACTTGCTTGTTGTCCAACACATCTCGTATCCAATGATACTTGATATCTATGTGCTTTGACTTCGAATGAAAGCTCGGGTTCTTGCTCAAATGAATAGCACTTTGACTGTCGCAATATAAGATATACTTATCTTGTTTATGTCTCAATTATGTCAGAAATTTTTGCATCCACAAAATTTCTTTAGAGGCTTCTGTAGCCGCCATAAACTCAGCTTCTGTCGTAGACAATGCAACTGATCCTTGCCTTTTAGACTGCCATGACACAGCTCCCTCTCCAAATGTAACCAAGTACCCTGATGTTGATCTTCTAGAGTCGATGTCTCAAGCCATGTCTGCATCAGTATAGCCTACCAACGAAGGCTTCTTACTTCCAAAACACAAACTGAATTCAAAAGTACCTTTAAGATATCTAAGAATCCACTTCACTGCATTTCAATGCTCTCTGCCCGAATTTGTTAGAATTTGACTAACTACTCCAACAAAATGTGAAATATCAGGTCTCGTACAAACCATGGTATACATCAAGCTGTCAACTGTTGTGGCATAAGGAATTCTCTGCATTTCTGCTTTTCCTTCTTCAGTGGAAGGATTTTGTTTGGAAGTAAGTTTAAAATGTTTAGCAAGAGGAGTACTGACTGGTTTTGCTTTATCCATATTGAATCGGCTAAGAACTTTCTGGATATACTTCTCTTGTGATAGCCATAATTTTTCATTATTCCTATCACGAGTGATTCTCATCCCAAGTATCTATTTCGCCGGTCCTAAGTCTTTCATGGCAAAAGACTTGTTAAGTTCATTTTTTAACTTAACAATCTTTTCTCTGTCTGGGCCCACAATCAGCATATCGTCTACATAGAGTATGAGGATTATAAATGTACCATCCGTGAACTTTTTCACAAACACACAATAGTCTGAGGAAGTTTTCTTGTATCCTTGATTTCCCATAAAGAAATCAAACTTATTGTACCATTGTCTTGAGGCTTGCTTTAATTCATACAGGCTCTTCTTCAATTTACACAACAGATGTTCCTTTCTCTTGACAACGAACCCTTCTGGTTGTTCCATGTAAATCTCTTCTTCTAATTCACTATGCAAGAAGGCAGTCTTCACATCGAGTTGCTCGATCTCCAAATCAAGACTTGAGGCTAATCCAAGTACTACTCGTATGGATAACATTTTCATTATCGGCGAAAAAATTTTCTCAAAGTCAACCCACTTCTTCTGTCCAAAGCCTTTTACGACCAGTCATGCCTTATACTTTGGTTGTGAATTTTCGTCTTTGAGTCTGTATACCCATTTGTTCTTGAGTGTCTTTCTCCCCTTTGGAAGCTGAACCAATTCATAAGTATGGTTCCCATGCAATGATCTCATCTCATCTTGTATCGTATTCAACCAATTCTTCTTTTGTTGATACTTCATAGCTTCCTTATAGCACTCAAATTTATCGCCATCAGTGATCATCACATACTCGTTCACAGAGTATTTTTTCAATGGTCAACGATCTCTTATTGACCTCCTTAACTCTCGTTCTGTAAATGATTCAGGAGAAGTCTCTGTTTCTTCATGGTCAACATCAATAGTTTCTTGATCACTGGATTCTATAGTATCTCCCTCGTCAAAAGTTGATTTTTTCAGACCAACTTTTACTCGATGCTCATCAGTGACATCTATCTTCTTGTCTTCAATGGTCTGATCTTCAAAGAAGACAACATCTCGGCTTCTGACAAGTTTCTTGTCAACTGGATCCCAAAGCCTATATCCGAATGCATCACTTCCATGTTCGAGAAATATGCATTCATTAGCTTTGTTGTCTAGCTTGGACCTCTCATCTGTAGGAATATCGACGAATGCTCTGCATCCAAACACCTTTAGATCTTTATAAGAGACGTTTTTTCCTGTCCATAGTTTGTTTAGCACTTCTCCACTCAGAGGTGTTGATGGAGACAAGTTGATGATATTTACTGCAGTATTCATTGCTTCTCCCCAGAATGTTTTGGGAAGCTTTGAATGTGATAGCATGCAGCTTATCTTCTCCACGATAGTTCTGTTCATTTTTTCTGCAACGCCATTTTGTTGTGAAGTCTTCAGAATAGATCTTTCGTGCCTGATCACGTGCATTTTGCAATATTCGTCGAATGATCCCATATATTCACCATCATTGTCAGTGTGAATGCATTTTAACTTCTTTCTAGTTTCTCGCTCTGTGAATGCATGAAACTGTTTGAAAACATTAAACATATCATCTTTGGTCTTGAGTGCATAAGCCCAAACCTTCCTTGAGTGATCATCAATAAATGTGACCATGTATTGGGCACCTTCTAACGTTTTCGTGGACATGGGACCACAGACATCTGAGTAAACAACATCCAACACGTCTGGCTTCCTTGATGCAGAATTCTTCTGAAAGAAAACTCTGTGTTGTTTTTCCCCCAAACAATGAACACATCTTGACAGAGGTTCATTTCTGAGATGTGACAAACAACCTCTTTTGCCAAGCAATTGAAGTCCCTTTTCACTCATGTGACCAAGCCGTTTGTGCCATAACTCAATGGATGAGTCATCTTGTGCAGCATTTACTGATGCTTCCTTCACTGTCTCTTGGGTCACATATAAGCTAGACTCTTTGATCCCTTTTGCTATAATTAGTGATTCTTTGCTGAGCTCCCATTTTTCGCCAGCAAATTTGCTCTTGAAACCAGCTTCATCAAGAGCACCGACTGATATTAAATTCAGTCTGATATCCGGAACATGTCTGACATCTTTAAGCACTAACTCGCATCATGTGTTGGTCTGGATACAGATGTCCCCTTTTCCAATTATTTTGGAAACGTGACTGTTCCTCATTTTGACAATGCCAAAATCACCACCGTTGTAAGATGAAAAATACTCCACTTTTGAAGTAACATGGTAAGATGCTCCAGAGTCACACACCCAACATGATTCATTCATCGTAAGGTTAACAACATCTTCGCATACAATCACATCTTCACCCTCAGAGACAGCTGTAGTCGTACTCTTCATTTTTTATTTAGCACCCCCCGTGCCTTGTTCTTTCTTCAATTTCCAGCAATCTTTGTTCATGTGGCCCGTTTTGCCACAATGATAGCACTTGACGCCCTTTTTACTTCTCGATTTAGATCTTCTTGGCGTGCTGGCTCTAGAGGCCCCACGTTCTATTGATCTCCATCTCGTTACTGATAAAATCTCCACATAGGATTGCTCCTTGTTTTTCCGTCTACTTTCTTCGTCAAGAACGGCGGCTGCAACATTATTGAACATCAATGTTGTTTTTGTACTTCCATTGAGTAGATTTACGATGAGGTGATCGTATGAATCTAGTAAACTTTGAAGTAAAAGTTCAACCCTTTCATTTTCGTCGATTTTGTGCTCCATTGCTGTAAATTGAGAAAATAATGTATTGAGAGTATTGACGTGGTCTGTCACTGTTATAGATTTTGACATCCGAAGGGTATATAATTTCCTTTTGAAGAAAATTTTATTATACCACAACTTCTTCTCGTACAATTTTGTCAGCGTCTCCCAGATCTTTTTTGCCGTTACCATTTCTGAGATACTTGACAAAATTCCATCTGCTAGAGTGAGATACAAAATAGCCATTGCATCCTCATCAGCTTTGTTCCATTTCTCGTCTTCAACATTCGTTGGACTGTCATCGATGGCCATAGCACAACCATCTCTCCGCAATAGCGCCTTCATTTTTAATTTCCACAGAGAGAAATTATTTCCGTTGAATTTTTCGATTTCAATCTTTCCCGCCATAATAATTTCTAAAAAATTTTATGATGTGGAAGATCAGTTTAAAAACCGCAACCACAGAGCATACTATATTTAAAGAAATTACCCAGGCTCTAATACCACTTGTTAGGAAAATAATAAGAAATCCAACAGGAACCCCACTTAAATAAGTGGTACGAAAAACGATAGCAGATGCGATCCGAAAAATACCAAGAATATTTTTTCACTGCCGTAAAATTATAACGGCCAAGAAGTAAGAGAAATAATAGCCAAATAATGAACACCGAAAATTTTACGTGGAAACCCAAATCAGAAAAAAACCACGGGGACCGAGTCCAGAAAGATTTCACTATGAAAAATAGGATTTACAATATTTTTCTAGATATCGAATATCCTAAAAAATATTCACTAAGAGAAATCACCACTCTTAGAATTCTCACTGTGCACAAAAGTACCACACCTATTTTTCTCTCACACCTTTCTTTTCTCTCCCTCCAAAAAATCCTCACTATATTCTTCTCTTCCTCTTCACTGAAGCTTTCTTCTTGCTTCGGATACTCTTTCTCTTTAGATTGCTTCCCTATTTATAGGAAAAATTGTAAGTGAGAAAACAAAAGGTAGGTGCTTGTAAAATTTAGAGGCGCCGAAAGAAGAAAATTTTTCCTTCTTTCCTCATTTTTCAAACTTCATATTAACTTCAGTGGATCCCTCATCATAATGGAGGGACCCCACAAATCTCCCCTTCTCGATTTATGATGAGGTATCTTCAATCCTGTCGAGGCTATATAGAATTCGTGTTTATTCCTTTGCAAAGCCTTTGTCATCATGTCTGAGTCATTGTCATCCATGTGAATCTTCTCAAGATACACTTGCTTGTTGTCCAACACATCTCGTATCCAATGATACTTGATATCTATGTGCTTTGACTTCGAATGAAAGCTCGGGTTCTTGCTCAAATGAATAGCACTTTGACTGTCGCAATATAAGATATACTTATCTTGTTTATGTCTCAATTTTGTCAGAAATTTTTGCATCCACAAAATTTCTTTACAAGCTTCTGTAGCCGCCATAAACTCAGCTTCTGTCGTAGACAATGCAACTGATCCTTGCCTTTTAGACTGCCATGACACAGCTCCCCCACCAAATGTAACCAAGTACCCTGATGTTGATATTCTGAAGTCGATGTCTCCAGCTATGTCTACATCAGTATAGCCTACCAACGAAGGCTTCTTACTTCCAAAACACAAACTGAATTCAGAAGTATCTTTAAGATATCTAAGAATCCACTTCACTACATTCCAATGCTCTCTGCCCGAATTTGTTAGAAATTGACTGACTACTCCAACAGAATGTGAAATATCAGGTCTCGTACAAACCATGACATACATCAAGCTGCCAACTGCTGAGGCATAAGGAATTCTCTACATTTCTACTTTTCCTTCTTTAGTGGAAGGACTTTGTTTGGAAGTAAGCTTGAAATGTTTAGCAAGAGGAGTACTGACCAGTTTTGCTTTATCCATATTGAATCGGCTGAGAACTTTCTGGATATACTTCTCTTGTGATAGCCATAATTTTCCATTCTTCCTATCACGAGTGATTCTCATCCTAAGTATCTGTTTTGCCGATCCTAAATCTTTCATGGTAAAAGACTTGTTAAGTTTATTTTTTAACTTAACAATCTTTTAGAAGCTTGTATGGAGCATTTGGAAGAAGAGAATGATGCTGAAGGAATGGAGGAATTGGTGGAATTGCTCAAGAAATCAGGTCTTTTAACCAAGAATATGTACTAGAGGTTGCGGAGGACTTGTGTTGCAGTTGGAAAATTGGCTTCTCAAATTCTTTATACGTTGGAAGAGGATGGTTTTGCTGTAGATGGAGATACATAAGTGATTCTCCTAACAAAACCATTAAGCTTGTAATTGATTTTAGAAAAACATTTACCCGACTGTGGATCCATTTCCTGGATCTTACATCCAACGGCTAAGTCTAAACCAGTTACGACATGATCACCAGAGGTAGAGGAGACATTAAATAAATTATTGTTGTATACATAGACGACTATATTAAAATAAGCCATCATCTTACATTTCACTTGAAAATCATTTAAGTGAAAAAGAAGAGTCGCTCAAGAACTTCTCCAGCATACTAGCACAGAAAGAAGAATCAAGCAACATGTAATCTGAAGATCCAACCCCGTTACTCGAGTTGTCAATGAACAATGGTCATCTACGAAACAACCCGTATAAACAATAATAAACAACAAATATAGCCTGATTAGGTTTAGGGATTCGAAAGTCACGGAGCGCATCATCATAACCCTAGTACTCATTATGTGACGTGCATACAAGACAACTTTCATGCAGCAGAAGGTGTACTAGGAATGTCCTCCGATACTTTGACACCGAGACTGTCTAAAGTATCATGAAGATCAATCTTCTATCACAAAAATAATAAAAGAAACTATGCATCAATGGTAAATGTGTAAATCATACATACATATATACATATATTAATACTGACGTGCTAGAGACCAATCATCATTCGGTTTCATGGGTGATAGTTCACCAAAATAATGATGCAATGCAAAGCAAAACAATCAATATAAAACCTCTACCTTTATGTCGAACACTCATTCTTCCAGCTGGAGGTGCAACCTCAGCAACTGGCTCGCATATCTCAAAGTCGTCTGAGCCTAAAACAAAACCAAGGTTATGATTATCTCACTAATCACTAAGGGAAGACACTAGGATGAGTCCTAAACATACACTAGGAACTCAATCCATAACGCTATAGACGGCCACAAACTTCCATAGACTTTATTTTTTCAAAAAAAAAGTCGTGCGGTCGACACTTTAAGCCATAGGTCTACACTTGAGACTCTCGGTCAAGCCTAGTGGTCGACACTTTATACCTCTCTGGTTTCAGCAAAAATGCACTAGCGATCGACACTTCATTCTGAAGTGTTGACACCTTTCACAAAATAAAAACTGAAGTGTTAACACTTTCTTCTGAAGTGTCCACACATTTCAAAAAATAAAAACTGAAGTGTCGACACTTCCCTTGAGTGGAACCTTCAACCCACCGTTACTAGGCAGGGTTTGAAGTGTCGATCGACCATCTACAATCGTCGACACTTGGGCAATTTCGAGCGACGAAAAGTCGTGAAAAACTCCCTCTCTTGTCATTTCTTACTTCTAAACGGCAAATAAACTTAAATAAAATCTAAACCTACTTTATAAGACCAAAAACAACTTCGGATTCGAGTTTCTAATCTAGTTTTCATAAAACTTAAATATTTAAACACGAAAAACAAAGGGAGAACGACTTACATTCAAAGTCCTCATTCACAAACATCGCTCCTAGAAGCCTTACAAACGTTCATTTAGCTTTGGATTTCGATGACTGGCACAAATTGGAATCTCCCTCCTTCTCCTCTCCCTCACCTGCTGCGACCACTATTCCCAAATGAGAGGATAGTTTGTCCAAACCCTAATTTAAATGAAATTTCATTATTTGCATTTTAACTCTTCAATTTAACATATTTATAAGGGAAATTATCGATTTGAACCCTGTACTATACACGTTTTTTCACTTCGGCCCCTGTACTAAAAAAACCGGCAAACCGAACCCTGTACTTTGATTCTGTTATCAGTTTTGACGTTCTATCAACAATTTCATAAAACCCTCATTGAAAAAACTACCAAACGATCTTAGATTTATTTGAAATTTTTACAACATGTTCATTACTTAATGAGAAGATAATCTGGAAAGTTTCGTGATTTTTTAATACATCTACGATTTATTATAATTTTATTTTAGTAGTTTTAAAAAATATTATAATAACTCACATAAGTTTTAACAAATTACGCAAATTGTTCTATAATCTACCCATAGGTGAACATCTAGAAAAAGTTTTAAATAAATTCAATATCTTTTGGTATATTTTTAAATTAATATAAGTTTCTTCTTTACTTTATAAATTAATTTTTAAACAAATACCAAAATATATTTGATTTATTTGAAAACTTTTCTACATGTTTAACCTATCATGGGTAGATAATAGAAAAAAGTTTCGTGATTTTTTAAAATTTGTATGATTTATTATAATATTTTTAAACAATACTAAAATAAAATTATAATAAATCGTAGATGTATTAAACAATCACGAAAATTCTCAGATTATCTTCTAATTAAGTAATGAATATGTTGTAAAAATTTCAACTGAATCTAAGATCGTTTGGTAGTTTTTTCAATGAGGGTTTTATGAAATTGTTAATAGAAGGTCAAAACTGATAACATAATCAAAGTACAGGGTTCGGTTTGCCGATTTTTTTAGTACATGGGCAGAATTGAAAAAACGTGTATAGTACAGGGTTCAAATTGATAATTACTCTATTTATAAATTACACTTTAACGTTATACAAAGTCTTTGAAAATGCTAGTTTTTACACTGTACCTCTTCCTCCACCCAAAACCCAAAACGTCTTGAATTTGGTCAGAGTGTGAGACTACTCGTGTTAAATTTTGGTTTTGTTGGGTTGTTAAGCTTGTTTTGATTACATCGGTTAACTCATTAGGATCGGCGAGTAAGATCTTTTATGGTTCAACTTACTCGTTTCACACCTCTGTTTGGAAGGTTAAAGTAAGAACTCTATTAGGAAGAGAATCGTCGGCTCTAGAGCAGTTATTGCTAGAGTTTTTTGTTATAATTTTACGGAGAAATGAGTTAAATTTGAAAGAGATCAATCTCATGGAGGTTCGGGAACTAATCACATGTAATTTAGGTGGAAAAGAAGAGAATATATTTACCTACTCACATTTTGCCAACTATGAACTAATCACATGGTATTTATAGTTGTTAAAGAACCCTTTAGAGAACCTCCAAATGGTAAATTAGACTGTCTTTTTTATTCCTAGTGCCAAATTTTATTGAAAATTTTTATAATTATACTTTTCAACGACTGCATATATATATATATATATATATATACACAGATGTGCAAACCAAACATATATAAATTAAAAAATATATATATAACAAAAAGATGGCCAAGTCATTAGCTCAATGGCATTTGTTCATTTGTTTCTTACGTAGATTAAGATAAAACAAAGGAACAACTTTATATTTTGTATTATTCATCCATTTGTAAGATAAACAAACTAAAAAATAAACGAATATTATTGAAATCACACATAGCTGTAAATTAAAAACTCATATGGCTGCATCAATCACTTTGAACTTGGCCATGATTTCTTCAACAGTTTTCTTGTTTATTTGGAAGGCACTAGTAAGAACGTCTTTGTACTCGACATATGGGTCGGATCCAAACAAGGCTTGGCCGATGTGCTGAACACCAAGGTTTTGGCTAGTTAGCATTGCAAAGCCGAGGGCGTTGGAATTTCCAATGTTCAACTAGAAGTGAATGAGGCCGAATGGGAAACAAATCATGTCTCCTTTCTTCAATATATTGGCATACAACTTGTGGTCGGGATTGTTGGTGATGAAACCAGCATAGAGAGTGCCTTCGAGGACGACAAACAGCTCAGAAGCACGATTGTGAATGTGGAGTGGATTAAGGCCATTAAGGGGCAAAGTCAACACGTCCCATGGAAATACCAAGAGTATTTAGACCAGGTAAAACATTGACAATTATGAGAGTAACGTTTATACCCAAATAATTTGTAGTATTTCCAGATTTGTCTATTCCTCGATAAATAAAATCATCCATAGTCACTAATGATGGGTCCTTACATGCTTTTCCATTGACAAACACTGACATATTCAATGAATTTTACCAGTTAAATAGAACAAAAATAAAAAACCAACAACTAAATGTTCGAAAAGAGAAACATTTACAACGAGATTTATCGTCTGCAACACAAAAGTCTTGTAAGAGGATCATAAGCCAAAGCGCAGGAGGCCAAAGCAAAAAGCAAGAACACATAGAGAAAACTATGAACAAGTTTTGCCATTGATAAGTTTTTGGTTGTGGAATGAGGAGGGTTGTGGGAGATTGGTAGCTATTTATAGGTGAGAAGAAGAAGAGATTTCAATGGTAGAAGAGGTTTAATTAACGACTTTAGCCAAATTTCAGATATTCAAATAGATGTAAGAATTCCACTAGGCTACATCTTCTTGAATGAGACTTGGAACATGATATCTCTTCGAATTTTAAGACCTTTGCAAACGTAAATTACTAAATTTTAGCCTAAAATCATTTTCATGTCAACCTAAATCCATCAATGCAATTTTGTGAAACAATCTTTAGATATTTAATATTTCGTTCCATTAAATCTTTATTTAGACCCAAATCTTCTTCTCGGTACATGATAATAAGTGATGAATTATTATTTTGTCTTATATAATAAATTGTAATTTAGTCTTTTTACAATAATGTCGACTTATATTATTCTATATATTATAAATTAAATAACATAATCTATGGGTGACTTTACTTATGGTGGCCTTGCTTTTCCAAATTACTATTAAAACTAATCTTCTTTTTTTTTTTTACCCTTTTTTGCAAAACAAAAAAAATTAGATCACAATGATTACAATTGCTGGTGATCTAAGTCAGCAAATACACACAAACAATTAAGAAATTTAGGAAAGAATTAAAAAAAAAAAATTTGGTTAATAGTCGTCATGTTCATTTGCGATACCCAGGTGCATTCTTAGTTGTTTTGAAAGGTGTAATGGCTGACGAATTATAAGAATACAAAACACAAAACAGGAGCGATGGAGACCCCAAACGCCATCAAATTTGATCTTGTTTTTGCAAGTTACTCGTCAACTTTTTTGGTCATTTCCAAAACAAACACTATAATGTTTGTTTGACACCTTTATGACCTTCTAATTTGGATTAAGCTTGTCGCACGTTGGTTTTATGGGTTGAGTATTTTAATTTAAATACGGAGTAAATAAAGAAAACCTAATATTTGTCGTAGAGTATATTCTATAAAATAGAGATAACAATATCTATTTAATGATAATCGGATCATGTTTATTAATAACTTATAAATCCATGTGGTTTAGTCTAAAATCATTTCCTCGTCAACAACGTGAATCCGTTCAAACAATCTTCATATATTTAAAATTCTATTTTAATATGTCTTCATTTACAACAAAGTATTTTTCTTATTAAATGTTAATAAGTGGTGTAACTATTATTTTATCCATTACATAAGTTGCTGCATCAACTTGACGATCAAATGTCAGATTCGACAACGATTGAAAAATGATAAATAAATATTTTAAATTTAATTTCAGCTGACGAGCTCGACTTGTTAGATTTACTTATCTCATTTAGTTTGCATTTCGCTGATTGTTGAGTTAGAATTGTTTTATATTGATGCAACGGGATGCGATTGAAATCAACTCGCATACAATCACAATTCTAGAGAAACTGGGGAACTCTAAAATTTCTTAAATATTGAAGAAAAATTGTATAGTTTCTTATAATTTGAGAAATCAAATAAAAGTCAATAAAATGGAAAATAAAGTCTAAAACAAATGACTTTGCATCATATATAAACTATTAATATTCAAAGTAAAGTGTAGTTTGGCCCCAACAACTAAATAAATTGAGTAATTTACATCATAAGCTCAGATAATGAGCAAAAACAACCTTAATGTATTGATAATGGGTAATATGGCCCTTACCGGCTTATTTTCCGTTAAAATGTCACATTTTTTTTCAAGTGTTTATTTTTTCTTTCCGAAATGCCCCTGTATGTAGTCAGAACCGGTTTGACTAAGTTCACTCTGGTTGTTTTTTTTTGTTTTGTTTTTTCTTTTTTTTTTTAATTCTACTTGATAGGTCATGATGGATTTGTGCTACTAGAATCCGAACCTGGTTTCCAAGCCGAGAGGGAGAATCGTGCAAACAACCTTAGCCTTCGAGGCTTTGAGGTGATCGACGAGGCCAAGTCTCAAACCGAGGTCGTCTGTCCAAAAACGGTCTCATGCACAGACATTCTAGCATTCGTCGCGCGCGACAGCGCTAAAAAAGTGGGTGGAATCAACTATGCGGTGCCCTCTGGCCGGCGAGACGAGGTCATTTCGCTCGCCAGTGAAGTGGGAGGGAATCTTCCTCCTCCAAGCTTCAACGCTCAACAACTCATTGATAATTTCACTCGCAAAAGGTTATCTGCTGATGAAATGGTGACTCTCTCCGGAGCTCATTCTATCGGAGTAGCTCGTTGTACTGCGTTCTCCTCATGTCTCTACTCTTTCAACCAAACCCACCCTCAAGATCCTTCGATTGATCCTAATTACGTTGAAAAAGGCCAGAGTGAAATTTAAAAAAAAAAAAAAACAAGAGTGAAATTAGCTGAACCTGCCCTCTGGCCGGCGAGACGAGGTCATTTCGCTCGCCAGTGAAGTGGGAGGGAATCTCCCTCCTCCAAGCTTCAACGCTCAACAACTCATTGATAATTTCACTCGCAAAAGGTTATTTGCTGATGAAATGGTGACTCTCTCCGGAGCTCATTCTATCGGAGTAGCTCGTTGTATTGCGTTCTCCTCGTGTCTCTACTCTTTCAACCAAACCCACCCTCAAGATCCTTCGATGGATCCTAATTACGTTGAAAAAGGCCAGAGTGAAATTTAAAAAAAAAAAACAAGAGTGAAATTAGCTGAACCGGTCTGGTCCGGTTCTGACTTCATGTATGAGCATTTTGGGAAGAAAAAATGAACACGTAAAAAAAAGGTAATATTTTAACGAAAAATAAGATAATAAAGGTCATATTACCTATTAATTTATCAATACATTAAAATTTTTGTAAATTGTCAATTTCACCTTGGATCAAATTGGACTTTACCTTGGTATTCACGGTCATCAATGGGTGCTCAGTAAAATCTTCAACCCGTGTAACTTGAGCTCCATCACCCCCAAAAAATGTTAGGGTTCGACTTCTTCCTCAACCAAATGCATTTACTTAGCAGCAATCGATGGCGGTGTTGCTACATTTTGAGGTCTCTGTGGGCTCATCACCAGAACCGCATCTTCTTCGCCTACAGTCGTCTCGCTGCACAGTAGGATATTTCAGGAAGGAGACCGTCCAGTTTCCATTATTCCCGATCTCAATCGATGGGTCGAAGAAGGCCGAGAAGTCAAACAGTCCGAGATTATGAAGCTGATCAAGCAGTTGAGAAACTACCGTCGCTTCGTCCACGCTCTAGAGGTGCATTTCTCTGATAAATTAGTCTTCTTATGGTCCAGAGATTGAAATTTTTACATCTTATGATTGAAGCGAAGGCTTTAGTTGACGAATGTAAAAACAGTTTTGGTCTCTTTTATTGTCATAGAGTGAGATTCGACACGGGACGTGAACTGGGTCTTGCTATAAATAGCTTGATTACGAAGCGGGTCATTTTATACAAAGCAATGGCCCTTTCTCTATTAGCATCATATTTTTATCTAATACCATTGCGATCAAAGATATGCTTTCAATTAATGCTGGAATTTGTATGTTTTTGTGCTCAGCATGATTGTAATTAACCAGATGAAGTTTTGTTTCCCGTTGATTATTGTGGAAGTCGAATTTAAATTCATACATCTCTGGTCTATCTCTACTATGATGAATGCCGCGTTCATAACTTTCACCAACTCAATAAGTTCTTACATAATCTCTATGCCCAAGGTTTTGTGTTTTTCCTTCTCCAATCTTGGCAACGTTGGCATTGGATGCTGGTATTTGTTTGTCTTTTTGTGCTCAGAAAGATCTTTTTCTTTTCCAATGTTTTGATAATGTTCGAATTGAATGAAATTTGGAGCCTAGATTTGTTGTTGGATCATCAGCATTCGAAGTTCAGAAAGCTCACTATTATTTCCTTGTTGTTTTGCATCAGTTGTTGGAATGGATGAGTAACGAGATGAATCATGATCTGTCACCAGGAGACATTGCGATCCAGTTGCACTTGATCTCAAAAGCAAATGGTCTGGAACAGGCAGAGAAGTATTTTAATGACATCCCCGGATCTTTAAGAGATTATAAGGTGTATGGCGCTCTTTTAACCTGTTATGCAGAACATAAATCTCTAGAAAAAGCCGAGGCAACTATGCAGAAAATGAAGGAGTTAGGATTTTTGAACAGATCTTTGACATATAACGTCATGTTAGCCCTCTACTCTCACGTGGGTATGCACGAAAAAATGGATCTATTAATGGAAGAGATGGAAGAAAGAGGAATTAATCATGACAGATTCACCTTTAACATTCGAATGAATGCCTATGTTTCTGCATCTGATGTCACAAAAATGGAGCAGCTTCTCTCTAAAATGGAAACTGATCCTCTTGTTACTATGGATTGGCATGCCTATCTTGTTACTGCAAAAGGATACCTAAAAGCCGGGCAGGTTGAAAAATGCAAGTTGTTGCTAAGGAAATCAGAGCAACTCATTCGTGGTTCATGAAAGTGGTTTGCATACGAATGTCTCCTCACGGTATGTACTTCTATTGGAAGTAAGGAAGAGGTCTATCGAATCTGGAACTTGTGTTTAAACCTTGGTAAAAGAATCAATTCGGGATATCTTTGCATGCTAAGTTCACTCATGAAGCTTGATGACATTGATGGTGCCGAGAAGATCTTGGAAGAGTGGGAATCTTCGAGGAAATACTTTGACTATAAAATTCCGAACCTGATGATAAGTGGATATTGCAAAAAGGGTCTTCTTGAGAAGGCTGAAGCATACATAAAAAGGCTTATTGAGAATGGACACGAGCCAAACGCAAGCACTTGGAGTGCACTGGCAACTGGTTATCGCTCTAATGGTCAGATGGTGAAGGCAGTGGAAACGATGAAGAAGAGTGTGGTTGCCAGTCAACCCGGATGGAAGCTTAATCGCTATACTTTGGTTTCCTGCCTTGAATTCTTACAATCAAATGGAAATGTGGAGGAAGCGGAGAATATTCTAGGGTTGATTAAAGATAAGTGCCTCCTTCCAACAGAAATTTATGAGAAATTGGAATCTTACATTAACTGCGAGAATCCCAATTCTAGCATCCTTGATGAGGTCAACAAGAGCTTGGAAAGGGGAGATTAGTTCTTTCATGTTTGATGATTTAGCTGAAGCGGGATTGGATACTTAAATATTTCTAGGTAGTTGGATCTCTCACGTAGAATTCAGTATCAAAGACGAGATTTTCAGAGTTATCCAAATTTTTGTTTGTTTGAACACGCTAAAGAAATCATTTGAAATAGCTAAATATTTTAATTCAATAATAAATATTTAATTTTTAACCTTCACTCTCATTTTGATGGAAGTGGAAAGATCTTTAGTCATGGCGTAACACTGCTTCGATTTTCCGGCCTGCGAAGGGAAGAATCCAAGTTTGAGCGAATATCCCATCTGCGAAACCCTCTGTTTTATGACCCGACTGCTTTCGTCGCGATTTAGGTCACCGTTTGCGGATTTAGAGGCGGTTCATCGTCGTTGAGAACCAGGGGTTTTTTCTTTACTTCTGTGTAAACCCCTTGAAACGTCGATTTCCGTTTTGTGGAGGGAGAGAAAACGAGAGATGCCGTTGAACTTGTCGAGCGAGCGGGTCTTCAATCAGCTTTTAATGCGTCAGAAATCAAGGCTCTTTGCTTCCATATTCCACATTTCTTCTGCTTCTTTGGGTTCAGCTTCAGCTACAGCTAAAAGTCTCGTCGATCGAATCATATGTATTCGTGACCCAAAACTCTCGATTGTTCCGGTGCTAGACAAATGGGTTGACGAAGGACGACCCGTTGCAAAACAACAGCTTCAATCGCTGGTTAAGCTCATGAGGGACTTCAATCGCTTCAAACACGCTTTAGAAGTTGGTTCTCATCTTTCTCTTTACTAACTTTATTTCTGTCTATTCTTCCTTTTGAATGTGCAAAAATGTTTTCAACTTGTGTTTCCAACTTTTCATATCTTGAATTATTTAAGCGACAAGGTATAGCTAGATTTATCGATTCTGCACTAGATTAATCTCCATTTCCATATCAGAAGATCATCTGAATGTTGCCTCTCCCCATTGTAGATTGGGATGAGTTTTCTCAATAATCTTTCATAAACTGAACACCTTTTTGGTTCAATTCCATATCCCCATCAAAGCTTTTTGTAGAACAATCAAATTTTACGCAACATTTGATGCCAAATGTCCTGAGAATTTATGTCATAACTTGAACATATGCCTTTTCATCACTTAATAAAGGCTATTGCCACATAATGTCCCAAGAAACTGATAGTAATTATCATCATCTTGTGAGTAAGAAGTCATGTGAATGCAGAGGGGCTGATTTTCATCCATTTTGCTGCTTCTAATCATCTAATCTTTTCCAATCTAGATATCCCTTTGGATGAGTAATCGGAGATTCTTCATCCTTTCACCAAGTGATGCTGCAGTTAGGCTAGATTTAATCAAGAGAGTTCATGGACTGGGACAGGCGGAAAATTACTTCAACAACATTTCAAAGGAGCCGAAGCACTTTAGAGTATATTGTGCTCTTCTCAGCGCTTACGTGCAAGAGAAGATGGTCGAGAAAGCTGAAGCTCTTATGGAAGAAATGAGACTGATGGGTTACATAAAATCATCGTATTGCTACAATATTTTAATCCATCTCTACTCCAAAACTGGACAACACGAAAAGATTGGCACCCTAATGCAAGAAATGGACAAGATGGGAATTCCTCGAGATCAGTACACTATGACAAACCTATTAGCTGCTTATGTTTCCGAATCAAACGTTTCTGAGATGGAGAGAATCCTGAATGAAATGGAGAAGGATCCTAACTTCGATGTCGATTGGAAAGTTTATTCGATTGTAGCAAATGGGTATATAAAAGCTGGGTCAACGATCAAGGCTCTGGCGATATTGAAGGAAATGGAGAGGAAAGTGCGTAGTAATGGCGGGAAATCAGCATTCGAGTTTCTTCTATCTCATTATGCTAAAATAGGCGATAAAAAGGAGCTGTACAGAATCTGGAATTCATGCAAACCGTCGCCCAGTAGATGGAAAGTGAATAATTCGTCCTACGACTTAATGATTCGATGTCTTGAAAGTATGGATGATATTATAGGGGCTGAGAGAATTTTTGAAGAATGGGAGTCTCAATGCACCTGTTATAATTTCCGTGTTCTGCACAGTCTTCTCCTCGCTTATTGCGGAAAGGGTCATTTTGATAAGGCCGAATCAGCTGCGAACAGAGCAGTGGAAGGAGGAACTCCCAATCCCAATACATGGAATGTGTTAGCCATAGGTTATTACAAACAGAAGCAAATGAGTAAAGCAGTTGAGATGTTGAAGAAAGCTTTGTTGATTTCATCGATGCGAGAGTGGAGGCCAAGGTCCGATATTTTAGAAGCTTGTATGGAGCATTTGGAAGAAGAGAGTGATGTTGAAGGAATGGAAGAATTGGTGGAATTGCTCAAGAATTCAGGCCTTTTAACCAAGAATATATACCAGAGGTTGCGGAGGACTTGTGTTGCAGCTGGAAAATCGGCTTCTGAAATTCTTCATCAGTTGGAAGAGGATGGTTTTGCTGCAGATGGAGGTACAGAGGAGATTCTCTTACCAAAACCATTAAGCTTGTAATTGATTTAATCGGGTTTATAAATAATTTAAATTAAAAACTTTGTAGACTTAATATTCAGCCGACTAGCTCGACTCGTTAATCTCGTTTAAATCACAATCGTATATGTTATAATTTTATAAATGAGTTATCAAGTTTTTCTTTCAAATTTACTTGAGTCTCATACATTTACTAAACTTAGTTACTTTTATGTTTCTGCCAATAATTTTTTATTTGCTGCTAATTTTCGTAATTAGCATTATTTTTTGTGTTTAAATTTGATTTTTTGGGAAAAAAAAAAAAAAAGGTCTATCAATCAATCATCGATTATTTTATTTTGTTTTTTCTTTCTTTTTTTGTACTATGATTGCAAAAGTCAATGCTTAATTAAAAGAGTTGAAAATGGATATGGTTCTGACCTTCATTAAATCACAACCGTCGAATCTTGTTGAATTTCCAACTGCATCAACGACACATGTTGAGCTATGGGCATGGGGGAATCGTTATCCACCATTTCAGAGAATACGAAGCTTAATCAAAGACACATTACCTTTTAAAAATCAAACCCAGAAAAGCAGCGCTCTGTAATCTGCCACTCGTTCTCAGCTCCAAGTGCTCGTTGATGCCTTTAAACGCACCCCTGTGCAGTTTTTTTTCTGAAACTTAAGAGACGATAATCATTTGAATGCAGCTTCTTCTTCAGCTACTCGAACGATAATAACTCTCTTCTTACACAAAACTACAGTATGATTATCGTATAGGTCTTCAGAGGCACGACACGATGAACATAATGCTGGGGTTTGAGATAATTTGGTTAGAAATGGTGTATTTTGTCAAGTCTTTTAAGTCTAAAATTGTCGACTCAAGTGGGGAATGCCAAAAGAAGGGTGGAATGATGTTTCATGGCTAAAATCAATATCGCAATCAACAAAAAGAGGATAAACCAGGAAAATACCACTCCCCACTTCATAAAGTTTACATTTTTAGGCTACTTTATGGATATTTCCTCCATTTTTGAGGGGTGGCAAGCGCATGAGCTATCACAATATTGCTCGTTGAAAGCAAATGGCAGCGCATCTGCCCCAAAGTTATCCCTTCTCTTCCCCCACCAAAGCGACCCAAACTTAAAGTCCTGCGCTGATTGAGAGACCCACCAAACTTACATGGTCGATATTGCTTCACAAATTACAAAAACATTCCGAGCTTTACTGTTATCGTTTTATCCAGAATAGATTCAGGTCAAGTTTATCTGACAAGCCGCAATTGAAGTAGTTGGATAGCATCATCTCATTCATTAACTTTTTCTGCCTTAAAGATGAAATGTCAGACAGCAGTGGCGCGTAGCGTTGCAGCCTTTGATCAGTCAAAATCTTAGAATTAGAGGCTTAGAATTCAACTGGGTGCACCAAATTACAGTTGACAAAGTCGGAGATTGAAAGAGAAAAAAAAACAAACTTTCCTCCTTTTTTTTTTGTAAATCGAGAAAGCATTACAGTTGAAATCTTAGACAGTATCAGTCTTTCGTCAAGTCTTGATGTTCATCTGTGCGCTGTGACGAGAGTTTCGATGAATTTCAACCCATCGAACCTCGGAGCAAATTTCTCCGTCGAATCAGATCGTTGAGCGGACGAATTATCTCTTTCTCCGTCTCTCTCCTCCTCCAAAAATACATAACCGATGACATGATCAGTGAAAAGTTGAGATTTTTACACGATCAAGGAAAATTGGAAGAGAGAAAACAGAAAAAAAAAAACACATTAAGACAAAGGATAAAGAAAACCCAGAACATAGTTTCAAGAATTACCCTCTGAGAAACTCGCACACTCGTATTACAAAGGATGATCGGAGTGGCCGAAGCAGCGGCGACGGAAGCGGCAAAGAAACCTGATTTCTTCATTGGCAGAGATAAAAACGGCCGGTGCGAATGAAAATCCAGCGAAAATAGATTTTCTCGGAAGAAGATTTTGCAGAGAAACGGAGAGAGAAGGAGAAGACTATTTATACTTCGACGCCACGTTTATAGCAAGAGGATAGTGAAGATTAGTTGTCATTATACCGTAATTACGCGGCAACCATGCCCAGTCTGACTCTGACCGACGAAATGACGCTTTTATCCCTGATTAAACGAGATTAATACTAATTATTATCTAACCTCCTTTGATTTAGCTTACTAATACTTAGTTTGAAAATAGTAATGATAAGAAAATGTGAGCTGTCTGAGGTGAGGGTTAATTATGTAAAAGCCATACTCAGTCTTTGACTATTTGTCAATCTCCAGACTAGAAAACAGCCAATCTATATCTGATAGGCTGATTTTTGTTGCAGATGTAAACGTGTATGGTTGAGATAGTGCCACGTAGGAAAAATATATTGACAACTGAGCTGGCGGAGTGGTAGAGTTGGACCAACAGGTTTACGACAACTGGGATTTTTTTTGATGTGAAACAACGTAACTCCCACAATAAACGACGTATGAAAACATTTACTACAATTTGACTTTCCCTCAAATCACCCTTTTCAACAACTCATTCCACTGCATTTGTGATACGTGTATTATTTGAATATTCATGGCTTAGGCAAAGCTCTTCGACTTCTCTGCTGTCCATCATTGTTTAATCCACCCACCGGAAGTCAGAAGACCATCATTTTTGTCTCTCATTCAAAGCAAAGTTCGTCCTTTTTCCATCTTTTAATAAGGGTTTTCTGTGCATATATTTATAGCGTAATACTTATTATTTAGTAAGTTACGATAGAGATGTTAGAATTTGGTGTGACCCGAATTTTAGTTGGGCCGGGTCGGGCCCATTATCAATATTAGGGTTTTAGGTTTTCTCTATATATTGATGTTTGAGTCGCAAAATTCATTGTACCGAATTTGCTATTAGTGATTCTCTCCTCTACCCGTGGTTTTTTCCCTTTCTAGGGTTTCCACGTAAAATTCGGTGTCCATTATTTTCTCGTTATTTCTTTTTCGGTTTTCTGAATCGTTCGATACAGGTGGATTAGGGCGTCTAATCCTAACAACTGGTATCAGAGCTTCAAGGTTGAAGTGGTTTTCGGAAAATCAGGATTTGATTATTTCGAAGGGTATCGATCGATTTCAGGTTTGTAATTTCGGAGAGTGGAATTGCAGGGTTGAAGGAAAAAGAAAAAGGTTTTTTTTGTTTTGGATTTCTTGTGTTCAGCGTACAGAATCAAACAAAAGAGAAAATAGAAAAATTCGTTCTTTTCTAATTTCCACAGCAGAAAGGTGGAAATTGAGAAAGAAATAAAAAAAAAAGGAAAAAGGTATTGTTTTTCTGGTTGTCTTCTTCCACGGTGAAGAAGAACAGAGAGAGAGTGAAGAACAGAGGGAGCGCGCCATTGAAGAACAGAGAGCGCCGCCTCAGCCGACCATCGCCGAACAGAGGCCGTCGACGCCGCTGACTGCCGCGCAAAGCGCCGCAGTTCCGCCATCACCGCGTCGAGCCCGCAGCCCCGACGCGAAGCGCCAGAACAGAACGCCACCGCGCCGCGCTCACGCCCTAGGCCTCCGTTTCAGAACGCACCGAGTAGCTCCGACCCAACATCCGAGCAGCTCCAATCTGCTCCGACGCAATCTTCGTCCAGCATTCCGGCGATTGCGTGGCCTCCGTCTGCCGGTTCTGGTCCTTCGAAGAACAGGGACAGTGAATTCTTATTTTTGGAGATTAATTAAAAGGAAAAATAAGTTTTGGGAAAATTAATTTTTGGGATTTTTGGGTTGAAAATTCTGAAATTAATTTGGGCAGACTGAAAATAGGGGCTGAGATATTTTTTGGGATATTTTTGAGAATAAAATTATCCGGTTTTTTGGGGCAGACTTGAGATTAATTATTAGGTTGAATAATTAATCGGGATATTACCTGTTTGGTTGGGCGTTTTTTGGTTCAGAATATTTTGGAGGATTTATTCTGAATATTTGAGATTGATTATTGGGGTTGAATAATTGATCTGGAAATATCTATTTTGGGTATTGATTATTGATAACAATGGCAGGTGAAGATAGCACAGGATACAGTATTGAAAAATTCAATGGGACAGATTTTGCATTCTGGAGAATGTAAATTGAGGATTACTTGTACGGAATGAAACTTCATCTTCCTTTGAGTGCGAAACCAGAGAAGATGGAAGACGGTGAATGGAATCTCCTTGATAGACAGGTTTTGGGAGTCGTCCGATTGACGCTAGCCAAAAGCGTTGCTCACAACGTGGCGAAGGAGAAGACCACCGCGAGTTTGATGAAGACTCTGTCTGATATGTACGAGAAACCATCTGCGAATAATAAGGTATTTCTTATGAAGAAGCTTTTTAATCTGAAGATGATTGATGGTGCTTCTGTCGCAGCGCATCTGAATGAGTTTAATACTATTGTGAATCAATTGCTATCTGTGGATATTGACTTTGAAGATGAGGTTCGTGCCCTAATTTTGTTGGCGTCTCTACCAAATAGTTGGGAGCCTATGAGAGCTGCAGTTAGTAACTCAGTTGGAAGTGCTAAGCTGGTATTCACCGATGTGAGGGATCGTATTCTTGCCGAGGAGGTTCGTAAGATTGATTCTGGTGTAACATCGATAGGTTCAGCTCTGAATGTTGAAAATAAGGGCAGAAATCAAAGAAAAGGTCCGGGCAACAGAAATCGAAGTCAGAGGAAGTCCGGAAAACACGCCAACTTTGAGTGTTATCATTGTGGCAAGAAAGGACACATAAAAAGGTTTTGTCATAAGTTTCTTCGGGAGAATCTGGTTGCCAAAGGAAAGGAAAAGATGTTCGAAAAGAGTGACATAGATGAGGAGGCAGATACAGCCACCGAGGAGTCCTTTAGTGTGTACAACGAGGATGTTGTAAATTCTGATTGCCAAGATACGAGTTGGGTGATCGATAGTGGCGCTTCAGTACATGCCACTTCGCGGAGAGATTTCTTTTCGTCCTACACTTCGGGTGATTATGGAAGTGTGAGGATGGGGAATAGTGGCATTGCAAAAGCCATTGGTATGGGAGATGTGTGTTTGGAGACCAACATCGGCAGCACCTTGGTTTTGAGAGGTGTGAAGCACATCCCTGACATCCGCAAGAATTTGGTCTCGACTGGGAAGCTTGACGACGAAGGTTTTGGCAACACCTTTCGTGATGGAAAATGGAAGCTTACCAAAGGTTCATTGATTGTGGCGAGAGGAGAAAAATACTCCTCATTATATGTGATGCATGCGACGATCGCAGGGTTCCACAGTCAATGTGAATGTGATGGGTAATAAGGCTGCAAAGTTTGTGAATTCACCTTCTAAGAGAAAAGTTGAGAAGACTCGGAAGAAGTCAGGTTCTCGGGTGAAGTTCAGGTTGGGATCTGAGGGTACATCAGAGCCGGTGAGTCAGCCTATTACAGATGTTCAGTCATCAGGTTCAGTTTCACGTCAGAATAGTATCGTCAAAGGCAGAACAATGCGGAAGGTTAAAACTTCGGGACGATATGATGAAACTGTGAGTTATGCATTGAATGTGTTCGAGGGTAATGATTCCTGTGTGAAGTCTTCGACATGTTCAGATAGAGTTCGTTGCAGCAACTCTGATAGTTCAGTGATACCAAGGAGGAGGAGATGTGATTTTTTCTCAGGTAAATCTCTCAAGTTTAAGCGGGGCTTAAACTTGATCGGTATCGGATACTGAGGTGGCCCATTTGGGGCCTTTGTGGTAGAGGAGCTTTTTTAATGAGGTTTTGCAGATTTGTTTCCTTGCACCGGAATTTCGTTGAAGGTGGAGATTGTCAGAGTTCAGTGTTCTGGATTCGGTTTTGTTGGGCCGAGTAGTCCGTTGGATCTCTCTTGTGGAATTCGTGTCAAGGTGGAGTTTGTTAGAATTTGGTGTGACCCGAATTCTAGTTGGGCCGGGTCGGGCCCATTATCAATATTAGGGTTTTAGGTTTTCTCTATATATTGATGCTTGAGTCGCAAAACTCATTGTACCGAATTTGCTATTAGTGATTCTCTCCTCTACCCGTGGTTTTTTCCCTTTCTAGGGTTTCCACGTAAAATTCGGTGTCCATTATTTTCTCGTTATTTCTTTTTCGGTTTTCTGAATCGTTCGATACAGGTGGATTAGGGCGTCTAATCCTAACAAGAGATTCTGGACGGGAATTGGAATTGAAATCAGAACCGTAATTGGAACAGATCGTGTTTCACGATTCAGTTCCAAATAAAAAAATTTATATTTTTAGGTCATTTTTCGGAGTTTGGATCGAATTTGGTCGATTTTGAGTATGAGCTGGTTTTTTATGATTTGGGTCGAGTTTTAACTGATTTTCGAATCAAGTTTTAAACTCATAGTTCTGTTAAGTTTTCATTATTTTTGATCCCCCAAAATCGTGGACCACAAGTATTGAAAATTTGGAACCGAATTGGAACTGTAACCTATCCTTTTGATGGGAAAAACCAAACCAAACCGAAAACAAAACAACGGTTCCTGTTAAAACTGAGGTTCCGATCGTGTTTTGCCCAACCATGCGTAGATTAGTAATAGTATAAAGGAAAATTACCAATTATGGGCACGAAGTATGCGTGTTCTTCGTTTCAAACCACGAACTAATTTTTTTAACAATGCAAACCATAAAGTATAAAAAAATGTGACAAATCTGACCACACCGAACGGACGGACATGGATTGCGTCCGTCCTGACGTAATATTGGCCGCCAACAGGACGGACTGAATAAAATAGAGTCCGTCTGCATTTTTCGTTCAATAAGAAGCTGCAACGTAGCTGCCTCGTAGTTCGTTCGGACTCTATATTTCACCGTCCGTCCTGTCTAACTTACGAATTTACCCTGACAGACGAGAAAATATAGCGTCTGTCCGGTTAATTGATTATAAGCCAGTCAGAAAGCGAAATTTGGACTTTTCACCGGTAACAAAAACGGCGACAGAAGACGACGAAATTGGTCTTTTTCTTCGACTCTTACAAATTTTTCGTAAATTTACGACCAAAAAGCGTTTTTGGTAATTACTTTATCAATTATGATTCATTTACTTCAAGTTTTTAACATAAATAATGCGATAATTCAAGTGAGAAAAAAATTAAAAATTTGGACAGAGTTTCATTTGTTTTTAGACTCTCCCACAGCTAGTATCATCCTGTATATTTGAATATCCAAACAATTCAAGTATTTTGGCTCAAACATCAATTGCATTAAACAAAAATAAATGTAACTAATGTACATCAAATTAATGAATCTAACTAATGTACATCAACAAATGCATCAAAATAAATCCTTTTGCATCGCCCTCTATTGTCCCATATCCTCCCCTTTCTGCACGTAATAAAAGAAAGTTATATTATAATAACTTGAAATGTAATTAATAATGAGAAAAATGAGTTCAAATATACCTAAGCTTCGGCAGCATTGTCATCTCTAGCCCCCGGCAGCACACCCTCGTCATCTCCACCCCCAGTCAGGACTACCTTATCATCTCTCCCAAGATCGTCGGGATCAAATGCATGGGCCTCCATCCAATCCTGAAAAATCTGTCTCGTCTCTTTCTGGTACTCCATCATACCTCTGAGGTACTCCATAATCTCTGCTCGACCAGACGCCACCTCTGCTCGAACAGCCTGCATCTCTGCTCGAACAGACTCTATCTGCGCCCTAATAGAATCCATATCCGTGGGAGGCACGATATGAAGGGGGTTGCCCTCGACGAGGGTGTTGCAGCACAGAAAAGGAGGGGGGGGGGGGGGGGGCGAACATCATTCACCTCCATCCACTTTCCGTCTACCTCCTTCAAGCCTATCTTCACCAAATGCAGCCTGCCGAATGCATCCTCGGGCCGCTATGATATAGTCTGTGCCCCTCGCGGTAACTGAATCTGAAAATGCTCAATAATCTTCTGAATCAAGACAGTGTACGCGAGGTTATTGTTGCGTGTGCGTGAGATCTCATTCATGTGACTCACAATCATAAAGCCAGGGTCGAAGAGGTTGCCGCTATACAATTTCTCCATGACATAGAGATACATGTAGCTAACATGATCTTTATGTCCAACGCGCGGTAGAAGGTGTGTGCTAGAAGGTTGTGGATGACGCGAGCTTTCACATTCATATATTTTGCTCCTGGCTTCACGAAATCCACAATATCAGTGTTTCGATAAATCTGTCTAATGAACGTTGTTCCCTCCGCTGTTACGAGCACGAGACATTTTTTCTGGGCATGGTAGAACCTATCTGCCTTTTTTGCGTGAAAGCCAAGCACCTGATTCACAAGCCGTGTCGTCACTTCATACTCTTCACCCATTATGTAGGTCTTTATAGCTCCCGACCTCCCAGAAAATTTCATGTTCGCATAGAATAGGCGAACAATTTTTTCACAGCTAACTCCCCGAATAGTGTAGAGTCCTTGTAGTCCGATTCTGTCGAATATTTCCTTTATATCTAAGGACTCCCATCCTGAAAATTTTTAATAACAAATGAATAAGACTAGTTCAACGAAATATTGTATAAACAATTTGTAAGAATAATTGACTCAACCTGTAAAGTCCACCATCTTCATCAACGACACCGACACCTTTCGGTGTACTGTATCCAGCTAATATTACTCTCGACAATGCTGATTGCGAAAGTCCTTCGATTGTGAGAACGATGAAGTTGATTGTGATGAGCTGGGAGGTGGTTGTGAGGCCCTTGGAGGTGCCTGTGGAGCCCGTGGATGTGGCTGTGAGGCCCGTGAAACTGACTGTGGGGGCGGGGGATGTGGCTATGAGGCCCGTAGAGCTAGAGGTGGCTGTGAGAGGCAGTGGAGATGGCTGTGACATCGTTGGCTGCTTCGATGGTCCACCTTGTGACGTCGAATCTTTCTTTCGTTTATAAGCAATTTTATCTGTTTTTTTAGTGAAGTCTGCAAATTGGAAAATTCCAAGATTAGCCACAATAACTCGAACTGTGGCGAAAATCAGAGCCAGGTGAAAATCAGCCTTCACAGCCACGATCAGACGGACTCAATATTTTCGCGTCCGTCTGGATTTAAGGCTGGGATCCACTGGCGGGACGGACTGAAATAGAGTCCGTCCGGTTAATCCTAAAAGGGCCGATTTTGACCTAGGGCTCGGATTTTTGCGTTCTTAACGTTAAAAATTAAACTAAATCAATACGAAAGAAGTAAGATATTACCTGATGCGTTTTTCTGTTGAAAATCGTCCAAGATATTTGCAAAGTGTCGAGAGATATTTGCGGCCATTGTGAGCTCCATCTGAGCCCTAGAAAAACGCTTATAATCGATTAACTGGACGGACGCTATATTTTCGCGTCCGTCCGGGTAAATTCGTAAGTTAGACCGGACGGACGGTGAAATATAGAGTCCGAACGTACTACGTGGCATCTTCTTATTGAATGACAAAGGAGGACATACTCTATTTTATTCAGTCCGTTCGGTTGGCGACTAATATTACGTTAGGACGGACGCAATCCATGTCTGTCCGTCCAGCGTGGTCAGATTTGTCACATTTTTTATACTTAATGGTTTGCGTTGTTTAAAAAATTAATTTGTGGTTTGAAACGAAAAACCCGCATACTTCGTGCCCATAATTGGTAATTTCTCTAGTATAAAGTATCAGCGTAAAAGATTAAAGTGCGAAGAAACAAATAATGAGGGCTTACCTGCAAATAAAAGAAAATGGTTGATGAGGGTCCCCGCGCTAGCCTTATCTGACCGATATATTCCGCATGATTGTTCCTCAAGGAAAACGTTTCCTTAATAATCACTCTTCATCGAACTGTTCCAGATCCACAAATTCTTGTTAATTATCTGACGGAAGTTGTATTTTACTCCATTTCCGATCAAATTCTGACGTATATGGCGTCTGGGTCGTCTGGACGGGCCAACTCGAGCTCCAAGGGGTTCGATTTTGGCACCGATGATATTCTCTGCTCGTACAATGACTACGGGAACCAGGACTCATCTAACGGCGGCCTCGTTGATGCTACAGTAGGTGCCAATTCGACCAAGGTACTGACCTGTTGCTATCTTTAGGTTTTCGTATTGATTTTTTGGGTGGGGGAGTTAGGAGCCTGGTGGGATATTTGTTTCTTGATTTGGGGATGTGATTCCATTTAGGTTTTTGGAAATGATTTTAATTACGATCTTGAATGGTTTTTTTTCTGTGTCGATGCTGTGGACCAACTGACAAGTTAGGTTAATTTCATAACCGCTAAAGAATATGAAGCTTAAAAGTAGCTCTTAGATTGCTTATCATCAACTACTTGCTTAATTTGTTGAGGAGCTCACTTTGTTCTTTTGCGAGCAGGATTTCAATAAAAGTAGAGTGACAAGGTCTGCTGTTTTTCCTGCTGCTGTTTACAACCAGCCAGAAGAGACCTTAAACCAAGATTTGCTTTCTTCTGTTGATAGAGGCATGAAAAAACACAGTGACAATATTATGCGCATTCTTGAAGGAATCAGTTCACGCTTGTCTCAGCTAGAATTATATTGCTACAATCTTGACAAATCAATTGGAGAAATGAGATCTGATCTAGTTCGTGATCACGGAGAGGCGGAGTCAAAACTTAAATCTCTTGATAGACACGTCCAAGAAGTAAGTCACACTGTTAAAGCTATCATACTGAAAAGTAGAATAATAATATCTTACTAGCTTGCTCAAAATTTTTATAGTTAAGGCATCTTTATTTAGTTACCATATAAGTTCTTTATAAGATTTAATTGATGATTGTTGCTTAATTTTGAAGCATATTTCGTGATGTTTTAGTTTGTTCTTTTTTCATTGTCAATTATTAATGGAAGAACGTCATGGTGTCCAATGTTGGTTGAGAGGTTTTTTTTTGGGTTGGGGGATGTGTTTGAACTGCGGACAAAAAGATGATGAGCCAATTAGTGTAGAGCAATATGGCCGCTTTTGATGCGGTCTTTGGGTTTAGATATGCTTTCAATTTCTCTTTACAATAACCTCTTTCGTCTGGCAGAATGTTGAGCCGTTTAGGTGTTCTTTTGTGAAGTCTTTTGGAGGTGGAGCCTTTTTTAGAATTCCCCATTTTATACAGATTATTATTATTGGTAAAATTTACCATGGATAATGAAAATGTTGATGAGCTCATGTTGAAGTGTGTAAGAATGCTAACATGATTCTGAAAACCGCAGTTTAGAAATATCACAAAGTCTTAGTGTGGTGCTTTCTTAAGCAGTTCTTTTTATTAGGATCTGAATATGGAAACTCAACTAATTCAATGTGGAAGAAAACGTGAAATCCAAAGCATCCCTTTTGGCAGTGTTTCAAAGAGAGGTTTTGGGATAGTGTGCTTTGTGTTTGATAGAAGAGGAGTACGTGTGTCATCTTTTTTTTGCATTGTGATGTGGCTTACATTTTTTGCTTCATTTGGAACAAGAGCAATATATTGATTTTCTACGAGAAGATTTTTGATGCAGCGTCTTTTAGACTTTCATTTTGTGATGTGGGGGAAGGGGTGATTCTTTCATGCTTTATTGTATAGTATTTTAACAATTTTGAGCTTTTATGGAGCTCAATCGTTTTGTAAATTATTTGTAGATTATTTTTACTCAATATACATATTTTTATTGATAAAAAAGAAAAGGGTATCATTTATCACTTTTATTTCATGATGACATATTTCTTAACATCTTTGGCTGGCTATTTCAAGCGCTGATGGTGCATTGATAATATCGTGCTCTTATTTTCTTGATCAACTTAAAACTTTCTGGGGTTGGTTTGAGGCATAGAGGGAGAGGATTTTGGAGGATGCTGTTCCGTTCTGGACCGCATCTATATAATTTTCTATTGGCTCAAAATATGTATGTCTATGCGTGTGTTTTTGCTGGTAAGTTGATTTGGGACATGAATTCCACATCCGACTTAATGAATATACCTGGTAAACATTTTCTCAATGTCCCGAATGCCTGATCCCCTCCAAGATAAAAGCATTTAACTTCTTTCTTTGGTTTGAATTTTGTAAACTAGGATAACTTATGATTGTGGGGTCTAGCTTCTGGAATATAGATTGATTTTCTTCATTCTATGTCGATATAGCCCTTTTTTGTTGTTTTTTTCCTAAGAGATTTCCTCGATATAAATCATGGTTCTTCTGTGCAGGTGCATCGATCCGTTCAGATTCTGAGAGACAAACAAGAACTCGCTGATACTCAGAAGGAGTTGGCCAAACTTCAACTTGTTCAAAGAGAGTCGACTTCTTCAAGTCATTCACAATCTACTGACGAGAGAGCTTCTGAGCCTAAGAAAACCAACATCTCGTCTGAGGCTACAAGTTTAGCTCTTTCCTTGCCTCAGCAGGTTACTCCTCAACAGTCTCTACCATCCATACCAGCTCCTGCACAGAACGCAACTCAACAACAATCCTATTATGTGCCTTCGAACCAATTGTCAAATCCCCCAGCACCAGTCCCAGCCCCAGCGCCAGTCCCAGCCATGGCGCCAGCCCCAGCTCAATTACCTCAGAGTTACCTTCCTTCTAATCCTCAATACCAAGCTCCCCAACTTCAAGAAGTGGCTCCAGTGGCCCCACAGCCGTCATATTCTCAGCCTCAGGTAAGCCAAACGTCTCAATTCCAACAACCTTTTACTCAGTATCAGCAGCAATGGCCTCAGCAGCTTCCTCCCCAGGTCCAACCACCACAGCAGACTCAGATTCGGCCACAGGCACCACAACCAGTGTACCCGTCCTACCCTCAGAGTCAACCATCAAATCCTTCCACTCCAGAAAATCAACCCAACAGCATGACGATGCAAATGCCATTTTCATCTGTTCCTCAGCCAGGATCTAGTCGTGTAGATGCAATGCCTTACGGATATGCTGGATCTAACAGGCCAGTTTTACAGCAGCCTCCCCCTCCGCAAATGAAAGGCACTTATGGTGCACAAGTTGGTAATGCATATGGCCCACATCCCGGTCTTCATGGAGGAAACACATACTTGGTGTATGACAATAATGAAGGAGTAAGAACACACAATCCACCTCAACAGCCTCAATATAATCCAGGTGGATATCCTCCAACCAGTGTTCCTCTCCAAAATGCACCGCCTGCAACATATACTCCGTCCAATGTTCCTCTTCAGAATGCACAACCAGCCCCGGGTCCCCACCTCATGGCTCGAAATCCAAGTCATTCACCATTTGTGCGCAATCATCCTCACTCTGATCTGATTGAAAAATTTGGCAATATGGGTTTCAGGAGCGACCACGTTGCCGGTGTGATTCAGAGGTTGGAGGAGAGTGGTCAACCTGTTGATTTTAATAATGTTCTGGACAGGTTGAGTGGAAACCCCCCGGCCGTTCCTCAGAGAGGATGGGGAAGGTAAACTCTCGCCTCACACGATCAAACCTCTGATGGTGGTGACAGCCATTATTGCGTGTTTTAGTATGCATCAAATAAAGCTGGTTCAATTGTCCTCCATGTTTTTCGTATATATGACATGAGAGATACAAAGTAATTGTTTTTGTCTTTGACCTTATCTTCCTGTGTTTTGTTCTGTTGATAATTATTTCCTAAAGAAACTTTTCATTGATAGGATTTATCTTTTTACGCCTTCTGTTCACCTTTTTCCCCACTTCTATCAGTTGCCGACAGCGTTTGAGACAGGAAGTGGCAGTATTGTAATCGGTGGTAAAGTGAAAACTGAAAAGTCGTCATCTTGCGTTGATTATGAAAAAGACAAGAACAGGTGGTCGAGTCTCGCAGATCTGTCGATAACTTCCATTTCACGCAACTTTTAAGTTTAAAGAATTCTGCCGACAGCACATACTGCCGTACTTCCTTTAACTTTGCGTGAAAGCATGTCAGATCGACCGAATTTGGATTGGGTTTTTAATATTTTTAAGTGTTCAAAAAAAATGATTAAACACGAGCCAGAACATTAAAATTTACAGTTAAAAAAATCAGTTGAAGAGAGGAGTTTAATAAGTACAAATCGAAGAATAACATGAGTTTTGCAATTTAAGAATAATAAAAAGTTTACAACAGGTTTACATGGCAGTGGCTGCGTCACTGCGCTTCTGGTGGTCTAGTACGTGTAACTATCGCGGGGTCGGCCTGAACAGAAATTGGGTCGAGATGTCTAGCTACACTGACGTAAAAAGGACAGCTTTTTTGATGATTTGTGTAGAGTTGGCGATTTTACAGTACTTTGACCAGAATCAATCTGCCATCACTAGCATTGACATCTGCCGTATTATCCATGCACCACTAATGGCATCTCTGTGAATCTTCTTCTCCAATCTATCCTTGCTGTCTGTCTTGCGTTTATTCGGACTTTAAATTTAGGGAAGATTTTAGTTGCTGTCGAGGAACGGATCATTTGGCTTTTGTTTTTCGTTCTTTTGCTCTTTTCTTTTGAAAATGGAGACGCCTCTGATGAGCGGAGAGAGCAGTGCGAGTCGCAGTGGTCGCCGGGAGGATCCTCGTTTGAATTTCAAACGCCGTTCAGATGCTGTCACTTATGGCTCTCCCTATCAAAGAGCTGCTGCCCTTGTCGATCTGGTTAGTCCATTTTCTTCCCGACAATCCTACTCTCACTAGGAGACGACCCAGATAGCTGGGTTCTTTAATTTCGTTTTTCAAATCGATGTGCTGCTATTAGTACCACTTCTTCTGGCTTTTTCTCCTCTGTTCTGGATGTCAAATATGTTGGCCAAATTTTGCTGATGGAAACTTTCGTTTTGTATCATTTTGTCGGGCCATATTGGTTACTAGTTGAGAATGCATTTTTCAGGCTGAAGATGGCGTAGGTTTACCAGAGCAGATTCTTGAACGTTCAAGCTTTCACACTGCTGCAAAGTTCTACTTCCTTTACATTAGATTTGATTTCATTTGGACTCTGAATTACTTTGCACTGATTGCCCTTAATTTCTTTGAGGTTTGTTTTTCTTCTGTATTTTTATCAGTATCTAGGTAGGGAGGATTGTGCCATTCTGACTTGTTTTAGTTTTATGCAGAAACCTTTATGGTGCTCCAAAGTTTCGACATATACTTGTAGCGATAGAGATTATTTCTATCTCGGGGAATTGCCTTACCTTACTGGTGCTGCATCTCTTATCTACGAGGTGAAACATACTGATGGATTAGACTTCATTTTATTGGTTTTTTGTGCCTAACCTTAGCCATCACTGCATCCTATTTGACCATTCTATGCTGCTCTTTAAAATATGATTTTTCAATACTTTTTATGGCATATATTTTAATCTAATGCATCAATATGTCAAGGATTAGGATTTTATTTCGTCCATGTTTGTTAGACAATGTAATCAAGTGATGCATTTTCCAAGTTCTCTCATCACTATGTACTGGACATATTGTCCTTTTTTGAGTTCAGTGACATTATACTTTCTTTATGCAGGGGGTAACTCTCATAGTGCTTCTAATTCATACTTTCTTTCCAATTTCATATGAAGGATTCTCTCTATTTTGGAAAAGTCTTCTAAATAAAGTAAAGGTACGAGTTTTTGGTTTTCAGTACGGTAGCCGAACTGGATTACTTGAACTAGGATTCCAAATAATGTGACGATTTGATATCTACTATTTCAGTTAATCATATTAAATCCTTGTGCCACACTTCCTTTTAACCAAGTTCCCTTTTTTAATACCTTATACTTGTCTTATATTTAAAATGATCGAGGATTAGTGTAATTGCTCAGCTTTATATTGATGGCTGAAGGTTCTTGATTTTGAATGGTAGCTACTCCTTCTAGGACCATCTCCACAGTATTTTCTAACTCTCAATGCATTTTTTACATCTATTGCAGCAGAAACATTTTTTTTTAAGAAACACCTTTTAAGAATTACACTAAAAAGTTGGTATATTGACAAGATTATATGTATTTGCTTCAAACTACCTACAGATATGAAAATCTATGGATGATATCTGTACCACAATGTTTCATAGTACATTATCTTCTTGACTATTCAGGTCGCCTGCCTTCTGATTTTGGTGGCTGACTTACTGGTTTATTCTATATATTTGTCGCCAGTGGCCTTTGATTACCTTCCACTCAGACTTGCTCCTTATATAAGAGTCATCTTTTTCATCATGAATATTAGGTAATGGCAGTATCATTTTCTTCCCATGTGCGCACGTATGAGACTCATTTTGTTTGTTTGTTTGTTTTTTTGCTAATTTGCTTTAGATCATTTGGTTTTTGTGCGAAGTAAATTTTTTGTCTTTCCACCCTTCTTTATTATTTCTAACTTAGTTGTGGTGTTCGGCACAAAAGAAGAAAATTGGCTGGAGGCTTTAATTTAATCGAGGTTATACTGGTTAGAATTTCTAGGAAATTATATAACATTGAAAACACTCAAGTAGTTGTTCTTTAACTATTGTCTCAAAATTTGGATGGCTTTACTCGTTCCTTTTGTTGGTGCCTTGCATGCCTTTCCTATTATGCAATTATCTTTATCGACTTTTGTTTTCATTTGGTTTCTATCAGGGATTTACGGGATAGCATCGTCGTCCTGGTTGGAATGCTAGGCACATATTTGAATGTCTTGGTTCGTTCATCTCATCAATTATGTACTTTTATCTTCCTGGATAGTATTATTAAATTTACTTTACACTAAAGAAATTTCAGGGAAATATAGTTCCATAGACCCAAAACTTATGAAAGACATTGTAAATATTCATAATCATATATTTTTTGATTTCCTACTTGAATTTTTGTTATTTCTATTCAATTTCTTTAATTGCAGGCTTTAGGGCTTTTATTTCTGGTTTTCGCTAGTTGGGTAGCATATGTCATGTTTGAAGATACACAAGAAGGAAAACTTGTATTTACATCTTTTGGCACCACATTATATCAAATGTTTGTTTTATTTACCACATCCAATAATCCAGATGTTTGGATACCTGCATACAAGTAAGTGACTAAAACTTGGTTCTAATCATTTATTGGCATTTCAGACCTTTTCTTCTCACTGTTGTACAATGTCCCAACTTAGTAAACTTTTTTCCATTCTCTTTCAAATGTTGCCTAAAATTGATTTACAATCGGTTTCTAATGTTAGGAAGGCGAATATTGTGGCTAGGGGAGGAAAATATAAATAGAATTATAAAGTACTCTTAGAAGTAAATTCCAGAAAACACTTGAAATACGAAGTATTCATCATTTATGCTGATTCACTCTTTTTTTCTTTCCTTCTCAAGCCTTAATGTAACTTCATTACAATTTATAATTTAGGAAGAAAGACCTAGTATTGCAGCTTCATTGATGTTTCTGGTTATTGGTTTCATAATAGTTATAGAAGAATTTTGTCACATTCATATTGTCTTTGTATTCTTTCAGGGCGTCACGGTGGTATTGCTTATTTTTTGTTCTCTACGTGTTATTGGGAGTTTACTTTGTCACAAACTTGGTTCTTGCCGTTGTATATGACAGTTTCAAAAGTCAGGTATACCATGTTTCATCTTTATGACATTGCTGCGATGAAAACTAGCTCTTTGATTGGTGTCATTTTCCCCCATCTATACTTGCCCCCACCAATATCGAAACTTGATGGTTATTTTAGTGAGGACTGCATTTTCTTGGTGTAGCTCGTGAAACAAGTTTCCGAGAAGGACCACAAGAGGATAAGTACATTGCAGAAAGCGTTTAGTCTTATAGATAAGAATGTAAGTTGTCACTGTCACCTTTGATCTTTTCTTGTTGATCTCTCTTTTACAGTTCGTATAGTAATTTAGTAATTGTTTTTTAACATTGAAATAAGCAAAAGAGATTGACTTCTTAATGATGGACCTAGCTATTGAGGGAACTGACTGTGAAAAGAACTTCTTGATATGCTTAGTTCAGGTAAAGTGGACGTAAAGTATCTTGTTGTTGATAATACAAAATAAACCGCAAAGTTTGGTTAGTAGTAGTTAACTCTAAGATAATAGCGAGGCTAGAGGATCGTCCATCTCGAGTCAATAAGTTCCTGGGAACTCATTGTTATGACAACACACTAATTCTACTAATTATTTACTCGTAAATGAGAGGTTCATAAACTCTTGCTTGATTTGCTTGACAACTTTCTCCCAGAACTTCTATAGTATTGTGCTGTGATAACTTCATTGAACCTGGGACTTCAGCTTCCTGCAGTAGTAATAATAAAAATTATCATCATCAGAGATTATGATCTAAAAAGAAAATCAGCGCCAGCTACATCAGTATTGTCTTTTTTATTTCATATGATGTGTTCCCTGTACCTTTTCAGAATGATGGGTTTATTGATAAAGACCAGTGCATACATCTGTTTGAGGAGCTGAACAAATACAGGTATAAAAGCATTCCTTGTTTATTCAATTTCTAAATTCTTCATTTTTTATAAGAAATGAAGTCCATTGAAAGAAAAAAAAAAAAAAAAAAAACAATGCAAGAGAGTAGAAAAACATCTAATTGAATGTAATTTCTCTCCAATTAGAGAAAGTTGTACTAATAGTAGAAATTTTAAAAAACTCTGAATAATTGATCTACTTAGAAATAGTTAATTAATACTGTTTTAAATATTGACAACTGGCTCTTTGTTCTCGAATAAAATAGCGCTGCCATGAAACCAGGTGGCCTAAAAATTAGTTTAAGCTCCTAATATCAAGATTAGGTTTCAACATTCCGTTTCTTAAAAACCTCTGTAAGCAAACTCTAAAAGATAGAAAACCAAAGTCTCATGTGTAGCATGAATTAGAAAGGGCTTTCCTTTTGTCGACTACTCTTGTACTATCACGCTATATTCTTGTAGTGTGACAAAGCGAGTAGAGTCTCACCTTAAAATCAAGGATTTTGGTCCTGGATGTTATGAGATATAGATAAAATATATGTTCAATCTGAATCCATATTATCCATTGTATCTTTAGTTTCTGAAGTAAGATGATCAGGGCAGAAAGTATTGAGATGAAGAGAAAACAGTACTCTAATGGACATCGATCTTCAGAATAGCTTCTCTAATGAAGATTTGTAATAATCAATGCCTTCACCATCTTAAATTTGTTGTTCATATGTTTTTATTTGTCTTTACCGCTAGATGTGAATTTTCTTCTTTCCTTTTTTTATACATTCCGAAACATGAAAAATATTATCATATTCAGGTCTTTGCCAAAAATATCAAGGGACGACTTTGAACTAATATTTGATGAGCTAGACGATAGTCATGATTTCAAGGTATGACAAAAAATGTTTATTATCATCAAACTTCTTTCAAAAGCAGCAGAAAATTGAAGAAATAGCTATTGACCTTAGTTTTTGCTGACCTAAACTCAAGAATTAAATTCATATAATAAAATTCATTTCTCTTTAAATGTATTTATACATTACCTTCTTAAAAGATTTAACTTTCTATGTATATGGTTAAGATTGTCTTGGATCAAACAAGGAGATAAACACTTATAACTGAGAAGAACTGTTAGGACATGTGCTTTCCTCTAAATTTTTTCAAAATATCTTTATGGTATTAGATTAACATGGATGAATTTGCTGATCTGTGCAATGCAATTGCTCTGAAATTCCAGAAGGAGGATACTGTGAGTTTTTCTTGCTTCAATTTTAAAAGAATCTATTCTTGAATTTATCTATGTGATTATGAAGAGCTTTTTGCATTCTTATCTTAATTTGTAATTATGGTTGCAGCCATCTTGGTTTGAACAGTATCCATACATCTACCGTTCATCTGCATCTGATAAATTGAAAATCTTCGTTCGTAGCCCAAAATTTGGATACATAATATCCTTCATTCTCGTGCTCAATCTAGTTGCTGTCGTTGTTGAAACAACAGTAAGGCTGAAGTTTAACTAGTTTTCATGTTGTTATATAAATCTTCACGTCTTTCTAATAGTATAGAATTTTAAAGATTACAGTTTAATTTGTGTTCACTAAATTATTGAATATTTTTTTGTGCCGTTGTTAAGTGCTTGTGTTTTAGTTGATCTCTTCAGCGCATAGCATGCTGTGGTCTGTGAATGTCCCATAATGGATGTGGACTCTCTTAAAAAAAAGCCAGTGTTATTTTTCATATCTAATTGTATTATTTTATGGCTGAATAATTGGTTAATATGTCTCTATTTTCGACTGCATACAACCTTTTGCTATATTTTCTTAGCAGATGTTCCAGAGTGAAAATTCGTTTGATCTTTTGAGAGTCATATTCCTCATAGTTTTATGTTTCAAGTTATTCATTTGTAAAGGTTTGGCATTGCAGCTGGATATAGAGAACAGTTCTGGCCAAAAAATATGGCAAGAGGTGGAATTTGTATTTGGTAAGAACTCACTGTTGCTTGTGTTGTTGTGTCAAACACTTCAAATTGACTTTACAACAATGTATTAGAATCAAATAGCCATAAATATTTTTTTATTTAACCTTGTTTCTATCTATTTCTTACTTTTAACTGTGGACTTATGACTATATGATGTCTCTACTTTTTCATTTTAGTTTTATCATTCTTTTTGTGATTTTGATTGTTCAACTTTATTTTTTTGTACGCAGGATGGATATATGTTGTGGAGATGACTCTGAAAGTATATTCATTTGGATTTGAGAATTATTGGAGAGATGGCCAAAATCGGTTTGATTTTGTTATCACATGGGTTATAGGTATCACATTTGCTAGACATTCTTCTAACCTTTGCATTTAGTAAGCTTAGAGCATGTTCTTGCTTAACTTTTTTATGTGTTTCTAGTTATATTGATAATTTCATCATTCTATTCAAAGTTCCTTCGTGTAATAACTGTGTAGAAGTTTTAACATAAATTTGAGCATTGAAGTCATTTTCGCAAATAATTTTTTTTTCTGTTATATTTCGCGGTTCGATGGATAAATAGTTTCTTTGCAGTTATTGGAGAAACTATGACGTTTGCGTCACCTAATGGCTCAACCTTTCTTTCAAATGGAGAGTGGTATGATAATTTCCTTTATTTCATTTGCTTTAGTACCATAATAATTTTTTAACCCTTTACATATTTAAGTGCTCAATAGATTAGAGGTGCAAAGAGCAATGGGCTTCAGTATTAAGCATGTTAACATCTGAGGTTCCTTTTATTTCGATATTGGAAAAGCATAAGTTGAAACATAGCTTGGAAATAGTTGTTTTTCGGGATATTATCTGTGAGACTAGTTTGGTTCGAAATATAGTTTCAAAAAAAAATAATAATAATTTATAGTACGTTAAAAAAAAAAACAATTATTCAATCAAACAAATCATTCATGTTTATCTTATTGTCAATGCTATTAGTATCTTAAATTAATTCAATGGTTCAAAAGAAACAAGTTTAAGTTCATTCATTCTAACTTAAGGATACCACAAGAAAAATGGTGGTTAACTTTATTTATTTTTTTGTATGGTTTGGTTGTGACTCGATTGAAATAGTTTAAAGTAAACCAACATAATCAGATAATTTATATATATTAAAACATCACCGATCTAATGGTCGAATCAACCAGTAGACTGAGTTTGGATGTGGTTTGGCGGCTTTTCCCTTTTGACACCTCTCGTTATACAATAATAATAATAATTTGAAAGCAAGGCTTAAGTCACTGTACTCCTTGTATACCTGGTATGCTAAAAATGTGCAGATCTAATACTGTAAGGTCAATAACATTAGAACTTCTATTTTTTTCTTACAGGATTCGTTACCTCCTTCTTGCAAGAATGCTACGGTTGGTGAGACTCCTGATGTATGTCAAGAGATATAGAGCATTTATTGCCACATTCTTAACTCTCATACCTAGTTTGATGCCATACCTTGGGACCATATTCTGTGTCCTTTCTTTGTATTGCTCCCTTGGCGTGCAGGTTTGTAAAATGCTTTTCTGAACCTTCTTTTTTTTAGTTGAAAGTTGAACTTCTTACTTCGTAAGTTACAAGATGACGGATGATTTTATCGAACTTATTTTTTTTCTGGTAAATATACTTTCAGTTGGAGAATAAGAACTGACTCATTTTCTAGTATGTTTGATAAGTTCATAGATGCTTAACGTACTCTTTTGCTTCAGTATCGGAAGAGCATATAATTTTTTTTTCAATAAAATTTATTCTCTCTTATGACTGATATGATCTTGTTCCTATTTGTTTTCTTTCCGTGTATCCATGTATTTAAATTGTCATGTTTTTTTTTTAATGAAGATCTTTGGAGGGATTGTTAATGAAGGTAATTCCACTTTGGACGACACTGATCTTGCTGATAGTGAGTATCCTTAATGTAGATGTAGCTTCTTACTAACCCTGTTTTAGTTTTGAGAGTCTAACAGTAAGTTAGCCTCCTGTTTCTCTTCATTAGTCTCAGAACATATTCTTATTAAAATAGTAATCAAATTGCTAAATTTTTTCAAAACTATTGTTGCCTTTGAAGGTTGTTTTGGTATGATAAATGATTGTCCTTGACAATATCAGCTATTTGCTATTCAACTTTAATGATTTCCCAAATGGAATGGTGACACTTTTCAATTTGCTGGTCATGGGTAACTGGCAAATTTGGATGCAGGTTTGCTTCTGTGACACAGCTTTAGGAATTTATTTACTCAGCTCTTCTTCTGTCATTTTCTAAAATCTTGTTCCATTTCAGAGCTACAAGGATTTGACAGGAACTTCTTGGAGCCTTGCATATTTTGTCAGTTTCTACTTAATAACTGTTTTGCTGCTTTTGAACTTGGTAAGCTTGCTTCTTCTCCACCACTCTACCTTTCATTAATCTGCTTACCATCAAGTGTGACATGTCGGAAGTGATATTACTTCAGGTCGTAGCTTTTGTCTTGGAGGCATTCTTTGCTGAACTGGAAATGGAGTCTTCAGAAAGTAGTGAAGACCAGAGCAAGGTTTTATAAATGAGTAATGTTATGTTTACCCTATTATTTTACCATATTAAAATATCTGCTGACGTGTCAAACAATGATTCGTACAATTAATGTAATAAATAAATTGTTTATAATTTATTACATTAATTACATCAATCATTGTTTGACACATCAACATGTATTTTAAGACTGTTGAATAAAAAAGTAAACGTAGCATTATTCTTTACAAATTGGTGTCTTCTTCTTTTGAACTTTCCTTTATTTTTACATGCTTTCAAAGATTTACGTAAATTCACTAGTTTTCGTGTGAAATTCAGAATGGAGAAGGTCAAAAGGACCGAAGAAGATCTGTCGGGTATGAGCACCAACTATTGCCAGTCTTATCTTTTCTCCTTGTTTCTATTCATTGTTAACAGAACAATTGGTTGTCTGATTTGGTACAGCACAAAATCGAGGAGCCAAAGAGTGGAGATGCTCCTTCATCATATGTTGAGCTCGGAGTTAGAACAAAAACAGTGTACCGACTCATAATCATGCTATGCTTCCGATGTGGTACGTGGTGAAGAACTTTAGATTTTAATCGCCTCATCATTTTGGTTTCTTCAGAACTTAACTGCATGCAAGAAATCAATGTGCATGTCATGGGGGAATTTGCCTACGTGCTACATTTATTTTCCCTTCAGCCTTTCAGCTTGTGATGCGTGCTACATTGGACTCGGATTTTGCCTCTGAATAGTTTTTTGTTTTGTTGAAATGAGCAGACAATATTTGCCAAATGTTGTAGAAGTCATCGACGTTACTCAAAGAATCAACAGGAGATCGATGCCGTTGGTTTGCTGGCGTTTCTTTGAAGAACATACAGAATTCAAATTTCTTTCATTATGTGTTTGTATGTCGAACAAAGCTATGGAGTACATAGCATTGGTTGCTAATCTTTTTTACCACTGTATTCCTATCAAAGACCAAGCCATGGGATATTGATTGTTTGACTAGTTTTTGTGTGAAGTCATAGGATTCTCTCGCTCTAAGCTTCTAATTCTTCTACTTTGGTATCAGTTTCTTCTTATTGTTCATTATCTTCCATCCTAGACCACCACTTTTCTTAAAATTTTGACTTTCAAAAGATACCATGTACCTTGGATTTGTTAAGCTTGAGAAAAGTCGTTCTTTCTTCGATTTATTTCTCAAGTGGAGCAGAGCATTAACGGAGCCATGGAATCTTGCCAATACTCAATTGATAACGTGGGTAGTTATACTAAGAAATATTATAGGTAAGAATCTAGTCTAGCTTCAGAATTTATAGCCTCTACTGCAATTTTCTGGTTAAGGAATATATATTTTATCAAAATAATTTTATTGTAATTCTCAAGGGGCAAGATTTGATCTTTTGTGTGGATTTCGTTGCTTTGTCTTCTACTTGGAAGCACATCCCTCTTTAGCCAGCGTCTCTACTTGTTTGTCCTTCTATATAATCTCATCTCCACTTCGTAATAAAACAAAAACCAACTCGCCAGAGAGATGAAGAGCTTGAAAGGAGAAGTGGAGCTTAACATCCCTGCAGAGAAGGCATGGAAGATGTACAGAGACGATGAAATCATCAGTCAAATTAATCCAGACATGCTTTTCCGAGCGGAATATATCCAGGGTGATGGCGGCCCTGGAAGTCTACGGCTATTCCAGCTCGGCCCTGGTACTCTCTCTCTTTCTCTCTCTCTCTTAAAGTCTTCTCTTTTATCTAATTGTTCTAATGGCTGCAATTGCATGTGGGTGGAAGCTGTAAGGAACTACGTCAAAGAATCAACTGAAAAAATAGAGAGGGTGGAGGAGACAGATCGATCTGTAACTTACTGCGTCGTCGGAGGAGAGCTGAGGAAGATGTATAATCCATACAAGGTAACTTTCTCCTTCATTCCCATCCAAGGCAAAGAGACAGAAATGTGTATTGCACAGTGGAAAGCCGAGTTCGAGCCACTCTCTCCGACTACGCCGCCGCCTGAGATGGCGAGGGATGCGGCGTTAGAATTCCTCAAGTGCTTCGACAAGTGTCAGCTAAGCTTCTAGTTCTTCTACCGCTGGAATTCACTTTGGAGTTGGTAAAATATGATGATAAGTTTGTATGAGAATCTAACGGTTGGGGTTGCATGTAGCTGTCGTGGGTCCGATCAGATAAAGACCAGATGAGTCGCTCGTCTAGAATAATGTCTATATTGTCTTTTCTAGTCAACGATTGATGTTTCAAACACACTATCCTGTTCATCACGAACAGTTTTATTATAATGCTTCTGTATTTCTTTGACGTGTGGAGATCAATTCTGGCCTACAAGCTTTGTTTTTTAATATCGAGTGCAAACAGAATCATAATTTAATTCCCAAAACTATGCAAGAAACATTAGTTCACTTCTGATTTGAGCAAGGAAATAAAAGCAAAACTTAAGAACAAAGATACTTGGTATTAATCAGTAAGAACATATCATCTATCCTTTGCACTCTCGTCCAGAAGAACAGCATCTACCAAGAAAAACATCATCTACCAATTTATTTAAAACTTATCTGGTAAGATGTCAGTTTGTGTTCCAGTCCAAATTTAAATTTCTTTTCATATCTGAAATCTGTAAGAACCGTGACGACAGTGTAAAACGTTTGATGCCTGATTTTACTTTTACCACAAATCTACAACCTCGTAGCTCCAAACGGTGTCCGACAGAAGCAGGAAACTTGGACAGATCCAACGATTTACGAGAGAATTCGGAAAAGCCCATGTCTCGAATTCTCAAGGACACTCAATTAGTGTCGCTATTCCTCCTAAAAAGAGCAAAATAACCTAAAACAGCACAAACAGCAGCCACAAAATTCCCCTCCCACAACAAAGTTTTGAGCACAAACCCGACGATCTCTTTAGTAATCTTTCTCCCCTCCACCACCAGGCTCGTCCTGGGCTTCCCAAAGAAGGCAAGCAGAACAACAATAGTGATCCAGGTGACCAAAGTTGCAGGCACCATCACGGCAAGAGCCGCAACCATCGAGAGGAGCCCGAAAACGCCCCCGAGAAGGACGGAGGCGTAGAGGGCCGGCCACCCAGAAGAGGGTTGAGCTTGTAACTCGTACCAAGAGAGTATAGATCGGAGGAAATTCCAGGAAGAAGATAAAAGGAGTGCATAGACCAAGGTGAAAAGACATACCCATGTTCTCCTTTTACTCATAAGTCTCAAAATCATCGTGTAAGTTGATGTTGATGTTTGATTTTCTGCATCGTTAGCCATGGGATGGGAAGTCCTTGGTTTGAGCCTCGAGGGGATTTTCTGTAAGATTTTTTTATTTTGCTCCCTGTATATTTGGCAGACTAAGAAGGTGAAGGCAGGGCGACAGACAGAGAGACAGACAGGCGCTACCAATTATGAAATAAACAGACTCAGAGAGGTCCTTAGTTTGGACAAAACCTACTAAGCAGAGAAAATAGTAATAAATCTCAAGAGATGGACTCATAAGCCCAAAGCCCGTCTTGTAGGCCCGCCCATCAAATACAAAAAATCAAATTGTGCGGTGAGCGTGGATCGAACACGCGACCTTCAGATCTTCAGTCTGACGCTCTCCCAACTGAGCTATCCCCGCTTGGTTGTCCCCTACTCCTGCTTTAAACAAAACTAATATATTATAATTTATTTTTTTCATAAACATAAATCTGATTTATTGAAATTTGAAGCCGATAGAGTAAAAAAATATTCTTGCATTAAAAGATGTGGATATTATTTTATGATAAACGATACAATAAAATTGAATCGATCTACTGTTAGGAGTAACACGTACACTAATTAAACTTTGTTGGATTCATGTCCTCGTTATTCTTCTTTGTTTTTCACTTCCAATCATCAAATTAGAAATTAGGACAACGTGTTTTGCTTTGAAATCCTGGATTTGGACGCCAAGTATGTACTACTTACAGAAACCGATTGGAACAGCGGAGCAGAGAGAGGCCGCCGGAGCTGGGCTCGGAAAATTTCAACGACAGAGAAGAGGATTCTGAACATGGCAAGGAGGAAGAAGCTGTGGGTTTCGAAACGAAGAACGCGATTCGCAACCAGAGAATCTACTGTTTTTTCTTTCGAATCTTCCTCTGATGACTGATTATAAGAGCTAAAATCATAGAGGAATCGTTTCAAAGATGACACGTCGAAAGCTGTAATTAGCTTCGGAAGTGGAAGAACAAACCAGATTGTTAGTGAACGACTGGAAAAAAATGTCAAGTCAAAAGCCGCAATTCCAACAGGGAAAGAAGAGCCACTCGGCGTCTAGTTTTCACATAACACCAAACTGTGACCCGCTCCACTCAACAATCCTAGGCTTCCCGCGGTGCTTCTTCGTCGTTTCCCATCATCAGGACTGCGAGAGGGCTATGCTTTTTTATTTTTCATTTATTTTCCTATCGAATCTAATTTATTTCTCTGAAATTCACGTAAAAAGATATGTTTAGCTGCAAGATCGAAGCTTTCTCCATTTTCTTTAATGGGTTTTCTAGTGAAATACTGTTTCAAACTGTACAACTTTGTTCCTTCTGCTGTTGGCTGATTTTTAAAATCGAAGCAGAAAGGAAACATCCTAGCCACGTGTGCTTTTTGTTGTTCTTTTTGACGCTTGACTTCGCGATGAGTGCTGAAGATTACACATTATCGGTGACGTTTTTCTATGGTGATGCGATGCCCACTTACTGCTCTGTTTGTGTTTGTTCCTCGCTTTTGGTAATTTCCAGGCAAAGTACTTGCTCATACGGAAAGGAAAACTGTATATAAGATAACGCAAAGAACTAGGTTTGTCCAGGCCGAGAATTTCATATTAAAGTTTATGGGAAGTTTGAGCTTTTATCCCGCAGAAATGGAGAGGGCGAGGGCTACGAAGTGTTCTTCAACAAAGATGGAAAGAAGGATAATAGAGAAAAACAGAAGAAATCAGATGAAATTCCTCTGTTCAAAGCTCAACTCTCTCCTTCCAATTCATAACTGCAAGGTATATATTATATTCTCTCTCTCTCTCTCTCTCCCTCGATCTGTGATGAGTGATTTTTTTTATTTTAGCCATCCTTTTTTTGTGAAAAAATGCAGGAGACGCAGACAGTGGCTGATCGAATAGATGAAGCGATAAACTACATAAAATTATTGGAGACAAAGCTGAGTAAGTCCAAGGAGAAGAAAGAGAGCTTACTGGGTAAAAAAAGATCACACAAAACCACAATTTCGGAGGCTTCATTGACTCCAAAACATACAAAAATCAACATCCGGGAGATTGGTTCTTATCTAGACGTAGTTTTGACAAGTGGGTTGGAAAATCAGTTCATCTTCTACGAAGTAATCCGCATATTTCATGATGAACAAGTAAATGTTGTGCAAGCGAGCTGTTCAGTCGTTGGTACCACAGTTTTTCACACGGTGCGAGGAGAACTGGTATATACAACTGAGAATAAACCATGGATTCAAATTTCAAATCAGTCTGAATGTTAATATCTTGGCTTCTCTTGTTGCAGGCTACGTCTCGTTTTGGAGCTGCAAAAATAGCCGATAAACTGAACAGACTTGTTAATGGATGCTCGAGTGAAGGAGAATTTCAGGCAGATTGGTGGGATTTAGGTGTCCTTCCTCAAACATGGGAGCTCTAAGCTCTTGAAAGAGTCTGTTCAGTCATATCACCTACTGATCTGAGTCGTAGAAGGGAAAATTAGGAGAGTCTTTCTGAGTTTTGAAAGCTTAATTTACTCCTTTTCTTTTTCTTGCTGTTATAAATCACAACAGACACTGTACTCTTCATACCAGTTAAGACAAATCCAAACATCTTTCATTCTTCATTGATAATTTTTACTCATACTCAAACCAGCAATGTGTTGTTTCTCTATAATTTGAGTGATAATATAGTGGACTAAGAACATGAGTTGACTCAGTGGTGAAACCGCGTGGTCAATGAAGAGAAAGTATCGACTCTTGTTGACTGGCTGACTCATCCACGTTGTCATGATCTACATCAGCAACCTCTTTTTAAAGCAGGCAGTGGTTGCAGTTTCCGGAGAAAAAGCTAAAAGAAACAAACAATATATGTAACTAGCCATGGGAGGTGCTAGTTTTGAGACTCAGGATCCTTCCTGCTTGAGAGGGAAGAAGGAGAAGAAGAAGAAGAAGAAGAAGAAGAAGAAGATTGTCTCTCCTCGGTACACTGAGAATCATCGATGATCCATTTGAAAAAGCGAGGCAGAGGAGGGAGACCCACTTGGACAGTGCCTTCGAGAATGCCGACAACCTGGCTCATGCTTGGCCTGCACTTATCGTTCTCCTGGATACACCAGCAAGCCACTTTGCAAGCTCTGATAAGCTCTTCTTCTTTCACTGCACCAACCTTGTAATCCAAAAGAGCCTTCAGGTCGTCCCCGCTGTTTAATGCATTTGCAACCGTGATTGGAAAGTAATTCTTCATATCATCCATTGCCACTCCAATGTTTCTCTTACCTATTATAGAAAGAAAAGTTGAAAATTACATTTCCATTGTCTTCATGAAACTAGATGGCACTTCTTGTATATAATCCTTTTGGTTTGCTGCCATAATCAATATAAATGAAAAGCTCACAGCAGAAAATAAAAAAAAATATATGAATAACTTGCCTGATATGATCTCAAAAAGCAGCTGTCCGTAGCTGAAAACATCAACTTTTGGAGTGATGGCCTCCCCTGACATCCATTCCGGAGCAAGATAGCCTCTGGTTCCTCTAATGGTCGTCAGAACTCGGCTAAAGTCTCTACCTAAAATCTTTGCCAGCCCAAAATCAGCCACTTTAGGATTATAGTCTTCATCTAAGAGAATGTTTTCGGGCTTGATGTCACAGTGTATTATGCAGTCCCTGCAATTTTCATGGAGATAAGCCAACCCTTTTGCAATTCCCAGAGCAATACGGTACCTGGTTGTCCATGAGAAGAAGGCAATCTTCTCCTTCTTGAATAAACGAGAGGCTAGAGAACTATTTGGCATGTACTCATAGATTAGAAATCGGGTAGAACGATGAATACAAAACCCCTGAAGGCGCACTAGATTGATGTGTTGGATTATTCCAATTGAGCTGACTTCCGCACGAAACTGTTTAAGAGATTGATTTTGATAAGGGGATAATAGTTTCTTGACTGCTATAACAGAAGAATTGGGATGGGGCAGCGCCCCTCTGTAAACACAACCAAAAGCACCCTTTCCGATTGGCTCTGAAAAGTTCTTGGTTGCCTTTTGCAAGTCTTGGTACTTGAAAACCATCAAAGAATCATTTAATATTTGTAATGACCTTCTACCCTTTTCTCGCCTAGTCCAGATGATTGCTAATGCGAAGCAACAAAGACCCAAGAACACTGCAATTGGCACTACAACAGTTTTCTTACCAAGATTCTGGATCCATGGCCTGTCACCAGCTCCTTGATCCGGAACTGCCAGACGATAATAAAAATCCACAACAGATGAATTGTAATCCTCTGTTGAAACTACTTGTAGTCTGTCCACTTTGTCCTCCCAAATGTAACATACGTTATCAAAGAAAAACCCACTGCAAGAACAGTTATTTGAACAAGCTGATTCGCATTCACCGATGCTATCGACTTTCAGATAATTTTGTTGAGATGGGTATTGAATGTTTGGGAGGTGGATAAAAGTGTCTTTAACTCCCATTCCACCTTCGCAACGTAATCTTTCCGTCCTCTGACATCCACCTATTTGAGTGTATGTCGAATATCGATCATTAATTGGTGTAAATCCTTGCATGCATTCACAAACTGGAATTCTATGGTCATTGCAGATGCCAAAATCACCACATAAATCGAAACCAAAAGATCCACAAACTTGGTCTGGTCTGCGCCAAACAACTTTCCATCGATTTTTAACGTATCGGAATTGCTGAAGCTGTCCCGTTGTATCAAGCACAATTCTAGTAAGAAAAAGAGAAGCCGGATATGTAAGATAAATCTCACTTCCGCTGTCGGCATAGGTGAGATTCTCACAGAAGAAATTTACGTCATGTAAATCCTTGAAGTCCATCACCCCTGATACACCCCAATATTGATCAGACTCGTTTAGTAGCGCAAGCCCAGAGGGTCCTAACTCAGCGGAGTGAACTCCAGCAGCTGGATTCGTAGAACTATTCCATGAACGAAGACTTTTTCGTTCACCTGTTAGCTTATTGTATACTAGCTTTGAATCTGGTAGCCATGTATCCGTTAGGTGGTCAAAGCTCTGCCAAATTATTTGGGTGGAGTTGGTGTTTGTCAATACAAAGTTTCCGCTGTCAAGAAGCTTACCTGTCACAGAATGAAGTGTTTCGGAGGTTGAATTGGTCGACCAGATTTCGGATTTATCGGGAGATAGGAGGACTAGATTGCCGTCACTATAGAGTTTTAACGATGAAAGAGATGGATCAGAGACGGGCCTGTTTCGATTGGCAACCCAGACAAGTGTTTTATCAAACTTGTACCAAATGCCTAAGTAATAATTCTGAGATTTACCTGGGCTGAAGAACCCCAATTCAAACACTTCCTGAGGGGAATTTATGGTCTGGTTTCCAGAAAGAGACTGTCCAGCGAAGATGGAACTAGAGCCAGTGGAAGTTGATGGGGCTTGCGTGAACAAACAGATAAAAAACATAGCAAACTGAAGGAACAAACATGGCTTTCTGCATAAAACCATAATACTCAGCTTTGTTCCTCGTTTCTGGTCCAGCTGAAATCTATTTTCTTTTACAGAAATTTCGGGCAAAAAAAAGAAAACAGAAGACGAAGAAGAAGGCGTTTTGGAGTCTGTTTGACGCATAGAACTTTCGCTGAGAGACTAGTCAACAGCTAGCTGGTCCTTGCTGTTGAAATTTCAACGCTTTAAATTGTCTTCCTCCTTGACCTTGTGGACAGAGATCTTTTGCAAAGTATCGATGCGCCCTTCAAAATGAAAGTCAAGTAAACCACCATACTAGTGGCTGTAAACAAATAAACAAGTTATGCCAATTCTAATCAGCAGAAAGAAAAGACCTCAAAGATGGTATTACATCCCGAAAAGAAGATTGGCTTGAAGCAAATACATAGCTAATTCAAATATACTGATCTGTTTCCTTCACTTCAAGTGTTTCCATAAGCTTTAACAGTTCATTATACAAGAGAGATGAAATCCACATGCATGCGTGAAAATTGACAGGTACCATTTATGCAACAAAAATGGTACAGTTTAATGAAAAATAATCACTTGCTGTCTTCAAAATTGACCCCAGAACTCCAGTCAATTTGTACATGGCTCTCTGTTCTAGTATCTCACCAAACATTGGAATGATATCTCCACAAGAGTATAAAAATAGGACTCCAGAACCTTCACCTCGGGGGCTGGCCTAATTTAAGCTTGGAGGCGTTTCTTGGGAGGCCATAGAAATCTGGTTTAGTAAAGCTTACAAATGCTTTAAGTTGGTCCATTGCCAGCCTACATAGAAATGTAGGCGACCCAGGTACAGAAGATCCCGTTCCTTTCTTCGAAGTAATGGGCGAATATTTTCATTATTCAGTCCAATGTAGTAAGAAAAGTTTCTTATTGAAGTAGTTTCTACGTCACAGCACAAAGTCATAAATTGGTTTCCAAAATCGTAGCTTTTTGGGCTGTCGATATCACAACACTTGTATCTACAAGCTTTTTCTGGTTGAAGAATTTACTAATGCAGATTCGCAAAATTTCCCGATCAAACAGAAGAGAGAATTCAAAAATAAAAGTTTCTTCGCTCCAGAATGAATATAGACACCGCAGTAATTACAAAAACCGATACACGCAATGAAAGAAACTAAAAATTGAAATAGGAAGAGGAATCAGAAAGAACGTAGCGAGTAGATATATATCATGTGCAGTCAGGCACCATCCATCCACTTATCTTTCATCATTTTCGTAAAAACATTCATCCAAAAAGACGGCAGGAAGAGAGAGAGAGAGAGGCCCTAAAGAAAAAGAGTTGTCCGCTTAACCCTATTTGGCATTGGATGGAAGCTTTTCAGCCCAAGGTTGTTGTTCTTACCCCAAAAACACTAGCCCATCATAAAGCCCAAATTCCCAGCCCAACATTTAAGAAAACCGTAATTTATTTTTTTTGGATTAAAATACTAATAATTATGGAAGAGAAACTCGATTAGTCTCCTCCGAGTAAGGGTAGGGTATTTTATCTTTCATTAACGAGTTGCCCGATTGCAACATCATGACTTATTTATATTTTAGAATAAAGGGTTATTTATATATTGATGTTTGAGACGAGTGACAATTTCGACTCGATCATATGACTTAAGTAGGCGATAAAGTAGAATCAAATTAGGACTTACAAATGATACAACGTGATTCTCAAACGAAGGCTTATTATGCCTTATTCCCACTTGAAAATGAAAGCAAAACATGCAGACGTGCCAAGAAAACAAGACTGTTATGATTTTCAAGTTACAATGGTGAAGGATGCTTTAACTAGTACGTCGTCGAAGGCAGTTTGGAAGCAAGACTTGAGCCTTTTTCTGGTCAATGAAGCCCCTTTCAGTTCCGATGGCAATCCTTAGACTCCCCAAATGAAAGATTAAAAGAAGTTCTGGAAATTTTGTATATTCCTCACTATCGATTACAGAATAAGGTGGTGTGATTATATAGACACCAAAAGACGACAAAGACACGAGAAGAACGAGGAGGAGATTACAGAGAGAGAAAAATCTACAGAAATTATAACAGATTCTAGGACCGGCCGGAGCAAACCTAAACCCGGTCTGGGTTAGTTGGTTTGACATCCCCCCTCAAACGCACAGGTCGTGGGAGAACCGTGAGTTTGGTTCAAAGATCTTGAAAACGAGCAGCGACCAAGGCCTTGGTTAAACAGTCAGCAACTTGATCGGAAGATGGCACATAGGCCAAACGCAGAGAACCAGAAGCAACCTTTTCCCGGACAAAATGTAAATCAAGTTCAACGTGTTTCGTACGAGCATGAAGAACAGGATTAGAAGCCAAACTGAGAGTGCTAAGGTTGTCACAATAAAGAATAGGAGGAGAGCAAGGAGACATATGCAGTTCAGCGAGCAAGGACTGAAGCCAGATTAACTCAGCAGCTCCATTAGCGAGGGCTCGGTACTCTGATTCTGTACTAGAGCGAGAAACAGTTTGCTGCTTAGACGTGGACCGCGAAATCAGATTGTGACCGAGAAAGACACAATAAGCTCCGGTGCTGCGGCGATCATCGGGGCAAGAAGCCCAATCCGCATCAGTATAGCAGTAGAGAGAATGATCAGAACTGGGCTGAAGAGAAAGACAGAGATGAGCAGAACCACAAAGATATCGGAGTATGCGCTTGACGGCTATCATGTGAAGATCAGTAGGAGCGTGCATGAATTGACACAGCTTATTGACAGCATAAGAGATGTCGGGTCTGGTGATGGTGCAATACTGAAGGGCACCAAGAATGCTGTGATACTCTGTAAAATCAGATAGCAAGTTACCGGCATGAAGAGACAAGGAGGAGAGAGCAAGTGGTGTAACGTGAGCTTTAGAATCCAGCATACCTCGTTTTAATAGAAGATCTCGAATATACTTGGTCTGACTGAGATGGATGCCAGTGGAGTCACGATGAACCTCAATACTAAGAAGAAATGAAGCAAGCCGAGATCCTTGACTGCAAAATGTTGAGAAAGATGACTGATTAACGCAGAGATGAGCCCGACAGAGGAACCAGTGACAATAGTGTCATCTACATAAACCAAAACAACAGTAATATCTGAAGTAGAGTGAAAAATGAACAAGGATGTGTCTGCCCGAGAAGCAGTGAAACCCAATTGAAGTAGTGCCAAACTCAGTTTAAGAAACCATGCTCAGGGGGATTGTTTGAGGCCATAAATCGAGCGATGAAGTTTACAGACGTAGTCAAGATGAGCCGGATCAGTGAAACCTTGAGGTTGAGCCATATAGACATCTTAAGAAGATCACCATGAAGAAAAGCGTTCTGAACATCAAGTTGTTTAATCTGCCACTGCCGAGAGACAACAATGCTCAGAAGAAGACGAATTGTAGCTGGTTTAATAACAGGACTAAAAGTTTCATGAAAATCAAGACCCATCGTCTGTTGAAAGCCTTTGGCAACCAAGCGAGCTTTGAAACGATCAATGGAGCCGTCTAGACGAAGCTTAATCCTGTAGACCCACTTGGAGCAAATGACCCGAGAATTGGCTAGTTTCGGAACAAGTGACCAAGTGCCTTGAGAGTGAAGAGCCCGAAACTCCGTATCCATGGCGGTGCGCCACTCAGGAAGAACAAAAGCCTCACTGTAAGAAGAGGGTTCACAGAGGATATCGTCAGCAACACTGAAAAATACCTTAGGTTTAAAAATACCGGATTTGGATCGGGTAACCATCGGGTGCTCATTGACAGTGAGAGGAGCAGGAGAACTCACAGGGCAGATGGAAGGTGAAGCAACCGAGGGGAGAGAGGAGGATGAAGAAGAGCTGTTAGAAGATTGGGAGAGTGAGGGTAGAGGTACTTCTCGATAAGAAGTCGGGAATGAAGATTCAGGAGAGAAGAGTAGGGAAGAGATAACGGGTGGAGAATGAGAGGGGGTAAGTGGAGAGGAAAGAGATTGAAATGGAAAAACAAGTTCATTAAAAACAACGTGACGGGAAATATAGAGTCGACCAGTACCCGGATGAAGACAAATATACCCTTTGTGACTACTGCTATAGCCGAGAAAAACGCATGAGCTAGACCAAAACTCAAGTTTATGAGAATTATAAAGACATAAAAACGGAAAACACTGACACCCAAAAACACGAAGATGAGTATAAGACGGATGGCGATGATATAAAGTATAAAAAGGAGTTTGATTGGATAAAACTTTTGTAGGAAGACGGTTAATTAAATAGATGGCGGTGCTGAAGGCAAAAGACCAAAAATAGAGAGGTGTTAGTGATTTTACACACTTACACGTAAGTGCACGTGTCGCTAACGAAGTAATAGAATAAGTAAAGTATCGATCCCACGAGGATATTTTTAATTGGTAATAAATTGCTATAAAAATCTTATAAAAACTATTAAAATGATAAATAAAATTAATTAAAAATAAAATCAGAATGATGCTTCAATAAATGAAAACAAATTAAACGAGGTAAAATTGATAAATAAAAGCCTTGGCTAGGATCGATTTCTTCGTTACGATGATTCTGCTACTGATGCTCTGATAATGCTCTGCAGCATTATCTAAAAAACAGCAAGAATAAAAATATTCTCTAGGATTCTTTCGAATTGCCTAGGTAAATTCAAATTAGAATTTCTTTCTACCTTGAAAGAATGTAACTAATATTGAATTTTCGATACGTGCTATTCTTATCGCCAATCAAATTAATGTTAACTACGTTGTAACAGTTTAATTCGATTAATTATTCGTGCATCTAAAATTTATATCTATCTATCGATACAATATAAACATGAATCGCCAACCTATCTATCGATACGATCTGACTTAGCAAGAAAATTTCACAAATAATTGTTCAATAGATAATTGCAGAAACAAAACCAAGATCATAGCAAAATATCGCAACAAATACTATCGTCCTAACCAAGATTAAAGAAATTAGCTACTAAACATAATTAAAATAAAACTAAAAACAAATGTGTTCATAGAAAAATAATGCAAGAAAAATAATGAAAGAAGGAAGAAGTTTCAAAGCTCGGCGTCGGCTTCTTTTCTTCAGATCCAGAGCCTCCTCTGCCGCGCAAGGAAGTTGCACCAGAATACCTCCTGTTTTTATAAAAAAAATCCTTTTTAATTTTGCATGCCCTCCTTCTTCTCTCTCCAATCTCAATTTCATTTAATTTTCCCTTTTTTTAGCTTCCTTCCAGATTATTGTTTTTTTCTCTCTCCAATTGGTTTCTCTTTCCACGTGTTTCCATCCTTCAAATTCTTCTTCTTCTAATTTTGCTTTTCCCTCCTTTTTTGTCTTTTTCTACATGCCATGTGTCATCTCCTCTTTTCCACAAAATCTTCATAGTGTTTGATTTTCCTTGATCGTAGTAATTTCTTCTCTCTCTTCTTATATTCTGCATCAATTTATAATCAAAATAAATCCTCAAATTTTGGCAACCATAATTTTCTCTAACAAATCCAACTTTTAAACTTGATTTTTCCCGCTATAATCCTTGCATTCAAATATGAAAATATGAAATTCAAATTAAAGAGAAAAATCATGCTTTTAATAGAAAATTAGCATTAAATATATTAAATTCAATCAAAACACCAATGCTGCAGCATTGCATAGCAATTATAATAAATTCATACCAATTTATTATTTCAATCACTCAATTCATATAAGTTTTCTTATATAAAGTTAGCATAAAATGACTCTAAAATAAGAGTCATCAAGAGGTAAAAAGGAATGGGTCATAAGCGATAAGCCCATCTCCACAATGTGCCTATTTTTTCTTTAAACACGGCCATTCTGTTGAGGCGTGTATGGACAAGACACTTCATGAATAATACCATTTTGAGAAAAGAATTTAGTTAATGGCCGGAATTCACCGCCCCTATCGGATCGGACACGTTTAATGTTACAGTTAAACTGAGTAAGGATAAGTTTATGAAAGGTAATAAAAGTGGCATAATCTTCATCTTTAGAGTTCAAAAAACAAATCCAAGTAAAACGCGAAAAATCATCAATAAAAATTAGAAAGTATTTGGCACCCATAATAGATGTAACAGGAGAAGGTCCCCATAAGTCCGTATGTATTAAATCAAACATAGCCGAGGCCTTAGATAAAGACAATGAAAAAGGAAGTCTATGGGATTTAGCTAGCTGACAGGAAGAACAAAAATCAAAACACGTAGAGGAAATATTAAGACGAGATAAAACTGCTTGAGCAACAGGTGATGCAGGTTGCCCTAACCGGTAATGCCTGAGATTGGAGGGATTGCTGGACACAGAGAGAAGCTGGGTGGAGGAAGATGAAGCGACACACCCGATAAAGCCCATTGTCAAGGATTCCCCGGAGACGGATTGGATGAGTTAGCTGGTCCTTGACAACAAAAAAAGAAGGATGAAATTCAATATATGCCTTGTTATCAAGACATAAACTGGAAACACTGAGAAGATTTTTTTGAATAGAAGGAGAATGGTAAACCGAATGTAAGATTAAAAGAGACAAAGAACCAGGAAGTAAAGCATGACCAACGTGAGAAATAGGAGAGACCATACCATTGCCTACTGTGATATGAGCATCGCCGTGGTAAGGTGTGGCGGAATCCAGTAAGTTTAGGTCAGGAGTGAAATGATGCGATGCCCCTGAGTCCAAATACCAGTTTGCATTAAGAGAGGTTGGATCAGAGGCTGAAGGAAGAGTGGGAGTAGGCATAATAGCAGAGAAGTTATGCAGTGGAAACGAAGGAGGCTGATATTGGAGATTAGTTCGATGATAGCAAACATTTGCACTATGACCAGATTTGAGACAAATTTGACAGCGAGGGTGATTTTGGGGTCGGGATTGTGAGCGAGGTTGGGAAACAAAAGAGGGAGGAGGACGAAAAGGGGGAGAGGGAAGCGGTGGAGAATTGAAGGAAGAGGGCCGGGGGCCACGTGGTTGGGCTGAAAAACTGGAATGAGGGCCAGGTGGGAAAGGAAACCTTGGTCTGGATTTATTAACTGAGGCAGTGGTAAAATGACTCTGAAAGGGATTCAACACAGTGGCTGTATTCTGGCGATCGAGACGAGCTTCATGGCTTAGGAGCAGACTATTGAGTTCTTCAATAGATGGTTGAGTAGGAAGTGTTGAAATAGAGGTAACAAAGGCGTTGTACTCAGCACCCAGACCATTCAAGAAATACATCATTGAAGAAATACATAACCTGATCCTTGGGATTCACAGGTTCTCCGATAGAGGCTAAAGTGTTGCAGATACTTTGAAATTTCTTGACATAGAGCATAGCGCTGAGACCCTCCTTACGAAAACCTTGTAAACTATTACGAAGTTCAGCAATGCGAGCAAAAGAAGCTGCAGAGAAGAGTTGCGCCAGTGCTTCCCAGATTTCATGAGCGGTGAAGTAACCGATCAGTTGACCTAGTAGCTGTTCGTGGACAGAAGCGTAGATCCAACTCATGATAAGATGATTATATTGTTGCCAGGAAATAAAATCTGGGTTGATGTCATATGAATTTGAATCATTAAATTGAGGAGGACATAGACGAGTACCAGTTAGTATATCATTCAGACCATTTGCGATAACAATGTTAAGAATCTGATTCTTCCAAATCAGAAAGTTAGATTCATCAAGTTTAATAGTGAGGGGTTGATTGATCGAAGGAAGATGAGGAAGGGAAGATGGATTAGAGGCAAACGACGACGAGATGTATGTGGTACTTTGTAAGGTAGCCATTATTCAAGAAGGAAACAAGATGAAGAGCAGAGATGAAGAAAAGAGTACCGAGAAGGGTAGGAGCTGTTAATAGCTCTGATACCATGAAAGATTAAAAGAAGTTCTGGAAATTTTGTATATTCCTCACTATCGATTACAGAATAAGGTGGTGTGATTATATAGACACCAAAAGACGACAAAGACACGAGAAGAAGGAGGAGGAGATTACAGGGAGAGTAAAATCTACAGAAATTATAACAGATTCTAGGACCGGCTGGAGCAAACCTAAACCCGGTCTGGGTTAGTTGGTTTGACACCAAATAACTCACTACGTAGATCGTCACGCTCTGCAATCACAGAACATGAAATTTAATAAATAGTTTTGTTCTCAATGTTGCTTATTTATTCTTGTACCTGAGGTGAACCTTCCACCATAAAATACAGTCCTTTGATTGGATGATTAGCCACAGAGATTTTCTCCAGTGGTCCAATCATATTGCAAGCTTGAATTAAGCAGTATCTTTTGGAAACATTTGCCTCCTTCCTGTGAATAACCATCCATTTTGTTATACATGCATTTGGAATATGCTACATAGATGGAAGCCAAGACGAAATCACCTCACGGCCTCTGAATTTCTTCACCATCTCCACCAGCTTCTGACTGAGAAGAACAGCCGCCGAGTTTCTCTTCTTCTTGATCCCCTTTTCTGCTTCGCTTATAAACTCGATCGGGTTAATTAATTGAAACCCAGTGAGTTTATGTATGGGGACATTCATAGAGGCGAACTTGTTTCCCCACGGAGAACCAGTTTTGGATTTAGCCATGTCTTCCGCTGACTTGTAAGCTACCCCAGCCTTTTCTGGTGTTGAGCAGAATCAGTGCAGTAGAATGGGATTTGATTGATTCTAGGTCGGCGTCTTGCATGTATAATCGAATACCCCAGAAGAACATTCCAGTTAATACATCGTAACACTCTGTGGATTTCGCAAAACATAATTAAATAGTTTTTTTTTTTAAATGAAATTAAATTTGAGAAGTGAAAAACATATAATTACCACTCCGAGCTTGGTTTTAACTTGTTTTATAAGGTCGATGGAGAAATCGATGGTTGATATTTCAACCTGCCTGAAACACGAGCCATCATATCCAGACCTTACAGGGGAAACATCATCGTCAACCAAAGACGTCCAAAAGAAATGAAACAAAGTATCGAGAAGAAAGGAGAGAAAGTTGCCCTTGTTTTCCCCTCCACGTTTTGAGCGTTGTCTTGAAGGAAAACTTAATGGAAGGGAAGGATCATCAGCTCGTTTAAGGCAAGTAAGAAGACAACCCATTGAAGTATACCCATCACCGAGTGCACGGTGAAGCTTGAAGACCATGTTTCCAGCTGCTTTTGTTGTCGGGTATTTCACTACATGAATTTCCCACAATATTCTGTTCTGTACGAACTATTTTTCGTACATACCTGTTAGATATTCATTGAAACACTCATCGTATGATTCGGATGACAATCCAAATGGAAAAGTTGGGACGTAAATGTGATCTTCAACCTTCACTTCGACTCTCTTCCAGCTTTTCTCTCCATCGGCTCCCTCCACCAGTTCAAAATTTCAATTTTACTCGGTATTTCGTAGATTATGAATCCAGTCTAGGGCTCGTAGAGAGAGAGAAGAAGAAACAAGGAAACATAATGAGAGAGTCCATGATGTAGATATAAATATAAACATAAAGGAGGAAGATTACAATGATGGAGCTAAAACGAGGGTTCATATGAATGAATCTGTCTTCCAAGAAGGAGATGACTGGGAAATCACGGAGATGAATCACAGATAAAGTGAGACAGGAGCTGCTGCAGTAGCCGGCAATGGGGCTAAGTGGCTCAAACACTTGCTCTATCTTCTCCATTAATGGTCTTCTTTTCTCACAAGCAGACACACAAACTCGAAGAAAATATGACACTGATGTGCACTTCCTCTTTGAGAGCCCTATTTATAGGCTCCCATAATCATATTTTTTGGCATGCAATATTTACGAAATAATTTTTTGATAATTTTAAAAGAAATACTCAAATATGGTGTTCGAGTTGCTCACCTTGGATCTCACAAGATTATTAAATAGATTGATTATTGGATAAATTACCTTCTTGATATTTAATTTGTTTATGTGCAAATATCTAAAACATGTTTAATAATGTTATTAGAGAATATAATACTATCGGTAGTTTAAATTTCGTGAGAATTTTAAATTAATCAAATAAAGTTGATTATCGAACTAACCAACGTCTAGAAAATTGTAATTATATATATATATATAAAGCAAAAATAAATATTTATTATCTCAAGGAGGCGTTGTTAAATTGTGTTTGGGCAACAAGATGAAATTAGGGAGGAGAAAGAGTAGAGGGGCGAACGTTTTACGACCCGGAAGTGGACATAACAGAATGTCGGGTCGAGTGACTCGATCTTCGAAAAAGATCCGATCACCCAGCCTAAAACTTGATTCGCAGTGGAAGGCTTAAACATTTAATCAAAAGTCAGATCCACACATTGACTATAGATATAATAGTGCGATAAAGAAAATAAAAGTTCAATATGGATTACAAGTCCATATACGAAATCAATAAACTACTACAAGTCCAACTAAAATTAAGTTTTCATCAGAAATTCAACTAAACACTCAAATGTAGAAAGAAATACGTAAAGCTAACATGTTTTAAGCTCCAGCTACTTATTGTTGTTGTTCTTTCATGAAAAGAGGAGTAAGTCATTGGGGTGAGTGACTAACTCAGTATGAATGCAATATTAAATGCATGCAAAACTTCTTTTATCTTTTTGTTTTTCAAAACATCGTTCTGTTGAAAACTCATTTTCACTATTAAAGAAAAACAGGCTTCACGGGCCAACAATAAGGCATTAGGTAAAACAACTGTCGCATACATAACGATTATATGAAAATAGGTCATCATCGTACATTCATTTAAAAATCATATCAGTAAAAAATAAGGGTCACTCAATGACCCCTCCGACACATAAACTGTAACACCCGGCATTTTGCCTATGTAATTTTTTTTCCCGAATCATTTGCGGGATGAATTTTTACATTAATAACAATGTATATTTTAATGACTTATCAAAATGTTTAATGGAAAAACCGATTCGATGAACTAATTAGTGATTTAGTTAAAAACCAATGGAATGGCAAAATAGGAAGACAATTAAGGTTGGTGGGAGGAAGCCAATGGTTGAGTGACACTTGACAAACTTGTTGAAGAAGACAAGCTTCCTCTCCTCTCTTCACTCCTACGTGAATCACTTTTCCTTCTCATTTTCTCTTCACTCCTCTCTGTTTTCTCTCTTCCAGACGACAAACGTCCATCGAAGCTCCTTCGATCTCCTCAGTTTTCTTCTATTTCTCTGTCTAAGGTAAGTATCTACTTATGCTAACGTGTTTGGACAAGTGAAAACGTTAGTTTGCTTATGTTCAGAGTAAAAGTCCGATTGTGTATATTATAGGTTCACGAATCGCCGAGGACATATACACGTACGAGCTTGCTGCATTTCGGACAACAGGTAAGTTCATGCGTATAAGTTGGCTCTTAAGGCCCTACAGCACGGAGATACTAGGTTTTTGGTTGTCGGGTAGTTAAGTGGTAGGTTAGGTCCGAAGTTGAAATTGTTTGTTTCTATCTTTGCTTGTTATCCTGTTTTCTGTTCTGCTTGTCATCCTGTAGCCTGTTTATGTTATGTTTAAGCACAAGGAATGTCCATGCATACACGTTTTCTGGAAAACCATGCAAATGTTTTTATAGCACCAGATTTGAAGTTATGAAAGTTAAAATGTGAATGAAATGTGTGGTTAAGTGTGGACGAAGACTGACATCCTATCATGTACTCCTGTTATGTCCTGTTGTGGCATGTACTCCTGTTGCGCCAGTTCCTCTTCCCACTTATACCTTCCCGTCCAGTGAAACGTAATGTAATGTTCATGTATTTTGAAAGTTCATGCATAGCATATGCATCACTGCATTTCATGTTCTTACTGAGTTTTAGGCTCATAGTTGAACTCCCTGTTGTAGGTATGGATCCTCCAGATGAAGACTTTGTGCCTCAAGATGATGAGTTGATGTAGTTGGCGGATCGAGCTCATGGGAATTGGTTGCTGCAGTCAGACAAATGTTATTCCTGTGAGAAAGTATTTTTTTGAAAGTTATGACAAGTCCTGTATAGCTTTTGGAATTTTAAAACAATGTACAGACCTTGCATTTATGTTTTTAAAATTTTTGTTTTGGTGAATTCTGGAAGTGTATGTCAGTCTGTCAAGTTTTGTATGTTTTTTGAAAATTCTGGATAATGTATGAATTTTGGTGTTGATGTTTTAAAAACCAGTTGATTGTATGTTCTGAAATATTCTGGGATTGCTTGGGATTTTCTCTTTTAAGTTGCGCATGGATTTTCTCTGATTTTAGAGTTATCCATGCAGTCTGGTTTCTTAAACTTCTGTCATGTTTTCTGATATGTCCAAAAAAATCATGTTTTGAATCAGGCTTGGGAGTTTGAAACCTTATGCCTTCTGTTTCATGCTCCCTGTTTATATGTCTTCCTGTTAAATATTGTCATTTCTGCCTTTAAAATTGTGGCATCCGCCTGTGGCATCATCCGTCTGTGGCATTATCCGCCTATGGCATCCGCCTATGTCTTCCACTATAAATCATCCACTGTATTACATCTTCCACCTTATATCTTCCACCTTACGTCTTCCACCTTATGTCTTCCACTGTAAATCATCCACTGTATAGTTCCCAGTTATGTTTTCCATTTCAAAGTATACTGTCATTTGTCTCCAGTCGTTCATTTCTGTCTGTTTATTTTCATCGTCCGTTTCTATCATTCTGCTCTCATCTAGAGAGGGTACTCGTCCAAATTTTTAGTATTTTAGTCTTTCTATTTTTCTGCTAGAACCCTGTTTAAGTCGAAGTCAAGTCCTAGTGAAAATCCCATAACTGTTTTCATTCCTCCCTACTTTCTGTCTTCCTGTTTTCTTCCGTTATTTGTTTATGAAATCCGATTTTAATATGCCCTCCAGTTTCATTTCCAGAGAAAATTTATACTATGTGTAAAGTTTTCAAAAGTTTTATAAATGTTTCAAAAAAAAATTAGTCCACGTTTTTGAAATGTCCGGGGTGATGGCTCCTCGACCCCGATTGGGTCCGGGGTCATCACATAAACACAGAGAGATGATGATTGAAGTCCAGCAACACCTCACATGAGCCAGAAAGAAGAGTCAAGCAATGCGCGATTTGAAGATCAAGCTCTGTCACCTAGGTTGTCGGTGAACAATGGTCATCTACGTAACAATCCGTATGAATAATAATCAACAATAACAATAACAATATCATGATCAGGTGGGGAAGGCAAAAACTCTCTTTCCAGGGGGGAGAAGTTCATGAGTGGGACCACCCAGTGCTCTGTGAATCCCGGGTTAGACTTGGGCCGGAAGATGACGTGCTAGGTTAAAACTCTACGGATCCCGGATTGGACTTGGGCGGAAGGGTCTTACAATATATATATATATATAGATCATCTTCCCTCTTTGGTATCAGAGTCATAATGGCTAGCTAAGCCAGTTGTTAATTCATGGATGAATGATGTAAAGATTGCAGAATTAATCTTTAAAACATAAGTTGATATTTTTCAACCAATCACCAATACGGCTATTCAACCATGCCAATACGATGATTCTACTAAACCAATACGATTCTTTTAATTTTTCCTGTGAAACTTTACGTTGAAGGTTTTTGTGTCGCGATGGTTTTACAAAGCATTAGAGTTCTATTCTTCGTAGTCGCGTAGGGGTTTGCCGTGTGCCGGGAGGGCTGAAGTCTGTTATCCCCGTAAAACGTTGTCTGAAGAATATGCTATAATGTTTTATGAAACTAATCTCCTTGTGGGATAGGATGCGACCATGCTTCGTAATTCGTTGAAGAATGCACAGGTGGGAAAATTAGAGGGTCAATACGGTGAGGTAGGAAAATCAATACGGTCTGGTTAAAATATCTCAATTTATGGTTTCAAGATTAGGATTGATAATCTTTGATCATTCAAGCATGAATTAACACAATTCAGCAATGAGTATTTCTTGTTTGATTAATTCCTCAATATCCGTAAAAAATGAAAAATTAGTTGAGTTCTCTCATGGATGGCCCCGACTTCATGACAGTGCCGCCACGACCTGTGCCGTGACATGCATACATAATACCTTCGCCCGTTCTCATCAATTTTTTTCTTTTCATTTTCATTTTCATTTTTCATTTCATTTCCTTTCATTCATATTTATTAGAGAATGGATTTGGGCATTCAATCTATATCTATCAACGTTTGGGGTCTAACTTAAAACGTACCCAAAATGACTCATCTAAGGTCGGGAATCACCAAAAGAGGCTTAGGACACTAAAACATATCATTTGGCATGCATAGGGCGCGCCCTGCATTCGGCGCACGCGCCAACTGCGCGCACGCCGCGCACGCGCCAACTGCTCGCACGCCGCGCACGCACCGCGCGCTCATCGCGCAACCCTTGCGTGCTCATCGCACGCCAATTACGCGCCTGCCTGCTAGCGCCCAGCGCGTTGCGAGGGTCGATCGATCGGCTGAGGGCGCCGATCAATTGGCACCCTCTCTGGTTGCGCCATTTGTTTCCAGCAACTCAGCCAATCGATCGGCCATGTGCGCCGATTGATCGGCTGATGCAGGGCAGCGCGCGCCCTGCCTGCGCGCCCAGCGCACCACCCGAGCCCATTTTTCCTCCTTTGCCATTTTTTTCCTCCTTTTTCAGCTAATACACATTTCAATAATCATCCTCAAAATATTCACCAACATTTCAACCAAAAATACACGTTCATAGACCAAACCTTCAACCTAAATTCATCAAAATCCCGACACACAACGGCATATTCATCTCAAATCCTCAAACCTATTTTCAAGCTTCAAAACCCATTCCAAATCAACAAAACCTAATCAATTTTAATCATCAAAACTAACATATTCATCAATATCCATACGTAAATAGCGGAAGTTAACAAATCATCAAAATGGGTATTCTCTACACTTGTGCACAAACTATCCAAAATAAACATTCATCCATTAAATCATCCAGATACCAAGCACCCTATAATGATTCGTATATACATTGTCCTAACTAATCACCCATCAGCCCATTTAAATCCAAAACCACCAAAATACTCAACTTATTGCTCCCACGGGTCAAGTTTGCACCGACTGCGCCAGCGCACTCCCACGGGCATCCTCCATCAATCTGCATGCTCGTCAGGTGGAGGGACATCGTCCTCACCTTGCTCGAGGTCACCTACACCATAAAGACGCTTATGAGATAAATCTCAGTAAATTCTATGTAAATGTCTATGAATGATCATGTATATTCAATGCTATGAAAGCCGTCCATGTCATTTCATTTATCAGTCCATGTCAGTCTTTGGTTATCGGGACCTTTCTAAGTCAGATGGATAGGGCACATCAAGCGGGTAGATAGCCCACACCGTTTGAAAGGAGGGAGACCCGCTCACCACGGAACGCCAGGTCTGAACCTCTCCCCGAATAACCACCATGCGTTGTTTACTATGATATTTTACTTGCCTTTACATGCGTTTCTTTTTCATAAAATCAATGCGTAAATTCGTTTTCATGACGTTTTGAAAACCATGATGCATGAACAGTTAAATGCACAATTTAAACATATATAACGAGAATACCATCAAAACATCACGAATACTTAACCTATAAAATAACTAAATCTAAACTACCCAACCAAAACATTTAAACATTCAAAACACCAAATATCCTCAACAACAATTCTGACGTATGGTGTAGGTCAATCGGCCACAGTAAGTTACGAGAACTTACCTCGGGTCCTTTACACACCGAGTTCCTCGTTTTGAGCTTTGTCACCTAGAACATTTCACAACGTTCTTTATTAAAAACGGGCCTAAACAATCAAATTTCGCAAACTAAAGAAACTCCTAACTAAAAGAAATTTCCTAAAATTCTAATTAACTTCTCTCGGTCATTTCGTCGAGCAATTTACGCTCGCAAATCATAAACCTCCATTAATGGAGTTTTCCAAAACCTTCAATAACCAAAAACCTCAACAATCTTCATTAAACCAAATAGCTTTCACCAATAACCACAAATACGCCAATTAGAGTCATAATTAGGGTAAACCTAGCCGTTTCTAACAAAACCCGGTTATTTCGCAAAACCCTAAACGAAACCCTAACTGTTTAACAACCCGAAAACCGGAAATAATACTTCCAAAATCGTAAAACCTTACATAGGGAGTGTTTTTGGGGAAGAAACACGAAGAACCGGAGTCGATCGGAGGAGCGTTGGCCGACGTTGAAGAGAAACGGAGGGAGAGGGAGAAAATCGTCGTTGGAGGTGAGGAGAAGGAAAAATAACGTAAGTGTTGGGAGAGAAGAGAGGTTTTTGTGTTTTAATATAATTTGACTTGTCAAATTACAAGTTTGCCCTTTTGTTTAACTTTCTGTTTGTCTCGTTATTTAACTATCGATTCGATTTCTCCAAATTTCATTATTTCATCATAAATTCTGATTTATTACTAGGGCTTTAATAAAACATTCCGTTCATCAAACGGATTTAATTTACTATTTTTACGAATATAGAGTTAAAAACAGAAACTTGGGCGTTACACTTCCGATTTGGATTTCTAAAATTTCCACATTTCTCCTAAAATCCATGTAAATCATAAGGGCTCTAATAAAACTCTCTATTCACAAAACGAGCTTATTTAACTTATTTACAAAAATGCCATTACGCGGTAAAATTCAAGAACTCATAAAACCGGGTGTTACAACTCAAGCTCAACAGTTAAATCAATGGACAATTCCAGAAGTCGAATAAAAAAGAATGTATAAAATAGGTTTTTTTTATTCTATCAGTAAACGAGCAGTTAAAACTTCAGAGCAAACTATTTGCTTAGATACTAATGATAAAATTATTAAACTTCTATATTTAAATGACATTCAGAGGTGTTTAATTAAGTTTAAATATTTGCAGATAGGTTTAATTCAAATAGCTTTTAAACCTTTAACACTACAAGGACTAAATTCTAGCATTCTTGCCAAGAAATTGCAAACGAGATCGAGATGCCAAGAAATTGCATTTGTCGCAAGAAAAGTACATTGAGAAAGTTCTTCGACGCTTCAACATGGATAAAGCTAAAGCAGTGAGTGTTCCTCTTGCTTCCCACTTTAAGCTTAGTCATAATCATTGTCCTTCTATCGATGATGAGAAGTTGTCTATGAAGAACGTACCGTATTCTTCGGCGGTTGGTAGTTTGATGTACGCTATGGTTTGCACAAGACCCGATATAGCGCACTCCGTTGGAATGGTGAGTAGATATCTTTCAAATCCGGGAAGACATCATTGGGAGGCCGTGAAGTGGATTATGAGATATCTCCGGGGAACGACGAATCTTAGATTAACTTTGGGATGTGAGAAGCCTATGTTGGTTGGGTTTACAGATTCAGATTTAGCCGGAAGCTTGGATGATCGAAAATCTACTTCGGGGCATATGGTGACTTATGCCGGGGGAGCCGTGGCATGGCAATCTAAATTGCAAAAGTGTGTTGCACTTTCTACTACCGAAGCCGAGCTTATAGCCGCCGTGGAGGCAACAAAAGAATTGTTGTGGTTGAAAAAGTTCACGATGGAACTTGAGTTGAAGCAACCAAGGTATGTCTTATTTTGTGATAATCAAAGTGCAATTCATCTTGCGAAAAATTCTTCATTTCACTCGAAGTCAAAGCATATTGAAATTCGTTATCATTGGATTCGTGACGTTTTGAACGATAAGATGTTGGAACTTGAAAAGATTCACACAGATGATAATGGTTCAGATATGTTGACAAAGGTATTGTCCCGGAATAAGTTTGAGTTTTGTCGCTCGGTTGCCGGGTTGACAACGCCCTCCAACTAGTCGGTCGGGGGAGTTTGTTGGGTTTATTCCTCCTAATTGGAAAGGCCCAATTTGGTGTGGCCTTGTTTTTAGCCCCATGTCTTGAATGACATGTTAGGGTTCGTGGGTTAATTCAAATTACAAGAGTGAAGATAGAAGAGAGAAAACAAAAATCCATTTTCGGATTTTACTGTAGCAGCTGGAGAAGAATCGCGTTTGCCGGAGTTTGCACCGTTGGATCGGCTTGAAATTTTGACAGCTTGTTCGCGATATCTGGGGCTACATTCGGAACGGTGGAGATCGGTTTTTGAGGCTTCTAAGTCTGTCCGACAGAGGAAAAATAGAACAGCGGTTTTTGGTAACCCTTTTTCAATTTCTTCTTGTTTGATGCTCTTGTGCTTTGTGGATTGCCAAGATAGTTGATTTGTCTTGATGAAAATGTTGTATGCCTCTAGTTTGATGATCTAGAGAGAACTTTGATTGTATCCATATTGATTATAGTGGATTGTTAAGTGGCCTTCTCGGGTCCCGTGGTTTTTACTCTCGTTTTGAGAGGTTTTCCACGCTAAAATGTGTCTTGCATTGTGGATGTGATCTTATTGTTAATTGTTCTATTATTCTTATACTTGGTTAATTGGGAAAGGTTTGATACAAACTTCCGTTGCGACGAATACTTTCCCATCAATTGGCACTACTGTAAACTTAATTTTCGCTTAATCCCAGAATCTAGAACTAGTTGATTTTCACAAATAAATACATCAACATAATAGGTTCTTCTCTGTTAAACATCGAAACTTTTAACAATGAATAAAAGGAAAAACATGAGCTTCACATACTTTCATTCACAGGGAACAGCAAGAAAATTTTATCTAACATATTCCAGAGAGATACAAATATATACATATCTTTCTGTTCTTCTTTCACGTACCTGGATCCATGCTTGAGAAAATGGTTTCTCTCCCTTCTCTCTTCACCTTTCTATTCTTTTCTTCAGCTGTGTGTTTCGAAGGAGAAAACTCACAGATTCAATTACGGAGAGAGAGAGGACCATTCCTCTTTTATTATACATCATTTTTTAACTTCCATCACATTAAAATCATTAATGTGCACCAATTGAATTTTGCCAACGAGCCACATCACATGGGCATTAAAAGATGTTGAGTCTGCAAGGAGTCTTCATAGAAGACTTTTGCAGACCAATAATACATTGTTATTAAATGCCCAACATTCTCCCACTTGGCTCAAATAATATTATCAAATCTGACTTTATATTGATGCAATATAACATCATTATTGAATATATGACCAATATGGATCATAGCGGTCATATGTCAATGATAACGACACATTTCCTTCTATATATCACATACTAATTTTATACTCAACATCATCACTAAAAGGAATAACATAATGGTCCACATTAATGTCTTTCTCAAAGACAAATCCTGTTTAGGACTTCATCAGTTCATAATGTCATTATGAATGCATTCATTATAATCAAACAGGATTCATAAATGTATATCAGAAACTATCAATAAGGAGCTCAAGAGTGTCCAGTACATAAAGAACACATACATAAATGTACAGTTAACTTTCAGAAATGCCCATTCGTTCAACATGTTCCGTAAATGTCTTCGGTGGCAATCCTTTAGTCAACGGATCCGCTATCATAAGTTTAGTGCTAATGTGTTCGATTGACACCCTCTGTTTCTGAACTTCTTCTTTAACGGCCAAGTATTTCAATTCTATATGTTTAGCACCTTTGGAATACTTGTCGTTTTTAGAAAAGAAGACTGCTGCGGAGTTGTCACAATAAATTTTCAGCGGCTTGGCAATACTGTCAACAATTCCAAGTCCTGAAATAAAATTCCGCAGCCATAAACCCTGAATAGTAGCCTCAAAACATGCTACAAACTCAGCCTCCATAGTGGACGTAGCAGTGACAGACTGCTTCGCACTCTTCCATGAGATTGCACCATTGGCTAAAAGAAACAAATAGCCAAACGTGGATTTTCTGGTATCCACACATCCAGCATAATCAGAATCTGAATATCCAATCACTTCCAGATGATCAGATCGTCTATAAGTGAGCATGTGTTCCTTCGTTCCTTGTAGATACCTAAGGACTTTCTTTGCAGCTTTCCAATGCTCTATGCCTGGATTACTTTGATACCGTCCCAGCATTCCGACAGCAAAACTAATGTCGGGTCTGGTACAAGTCTGTGCATACATCAAGCTGCCCACAATAGAAGCATACGGAATGTCTTTCATTTGTGTACGTTCCAATTCATTTTTTGGACATTGATTGAGATTAAATTTATCTCCTTTTTGAATTGGAACAACACTTGCCGAACATTTGTCCATTCTGAATCTCTCTAGAACTTTATTAATATAGGCTTTCTGAGACAATCCCAACAATCCTTGTGATCTATTCCGGAATATTTCAATTCCTATCACAAAGGATGCCTCTCCCATATTTTTCATTTCAAAGTTCTTATCAAGATATTTCTTGGTTTCGTACATTAGGCCAAGATCATTAGTAGCTAGCAAGATATCATCAACATACAGAATCAGAAATATAAACTTACTCCCACTGACCTTTAGATATATACACCGATCAACGATGTTTTCCTTAAATCCAAAGGAGGTGATGGTATCGTTAAACTTAATATACCATTGTCGGGAAGCTTGTTTAAGTCCGTATATTGACTTCTTTAATTTACACACCATGTGTTCTTGTCCTTTAATGACAAAACCTTCAGGTTGGTCCATATAAACATCCTCATCTAAATTCCCATTCAAAAAAGCAGTTTCACATCCATTTGATGGAGCTCTAAATCATAATGAGCTACCATTGCCATAATAATTCTGAAAGAATCCTTTTTCGAAACAGGAGAAAAGGTTTCTTTGTAATCAATATCATCTTTCTGAGTAAAACCTTTGGCAACAAGTCTGGCTTTATTTCGTTCGATATTGCCATTAGAGTCGCGTTTGGTTTTAAAGACCCATTTACACCCAACTCTTTTACAACCTTCAGGCAATTCGATGAGTTCCCAAACTTCATTCTGTGTCATTGATTTTAACTCATCTTTCATGGCATCTAACCATTTATCAGAATTTTCACTTTCTATGGCCTGTGAAAATGAAACTGGATCATCATCAAGTCCTAAATCACATTCGGACTCTTGAAGATAAACCACATAATCATTCGAAATAGCAGATCTTCTTTCTCTTACAGATCGTCTTAATGGTATTTCTTGTGGTTCATCTCTGATAGGTTCATTCATGACAACTACATTATCTGGAGTTTGATCATTAATTTGTTGTTCGTATGTATCAATAACTGTTGGAACAACAACTTGAGTAGAAGTTATGGGTATTGGAACTTGCACCCTAACTTCTTTAATTTCCACTTTACGTGGTTCCAAACTCCCACTGATGTCACCATTTTCAATGAACCTAGCATTCCCAGTTTCAACAATTCTCGTACTATGGCTAGGACAGTAAAATCTATACCCTTTTGATTTTTCTGGATAACCAATGAAGAAACCACTGATTGTTCTTGAATCCAGTTTTCTTTCATGTGGATTATAAATTCGTAATTCTGCTGGACAACCCCAAACATGCAGGTGCCTTAAACTGGGTTTCCTTCCTGTCCACAGTTCAAATGGAGTATTTGAAACTGCCTTACTAGGAACCCTGTTTAATAAGTATACAGCAGTCCTTAAAGCATACATCCACAATGACAAGGGTAAAGATGAATTGCTTAACATACTCCTAACCATATCCATTAAAGTACGATTACGCCTTTCTGCAACACCATTCTGTTCTGGTGTTCCTGGCATTGTGTATTGTGCACAAATACCACGACTTTCTAGGAATTTAGCAAATGGACCTGGATGTTGTTGGAACAACAACTTGAGTAGAAGTTATGGGTATTGGAACTTGCACCCTAACTTCTTTAATTTCCACTTTACGTGGTTCCAAACTCCCACTGATGTCACCATTTTCAATGAACCTAGCATTCCCAGTTTCAACAATTCTCGTACTATGGCTAGGACAGTAAAATCTATACCCTTTTGATTTTTCTGGATAACCAATGAAGAAACCACTGATTGTTCTTGAATCCAGTTTTCTTTCATGTGGATTATAAATTCGTACTTCTGCTAGACAACCCCAAACATGCAGGTGCCTTAAACTGGATTTCCTTCCTGTCCACAGTTCAAATGGAGTATTTGAAACTGTCTTACTAGGAACCCTGTTTAATAAGTATACAGCAGTCCTTAAAGCATACATCCACAATGACAAGGGTAAAGATGAATTACTTAACATACTCCTAACCATATCCATTAAAGTACGATTACGCCTTTCTGCAACACCATTCTGTTCTGGTGTTCCTGGCATTGTGTATTGTGCACAAATACCACGACTTTCTAGGAATTTAGCAAATGGACCTGGATGTTGTCCATTTTCATCATACCTTCCATAATATTCACCACCTCTATCAGATCTCATAATTTTCACTTTTCTATCTAATTGTCTCTCAACCTCAGTAACAAACACTTCAAGAGCATTTATTGATTGAGATTTTTCATTAAGTAGATAGATATAACCATAACGTGAAAAATCATCAATAAAGGTGATAAAATATCTTTCTCCACCAAAAGATGGAACATCAAAAGGACCACATATATCAGTGTGTATAATTTCAAGGAGCTGTTTGCTTCTTGTGGCTACATTCTTACTTGTGTTTCTCGTTTGTTTTCCTTTAATACAATCAACACAAATATTTAGATCAGTAAAATCCAAATTTGGAAGAATTGATTGCTTTATCAATCTTTCCATTCTTTCTTTGGATATATGACCTAATCGTTTATGCCACAAATTAGCAGAACATTCATTCATTAAACCACGTTTCGTTCCCACATTATGATGCAAGGTTAAAAGAGTCTCAGCAAAACAATTATTGAGTTTTAATTTATACAAACCATCATACAGAACACCAGTACCAACAAGAGCATTATCTTTATACAAACTGAAACATTCATTCCCAAACATAAAGGAATATCCAACTGTATCAAGTTTAGACAAAGAAACTAAATTACGAGAAACAGATGGAACATAAACAGTTTGACAAAGATCTAATTGATATCCAGTGTCTAACATTAACCGGTAAGTTCCAATAGCTTCAACTGGAACTTTCACCCGATTCTCCATGAAGATAAACTTTTCATTTGGGCTTATGGTTTGGGTCGTAAGGAATCTCTGCATAGTATTAGAAACGTGAGTGGTACAACCAGAATCAATCCACCAAGTATTACAAGGAACTTCAGTTAAATTTGATTCGAAACATACTAAAGCAGTAGGCTTACCTTTCTTTTCGAACCATGCCTTGCGTTTCAGGCAATCTTTCTGAAAGTGTCCTTGCTTTCCACAGAAATGACACTTATCCTTTCGTTGTTCCTTCTTGTGAATCTGGAAAGAGGACTGAGCTACCGATGATAGTCATTTCTTACCCTTTCCACCTTTCTTTCCTGGTTTCTTTCCAGCTCCTTCATAATTCATGAGATTGACAGCTTGAGTTCCTGGTTTCTTTAGCCTTGCTTCTTCCTGAATGAGCATGCTTTGTAATTCATGCACATTCCATTTAGTCCTCATAGTATTATAGCTCATATGAAATGGGCCATATTGAGGAGGCAAGGAGTTCAGGATGAATGTCACTAAGAAGTTCTCGTTCACTTCCATTCCCATGGATTTTAATCTTGCTGCCATGTTTGTCATTTCGACAACATGTTCATGCATGGTACGTGAACCATCAAACTTCATGGTGGTCAAAGTACCCATCAGTGTTCCAACAAGTGATTTATCAGCCGATTCTGACTGAGAACATTCTTTCACAAATTTCATAAATTCCATAGCACTTTCGGTGTTCGGAAATGTGGACTTGATGTTACTTGCTACTGTCATTCGCATAAACATTAAGCTTAATCTGTTTGATCTTTCCCAAGCATTATAGAACGATTTTTGATCTGTGCTACTAGTTTCAGTTATAGCAGCTGGTTTCTCACTTACAAGTGCTAAATCAAGATCCAGAACACCAAGGTGAAACTGAACTTGTTCGCACCATTCAGAGAAATTTAGACCAGAAAACTTCACAACAGATGTAGCTTGCGAATGAAGAGCAACAGGAATAGATGCTGCAAAATAGAAAACACGCTCATTCATTAATGCTTTGAGTCATAATACAATCAGACAATCATAAATATATATTGAAGTTCTCCTTTGGGTGACACAACGATATATAATCATACATATAATTGATGCTCAGTTTAATTTCACATAATTGGTAATTAACATACTCGAAATAGACATGTTTGTTATCTTTGGATAAACTAAACACACCTAATCAAAATATATTAATTTACCACAATTATATTCATCATTATAAAATAACCAATCAACCTTTGGGCGATTTAAACTATTTTATAATCATGAAAATCATTATACTCATGTCACAAATATAAGTCTAATCAAGTCATTTCATTATCGAGCATCACATAAAACATGAGTAATTACATTTATTTAATTTTATATCTTTAAAACATTCTGATTCGGCCACTTTGGTGACTAACAAATCACCATAATTTAGATATCAAATTAAATATTAATAACATTCATCTAAACTATTAACAATGACAAAACATAATTGTCATATTTAATAGTTTAAATAAAATAATCTTCATTAAGAATTATTTTATCTTTTCAAACTTAAACAATATTTTTTTTTTTTTTTTATGAACAGTAAGTGACCGGAATGAACAGTAAAATCGGCCGGCGTGAACAGTGAAACCGGCATGAACAGTGATTCGCCGGCGTGAACAGTGAAACTGGCGTGAACAGTGATTCGCCGGCGTGAACAGTGAAACCGGCGTGAACAGTAAATCCGGCCTGAACAGTAAATCCGGCATGAACAGTAAATCCGGCCTGAACAGTAAATCCGCCGGAAACATGTATTTTGACAGAAAACTTGTATGCAGCAAATACACGATTTTTCAGTATGGAAAATCAACAGTTCTAAAACTCATGCTCTGATACCACATGTAAACTTAATTTTCGCTTAATCCCAGAATCTAGAACTAGTTGATTTTCACAAATAAATACATCAACATAATAACTACAACAGTTTTCTTACCAAGATTCTCGATCCATGGCCGGTCACCAGCTCCTTGATCCGGAACTGCGATACGATAATAAAAATCCACAACAGATGAATTGTAATCCTCTGTTGAAACTACTTGTAGTCTGTCCACTTTGTCCTCCCAAATGTAACATGCGTTATCAAAGAAAAACCCACTGCAAGAACAGTTATTTGAACAAGCTGATTCGCATTCACCGATGCTATCGACTTTCAGATAATTTTGTTGAGATGGGTATTGAATGTTTGGGAGGCGGATAAAAGTGTCTTTAACTCCCATTCCACCTTCGCAACGTAATCTTTCCGTCCTCTGACATCCACCTATTTGAGTGTATGTCGAATATCGATCATTAATTGGTGTAAATCCTTGCATGCATTCACAAACTGGAATTCTATGGTCATTGCAGATGCCAAAATCACCACATAAATCGAAACCAAAAGATCCACAAACTTGGTCTGGTCTGCGCCAAACAACTTTCCATCGATTTTGAACGTATCGGAATTGCTGAAGCTGTCCCGTTGTATCAAGCACAATTCTAGTAAGAAAAAGAGAAGCCGGATATGTGAGATAAATCTCACTTCCGCTGTCAGCATAGGTGAGATTACTGAAGAAATTTACGTCATGTAAATCCTTGAAGTCCATCACCCCTGATACACCCCAATATTGATCAGACTCGTTTAGTAGCGCAAGCCCAGAGGGTCCTAACTCAGCGGAGTGAACTCCAGCAGCTGGATTCTTAGAACTATTCCATGAACGAAGACTTTTTCGTTCACCTGTTAGCTTATTGTATACTAGCTTTGAATCTGGTAGCCATGTATCCGTTAGGTGGTCAAAGCTCTGCCAAATTATTTGGGTGGAGTTGGTGTTTGTCAATACAAAGTTTCCGCTGTCTAGAAGCTTACCTGTCACAGAATGAAGTGTTTCGGAGGTTGAATTGGTCGACCAGATTTCGGATTTATCGGGAGATAGGAGGACTAGATTGCCGTCACTATAGAGTTTTAACGATGAAAGAGATGGATCAGAGACGGGCCTGTTTCGATTGGCAACCCAGACAAGTGTTTTATCAAACTTGTACCAAATGCCTAAGTAATAATTCTGAGATTTACCTGGGCTGAAGAATCCCAATTCAAACACTTCCTGAGGGGATTTTATGGTCTGGTTTCCAGAAAGAGACTGTCCAGCGAAGATGGAATTAGAGCCAGTGGAAGTTGATGGGGCTTGCGTGAACAAACAGATAAAAAACATAGCAAACTGAAGGAACAAACATGGCTTTCTGCATAAAACCATAATACTCAGCTTTGTTCCTCGTTTCTGGTCCAGCTGAAATCTGTTTTCTATTACAGAAATTTCGTGCAAAAAAAAAAAAAAAGACAGAAGACGAAGAAGAAGAAGGCGTTTTGGAGTCTGTTTGACGCATAGAACTTTCGCTGAGAGACTAGTCAACAGCTAGCTGCTCCTTGCTGTTGAAATTTCAACGCTTTAAATTGTCTTCCTCCTTGACCTTGTGGACAGAGATCTTTTGCTAAGTATCGACGCGCCCTTCAAAATGAAGGTCAAGTAAACCACCATACTAGTGGCTGTAAACAAATAAACAAGTTATGCCAATTCTAATCAGCAGAAAGAAAAGACCTCAGAGATGGTATTACATCCCCAAAAAAAGATTGGCTTGAAGCAAATACATAGCTAATTCAAATATACTGATTTCTTTCCTTCACTTCAAGTGCTTCCATAAGCTTTAACAGTGCATTATACAAGAGAGATGAAATCCACATGCATGCTTGCAAATTGACAGGTACCATTTATGCAACAAAAAATGGTACAGTTTAATGAAAAATAATCACTTGCTGTCTTCAAGATTGTTAGAGAAAAGAAGAAGAGAATAGGAGAAGCAGAGAAGAAGGGGATAGAAGATTGTGTTCTATTCAACCATGGACATTAAACATTATTCACTAGGCTTAAAGGCTCTATTCAACCATGGACATTAAAAATTATTCAGTAGGCTTAAAGGCTGAAGCTGGAAGACGGAACACGCAAAACGAAAATACACAGAAAAAATGTATAAGAGATTACAGAGAGAATATTATCCTGAGCCCAGTTCAGTGGTTCGGTTCGACATGGTTTAACATCCCCCCACAAACGCATGAGTCTAGGAAGAACCGTGAGTTTAGTGCGAAGCTCTTGAAAGCGTGCAGCCACCAGTGGTTTTGTCAAGATGTCGACAAGTTGATCTGTAGATGGTGCGTAGGCAAGACTCAAAGATCCATTCTTTACCTTTTCCCCGACAAAATGTTGATCAATTTCTATATGTTTGGACTGAGAGTGAAGCACAAGGTTTGACGTGAGGCTAAGAGTGCTGATATTATCACAGAATAGGAGATGACTGTGGAGGGAGGCGCAGCTATGTGAGTAACGATTGAATCTATAGTATTTCAGCAGCTCCATTAGCTAGAGCATGATATTCTGACTTGATACTTGATCGGGAGACAACTTGTTCTTTTGAGGATAACCAGGAAATTAAATTGTGACCGAGAAATATACAATACCTGCTTGTGCTATGACGATCATTAGGGCATGATGCCCAGTTAGCATCGGTGTAGCCAAATATAGCATGATCTAAGTGTTGTTGAAGATGAAGTCTCAAATTAGCAGTGCCCTTTAAGTATCTAAGAACTCACTTGACAGCTTGCATACGAAGATCCGTTGCTGCATGCATGAATTGACAGAGTTTGTTGACAGCAAAGAATATATCCGGCCTCGTGATTGTGCAGTACTGAAGAGCACCAAGAATACTGCGGTATTCGGTTAAATTAGAGAGCAGTTTACTAGCATGGATAGAAAGTGGCGAAAGGGCAAGAGGAGTGAGATGAGGTTTCGAGTCCAGCATTCCCGTTTTGACCAGTAAATCTCGAATATATTTTGTTTGACTCAGATGTCGACCATTGAAGTGATGATGAACCTCAAAGCCCAAAAGAAATGTAATATGCCGAGATACTTGATAGCAAACAATTGAGAAAGGTGCATGATCAATTCGGAAATTAGAGTCGAAGACAACCCAGTCACAATTATATCATCCACGTATACTAAAATCACAAGAATATCAGAAGTAGTATAGTAAATGAACATAGAGGTATCAGCTTTAGAACCTATGAAATCCCAATTAATAAGAGTCATACTTAGCTTGAGGAACCATGCACGGGGTGACTGTTTTAGACCATATAGAGAGCGGTGAAGTTTGTAGACACAATCGGAATGGTTGAGATCAATGAAGCCCTGAGGTTATTGCATATAAATGTCCTCAAGTAGATCACTGTGAAGAAATGCATTCTGAACATCTAGCTGTTTGATGGTCCATTTTTGAGAGGTTGCAATACTTAGAATTAGTCAGATTGTGTTGGTTTAATAACAAGGCTGAATGTCTCATGAAAGTCAAGTCTCTGTGTCTATTGAAACCTTTTTGCGACGAGGCGAGCTTTGAATCGATCAATCGATCCGTCGGAGCGAAGTTTGATCTTGTATGCCCACTTGGAACCGAGAATCTGAGAGTGATTAGGTTTCATAACCAGAGACCATGTACCTTGAGATTGAAGAACATCAAACTCCTTTTGCATAGCTAGACGCCACTCAACAAGGTTGTAAGCTTCCTTATAAGAGGAAGGTTCACATAGTATGTTACTTGCAACACTAAAGAAGATTCGCAGTTTGAAAATGCCGAACTTGGAATGTGTAACCATTGGATGCTCATATATAGTCAGAGGTTTCGTCAAGCTCTCTACATGGTCATGCTGAGAAGAAGATGTTATGGATGGAGAAGAATGAGAGGAATTGACAGGTTGTGGGAGGGGGGAGTGTGCTTCGATAGTTGGAGAATGATAAAGAGGAGAGTTAGGTGATAGGGGCAGAAAAGTAGTGATGGGAACAATAGGAGATTGAACAGTGGAGTTGAGAGGAGTTAGAAAAGGAAAAAGTAGTTCATTGAAGACAATATGTGAGATATAGATTCGACTAGTTGTTGTGTGAAGACATAAATATCCTTTGTGGTGGCTACTATACTCTAGAAAAACACACGGGTTGGATCGAAATTCAAGTTTATGAGTGTTATAAGGACGTAAAAATGGAAAGCATTGACATCCAAAAATTCGAAGATGAGTTTAAGAAGGAATTTTGTTATACAGGACTTGGAACGGTGATTTATTAAGTAAAACTTTGGATGAGAGCCGATTAATTAAATATACTGTGGTTCCAAATGCGAAGGGCTAGTATTTTAAATGCATGGATGCGTGAGCGAGAAGAGTTAAACCAGTTTCAACAAGGTGTTGATTTTTTCGTTCAACTCGTCCATTTTGTTATGGTGTATATGGACAAGAAATTTCATAGATAATACCCTGTGATATGAAAAAATTTGATAGAGATCTAAATTCACCTCCTTAGGGGTGAGCAAAAAAACTGAGAACCGAAGAACCGGACCAGAATTGACAATTTGGTCAGGTTTAGGGCGGTGCTGAAAAAGAAAAAAAGGATTTTCGATTTTGTATTGACCAGAACCGAAAATCCCGATCCGGTTTCGGTTCTAATGAGTCAGCTCATGCAAAATCGACCTGGACCAATTTTTCTGCCCTAAGTTTCAAGCATCAGGCTCGAGCTTCAGTCTTCAGAGTTCATACACTTTTCAGTTTTCTCTTCTCATCTTAGCGAATCGCCAACGTCGATACCGAACGCTCTCGCCCAGTCACTCTCGCCCTCGCTCAGTCGCCAAAAGCTGGTGGTCTCCATCGCCCGGTCTCTCTCGCCCCTCACCCAGTCGCCCTCGCCGCTCGACAACTCGTCCGACGATTACGAAGGTAAGGTTGTGATTAGGATTTGTTTATCTTTTCATCTAATCATGTGATTTTTCAGTTCTTCGTAAATCATTTAATTTTGTTTTGGCATTTGGGGTACTCCTTCGGTTTCATCGAGAGAGTGCCGACCCTGTAGGCTGTACTCTATAGTAGGTTTAATTTAATTATTGTCCGGTGTTAATGTGTTATCAATCTGTTAATTTTGTTGTTCTGTTTATTTGGACAGATAGCAAAGATGTTTGATGTGTTGTTATAATGTTTGTTGTCTTTGTTATAATGTGTTGTTTTTTTTATATGATAGTGATCAAAATATGATAAAAAGTATTATTTTCAATATCAGGTTTTGTATTCTATTAAATTAATATTATAGTGCAGCCCATTAAAAAAAAAAAAAAAAAAAAAAAAGAAAAAAAGTCGAGATGACCAGAACCAAGATTGGAATTCTGGTCCGATTCTGGAAAATTTTTTATGCTTATTAGTGTAAAAATTTAAAAATCAAATTTAGTGGTCCGACCCTAATTTTTTCAAAAAACGGACCAAACCGAATCAGATCACGATCACCCCTACACCTCCCCAATCAAATCTTACTCGTTTAATATTGATATTAAACTAAGTTTGAACCATTGTTTTGAACATGATGAATTTATTATAAGTTTCATCCTTAGAACAGAAAGGATAAAACCAAGTGAACCGAGAAAAATCGTCAATAAAGATTAGGAAATATTTAACACCAGTGATAAAAGAAACTAGGGAAGGACTCCATAGATCTGTATGAGTTAAATCAAAAGCAATAGTGGCATGAGAAATAGATAGTGGAAATGATAACCGATGAGATTTAGCTAATTGACATGAAGAACAGAAGTCCATACAACGAGATGAAACAGAAATGTTTGAACTAGGTAAAACAGATTGAATAACATTTGAATAGGGATGTCCGAATCTAAAATGCCACAGATTTAAGGTGTCACTGGATACAGAATGGAGCTGAGCAGATGAAGGTTGACGTTTTGAGGGCGAGCAGACTCTATAGAGGCCGTTGTCAAGAATTGCTCGGAGAATGATTTTGTAGGAGACCTGGTCATTGACAACAAAAAAAGAGGAATAAAATTCAACATATGCTTTGTTATCAGAACACAACTGACAGACACTAAGAAGATTTTTTTGAAGGTAAGGCGAATGATAAACAGTCCGTAAATGTAAGGGAGAAGAATGAGTAAAAATGGTAGCATAACTAGTATGAGCGATATGGGAACACTTACCGTTTCCAACTGTGATCTGAGCATCCTTTAAGTACGGTGTAGCTGAATCCAACATATTCAAATCTGGCAAAAAATGGTGAGAGGCGCCAGAATCCATATACCAAGAATGGTTGAGAGGTGTGGTGGCTATTGCGGATTGAGCATCAGAAGATGGTAGAATTGCAGAGAAATTTTGAGGTGGGTTAACTGCAGGTTGATATTGAAGATTGGTTCTATGGTAACAGACATTAGCACTGTGTCCTATCTTGAGGCATATTTGACAACGAGGTCGATTTTCAATTTTGAGGAAAAGAAGGAGAGGGCAAACGATAGGGTGGAGTTGGAAGTAGAGCTGAGGAGAGAAATGGTGGTCAAGGACCCCGTGGTCTATTTGGGGTAAAGAATGAGTGAGGTCTAAGAGGTGAAGGAAATTTGGGTCTAGGTTTATTACTTGATACATTGGTATGGTTTGCTTGAAGAGAGCTCAGAGAAGCAGAAACATTCTGGAGTTCTAGGCGAGCGTCGTAACTGTAGCACCCGGTTCTAGTAAACCAAATTTAACTTATCAATTAATGATGTGCAATTTTTATGGAAGAATTGGAAGAAATATTGATTAGGTTAATGAGTGACTCAGCAAGGGCATTTATGTAAATTGAGGTTTAAAAAAAATGGATAACGTATTTAAGGAAAGTGTTAATACACTGTAGCCGCCACTATCCCCTATTTTTCCTCTTTCGGTTTTCAGCTCGAGTAGCAGAACTCTCTAGGCGATTCTCTCGCCCGATTCTCCTTCAACCTAGGTAAGCCTTCCTCGTTTTTCTTGTATTTTAGCGATTAGGTAACTGAAAGAATACAATGTGAGGATTTTGAGGATGCTGTGATTGAGAGTAGATTTGAGTTTTGGTGATAAATGGGAATGCACGGGTAGCAGAGTTTCAAACCGGTTTCCTCAAACTTCTTATTGATTTTTGGTAAGGTTTAGTAAGGATTGGATTAATGTACTGTTATGATCTTAGGTGAGCGAGCTTCTGAAGTAGTTTGGAACCGAGCATTTCCAGGAGAGCCAGGTAAGTGAAGTATTGCTTTTGCCTTCGGGCCTACATTACAAAACAATAGGATTATGTTTGCTTGAATGTATTTGTATGTCATGCATCATATTTTGAAAGTATGCGAAAATGAATTTGCATGAAATAGCTTGGTAAGGAATGAACAGATTGTAACAGAAAGCTATTAAAGGAACTAATCCACCCCTTAACTTATGAAGGGATTTATACTTTGGGAGGAGTGATCCAACTCCCAATTTCACAGGGGGATCCGAACAGTTGTTAAGGGAACTAATTCGCCCCTTAATCGAGAGAGAGGATGTATAACTTTGGGAGAAGTGATCCAACTCCCAATTTCACAGGGGGATCAGATCAGAAACAATGCAAATGTAATAGAGTTGAGAAAGTAGAAACTGCATGTTAGGGATTTATGTTTCAGCATTTCACTTCACTATTGCTTTACTTACTTAGCATTAGGCTAATAGATGAGTTTTGTAATGTAGGTGAAGAAGCGTCAGCAGGTGTGTACTCTGAGTTTGTTGAGAGCTAGGCAGGTTGGAGGGGTGCATCTATGAATCGAACTGGCAGTTGATGAGGTGGTTTAACTGATGTCAGTTGGTGTGAAGGTTTAGTTGACAATGTCTCAATTTAAGTATGTTGAGTTTTCATGACAGTAGTGGTTTCAATATTTTGAATACGTTTTGAGATTTTTCTGATAATAGTATTCTGTTGGGTTCTAATGTTGGTTCTTACTGGATTTTGAGTAATGCAATAATTTGATTGTTTCTGAATGGTTTCAGTGAAGTAAGCAAATTCCTTTCTGTTGTTAGAGTTGTGTTTGTATAGCAAGGAGTAGTTGAAAGGTCGCTCTATTCTCCATCGGTAGATGATGTCTATCGGCAGATGTTGAGTTGTTGTTCTGTTGTCTATCGGATGATGTCTTCAGTAAAGTCATCGGATGATGTCTTCAGTGGAAGCCATCGGAAGATATAAGTAGAAAATTTATCGTTTAGTGATCGGTGGATGTCGTGTATTAACCTACCGGATGATGTAGTAGAAGTTTTGTCGTTTAGTGATCGGTGGATGTCGTGTATTAGACCTATCGGAAGATGTAGCAGAAGTGTTGTCGTTTAGTGATCGGTAGATGTAGGAAGTAGTTTGTCGTTTAGTGACCAGATGATGTAGTAGAAGTTTTGTCGTTTAGTGATCGGTGGATGTCGTGTATTAACCTACCAGATGATGTAGTAGAAGTTTTGTCGTTTAGTGATCGGTGGATGTCGTGTATTAGACCTATCGGAAGATGTAGCAGAAGTGTTGTCTTTTAGTGATCGGTAGATGTAGGAAGTAGTTTGTTGTTTAGTGACCGGATAATGTAGTAGAAGTTTTGTCGTTTAGTGATCGGTGGATGTCGTGTATTAGACCTATCGGAAGATGTAGCAGAAGTGCTGTCGTTTAGTGATCGGTAGATGTAGGAAGTAGTTTGTCGTTTAGTGACCGGATGATGTGCACTGTTTTGTTTGTGATTAAAAGACTTTATTTTTGTCGTTTTGCGATCGGCAGAGGCTAGATGGATGATTCACCCGGCTGACGTCATCGGTGGAAACCTTCAGTTTGTTTCTGTCCTTCCCGTTGTCCTTGTTCAGCGGATGATGTGTTTGACTTTCATAAACTTTAAGTATTTCATGCCTAAGCCTTTATCTCTTCCGGCCGAATTATTTTCTTAACATTTTAATTGATTATTCAAATATTGTTTTATAGTTTTGCTTAACTTTGCTTTGCTCAAAGATTTTCCGCTACAAGTATTTTTTTTATGTTTTTAGCAAACGTTCAAATTTGACTTTCAAACGAAGTTTTAAATTTGATCCGAATTTTTCTTAGTTATGTTCGGGTCTATGAGTAACAAAACAGGTTCAGAAAACTCGGGGCGTTACAGTAACGGAGCAACAAGCTATTTAGTTCTTCAATAGAGGGACGGTCAGTGCGCGTGGACATAGTGGTGACGAAAGAATTGTATTCTGCTTCTAAGCTATTGAGAAAGTAGAGGAGTTGATCTTTCTAGCTCACAAATTCGTTGACTACCGCCAGTGTGTTGCAGAGACTTCAGAATTTCTAAATGTAGGACATGGCACTGAGATCGTCTTTACGAAACGCTTGTAAAGTTGTTCGAATCTCTGAGATCCGGGCAACTAATGAAGCGGAGTAAAGTTGTTCGAGAGCTTCCCAAATCTCAGATGCTGAAGAATATTCGACTAGTTGTCCTAACATTTGTTCGCGAACAGAGACATACATCTAACTCATTATAAGCCAGTTATACCACTGCCAAGATAGAAAGCCTTGGTTTTCTCTTGAAGGACATGGATGAGATTTGATGAGAATATCCTCCAGCCCATTAGCAATAACTACATTCAGTAGTTGGTTTTTTCAGATCAGAAAGTTTGAATCATCGAACTTGATGGTAAGAGGCTGCTGGTTTACTGATGGTAGATGAGGAAAGGAGGAAAGATAAGGGGAAGAAAACAATGGTAAGTCAATGGTACTATGTGAAGAGGTCACTGTTTCGAAAGAATAGAGGTGAGGAGCTGTTTATGGCTATGATACTGTTGGAAAAAATAATAAAGAAATTCGACAAGAACCCCACTTTAATAAGTGGTACGAGAAACGATGACAAATGCGATCTGAAAAATACCAAGAATATTTTCTCACTGCAGTAAAATTATAACGACCGAAAAGTAAGAGAAATAATGGCTAAAACCAACACTAAAAATTTTATATGGAAACTCAAATTGGGAAAAAAAAAATCACAAAACCGAGTTTAGAAAGATCTAACTTTGAAAAATATGATTTACAATATTTTTCTAGATATCGAATATCCTAGAAAATATTCACTAAGAGAAATCACCAGAATTTTCACTGTACACAAAAGCACCACACCTATTTTTCTCTCAGACTTCTTTATTTTCTCTTCCTCCAAAAATTCTCACTCCACTATTTCTCTCCAAGAGAGACGTTCGTCTCTTTTCATCAAATCCACGTTGAATTACATTTTTCGAGATGACATTTGTGTTTGCTTGAAGCCTCTAGAGGCTTCAAGTGACACCTTCCTCACATCAGGAAAGGTAGGCACCTAGGAAGACTTCTTCCTTTCCATGCAAGGAGACATTGTCTTCATTGCAATTAATAGAGACAACCTTCACGGGTCCCTATCATTAACGAGGGACCCTACATATATATGGTGGAGAAAAGAAGAAGAGAAGAGAAGCAAAGAGGAAGGGGATCGAAGATTGTGTTCTATTCAACCATGGACATTAAACATTGTTCGGTAGCCTTAAAGACTGAAGCTGGAGGACGGAACACGCAAAACAAAAATACACAGAAAAAACGTACGGGAGATTACAGAGAGATATTATCCAGAGCCCGGTTTAATGGTTTGGTTCGACAAGGTTTAACAAAGCTTGACCCCAGAACTCCAGTCAATTTGTACATGGCTCTCTGTTCTAGTATCTCCCCAAACATTGAAATGATATTTTGTGATGACCCGAATGTACACGTATGAGAAAGAACCACCCAGTGCTCCGCAAATCCCGAGTGGGACTTGGGCCGAAAGGTGACGTGCTGGGTTAAAACTTCACGGATCCCGAGTTGGACTTGGGCCGGAAGGTTCGGTCGTAAAAATGGAGGTCGTCACAATCCCACATCGCTTGGGGAAGTATGTGGAAATGAAACAATGTAAGGAGATCCTCCCAAAATAGTAAGACACGTTTTGAAACACAATTGGCAACGGATCCCATAAAAACTCTGAAGTTAAAAATAATTCGGCGAGAGTAGTACCAGGTTGGGTAACCGACTAAGAAATCCTCGTCAAACAAAGCCGTGATGAGAGGATATTGGGCTACCGCCCAATCTCGAGAGCGGACAATATCTTACTAGGATAAGGGTTCGTTTCATATTTTCACAAGAGTATAAAAATAGAACTCAAGAATCTTCACCTCGGGGGCTGGCTTAATTTAAGCTTGGAGTTTGTCCATCGCCAGCCTACATAGAAATGTAGACGACACAGGTATAGAAGATCACGTTCCTTCCTTCGAAGTAATGGGCGAATATTTCCATTATTCAGTCCAATATAGTAAGAAAGGTTTCTTATTGAAGTAGTTTCTAGGTCACAGCACAAAGGCATAAATTGGTTTCCAAAATCGTAGCTTTTTGGGCTGTCGATATCACAACACTTGTATCTACAAGCTTTTTCTGGTTGAAGAATTTACTAATGCAGATTCGCAAAACTTCCCGATCAAACAGAACAGAGAATTCAAAAATAAAAGTTTCTTCGCTCCAGAAAGAATATGCGACACCGCAGTAATTACAAAAACCGATACACGCAATGAAAGAAACTAAAAATTGAAATAGGAAGAGGAATCAGAAAGAACGTAGTGAGTAGATATATATCATGTGCAGTCAGGCACCATCCATCCACTTATCTTTCATCATTTTCGTAAAAACATTCATCCAAAAAGACGGCAGGAACAAAGAGAGAGAGAGAGAGAGAGAGAGAGGCCCTGAAGGAAAAGTGTTGTCCGCTTAACCCTAATTGGCATTGCCCCTCTCTGTATTTGTAGCTCTCTTGTTTCTGCAGGATGGAAGCTTTTCAGCCCATAGTTGTTGTTCTTACCCCAAAAACACTAGCCCCATCATAAAGCCCAAGGCAATAAAGTAGAATCAAATTAGGCTTACAAATGATGCAACGTGATTCTCAAACGAAGGCTTATTATGCCTTATTCCACTCGAAAATGAAAGCGAAACATGCAGACGTGCCAAGAAAACAAGACTGTTATGATTTTCAAGTTACTACGGTGAAGGATGCTTTAAGTACGTCGTCGAAGGCAGTTTGGAAGCAAGACTTGAGCCTTTTCTGGTCAATGAAGCCCCTTTCAGTTCCGATGGCAATCCTTAGACTCCCCAAATAACTCACTACGCAGATCGTCACGCTCTGCAATCACAGAATATGAAATTTAATATATAGTTTTGTTCTCAATGTTGCTTATTTATTCTTGTACCTGAGGTGAACCTTCCACCATAAAATACAGTCCTTTGATTGGATGATTAGCGAGACATTTTCTCCAGTGGTCCAATCATATTGCTAATCATCAAGCTTGAATTATGCAGTATCTTTTGGCAACATCTGCCTCCTTCTTGTGAATAACCATCCATTTTGTTATACATGCATTTGGAATATGCCTACATTGATGGAAGCCAAGACGAAGTCACCTCATGGCCTCTGAATTTCTTCACCATCTCCACCAGCTTCTGACTGAGAAGAACAGCCGCCGAGTTTCTCATCTTCTTGATCGCCTTTTCTGCTTCGCTTATAAACTCGATCGGGTTAATTAATTGAAACCCAGTGAGTTTATGTATGGGGACATTCATAAAGGCGAACTTGTTTCCCCACGGAGAACCAGTTTTGGATTTAGCCATGTCTTCCGCTGACTTGTAAGCTACCCCAGCCTTTCTGGTGTTGAGCAGAATCAGTGCAGTAGAATGGGATTTGATTGATTCTTGGTCGGGGTCTTGCATGTATAATCGAATACCCCAGAAGAATATTCCAGTTAATACAGAGAGGAGCTGCTGCAGTAGCCAGCAATGGGGCTAAGTGGCTCAAACACTTGCTCTATCTTCTCCATGAATGGTCTTCTTTTCTTCACAAGCAGACACACAAACTCGAAGAAAATATGAAACTGATGTGTACTTCCTCTTTCAGAGCCCTATTTATAGGCTCCCTATTTATACGAAATAATTTTTTGATAATTTTAAAAGAAATACTCAAATATGGTGTTTGAGTTGCTCACCTTGGATCTCACAAGATTATTAAATAGATTGATTATTGGATAAATTACCTTCTTGATATTTAATTTGTTTATGTGCAAATATCTAAAACATGTTTAATAATGTTATTAGAGAATATAATACTATCGGTAGTTTAAATTTCGTGAGAATTTTAAATTAATCAAATAAAGTTGATTATCGAACTAACCAACGTCTAGAAAATTGTAATTATTTATATATATATATATATATATATATATATAGTAGTCTATAAAAAGCAAAAATAAATATTTATTATCTAAAGGAGGCGTTGTTAAATTGTGTTTGGGCAACAAGATGAAATTAGGGAGGAGAAAGAGTAGAGGGGCGAACGTTTCTCGACCCGAAATCAGACATGACAGAATCTGGGGTCGGGTGATCCAATTTTCGGAAAAGATCCGATCACTCAGCCCAAGACTTGATTCGTAGCGGAAGACTTGAACAGTTAATCAAAATCTAGATCTACACATTAACTACAGATATAATAGTGCGATAAAGAAAATAACAGTTCAATATGAATTACAAGTCCATATACGAAATCAATAAACTACTACAAGTCCAACTAAAGTTAAGTCTTCACCAGAAATTCAACTAAACACTTAAATGCAGAAAGAAATATGTAAAGCTAACATGTCTCAATCTCCAACTACTCACTGTTCTTGTTCTTTCATGAAAAGAGGAGGAGGTCGTTGGGGTGAGTGACTAACTCAATAGGAATGCTATATTAAGTGCATGTAAAACTTCTTTTATCTTTTTTTTTTTTAAACATGATGAGATAATAAAATGGTTTTCAAAATATCGTTCAGTTGAAAACTCATTTTCACTATTTATTTAAGAAAAATAGGCTTCATGGGCCAATAATAAGTTATTAGGTAAAATATTTGTCGCATACATAGACGACTATATGAAAATAGGTTATCATTGTTCATTTATTTAAAAATTATCTCAGTGAAAAAAAAGGTCACTCAATGCCCCCTCCGACACAAACACAGAAAGACGACGACCGAAGTCCAGCAACACCTCATGAGCCAGAAAGAAGAGTCAAGCAATACACGATCTGAAGATCAAGCTATGTCACCCGGGTTGTCGGTGAACAATGGTCATCTACGCAGCAACCCGTATAAACGATAATCAACAATAACAATATCATGATCAAGTTTAGGGATTCGAAACTCAAAGAGCGCGTCGTCACCGCCCTATTACCCATTTCGTGATGTACATATAAGACAACATTCACGCAGCAAAAGGTGTACTAGGATGTTCTCTTGATACTTTGATACTGAGACCGTCCAAAGTATCACGAGGATCCATCCTCTATCACAACAACAATAAAATCATGCATCAATGGTAAACGTGTAAATCATAATCATATATACATATAAAAGACTGACGTACTGGCAACCAGACCTCGTTAAGTTTTCATGGATGATAGTTCACCAAAATAAGATTTACTTAAAAACTATGCAATGCAGTGCAAAGAATATAAAACTCATATTTTTACGTCGAACGCTCCTTCCAATTGGAGGCGCAACCTCATCAACTGGCTCGAAGTCCTCAAAATCATATGAGCCTAACATAAAACCAAAGTTAAGATTATCCAACTTAACACTAAAGGGAGACTAAGATTTGTTCTAAACCGGGACTAGGAACTCAATCATTAACACTATAAACGGTTGCGAACTTCCTCTAAAAATAAATTGTGCGATCGACACTTTATGAGGAACCGGTCGACACTTACAAGTGGAGGTCGACCCACCAGTCGACACTTAGAACAATCGGGTTGCCCCGCAGTCGACACTTCCTTTAAGCGGTTGACACTTGAACCTCTCGGGTTTAATCATCAAATGGCCTAGCAGTCGACACTTCATCCACAAATGTTGACACTTGTGCGGTCGACACTTCCCCTGAAGTGTCGACACCCAAAACGTTTCAATCCATTTACCTAGGGAAGTGTCGACACTTACTGCTCTCTGTTCCTAGCGCAGGGCTTGAAGTGTCGACCAACTGTCCACAGTGGTCGACACTTGGGTGATTTCCAGCAACAGGAAGTTGTGGAAATCGCTTCCCTTCACCATTTTTTGCCTCCAAACAGCGACAACACCTGTACACACTCTTAATCTACTAATATAGCTAGAAAGATCGGATGAAATCGAGCTCCATTGCTCAAATCCATCCCAACCTAAAGCCCTAAACTTTAAACACGAAAATTGAGAAGAAAATTTACCCAATCTAAAAGTCTCTTCACGAAAGATGGTGTGCACAAATGATTCACTAGCCACTGAACGAGACGAATCACACAAAACGCGATCGCTCCTCTTTCTCTCTCCTTGGTGGCTCCAAGCAAGAATGGAAATAGGATTTCTCTAACCCTATTTATCAATTTTTTTACAAAATTACTTAAAAAATTTACAAATAGCGCCCAAACTTAATATTACACTAAAAAAAAATCATAAAAATACCAATTTTTACATAACGAACCTGTAAAACTACTTGTCGTCCACCTGCATAAACAAGTCATAACTAGTAGATATACACTCCCCAAAATAACGTTTTCATGACCTTCGAATCAATATGCAACCAAACTAAATTTAGTTAGAATAAAATTGAGTTCTTTGTTTTCGTCAATTCTTATAAACTCCCAATTTAATTTAACGAGACGAAACAAAGTGTGAAATAGTGTGGGGTTGAAATTTTGGATCAACAATCAAGATTGTTTTCACATGTCATGGGATGATGTCCATGAAGTAGGTTGCACATATTGAGTGTTTTTTAGATCATTAAAAGCAGAAGCTCCAACATTACACCGCTCCCAATTTCTTTAAATGCACGAGCTCCCAATTTCATTCATTTGTCAACTCTTAATTTGTTCGACAATAAAATTCGGATAAGACTACGTTTATCTTCTTATTCTACTCTTTTACAATACACGTTGACGTGCTACATAATTATTTGTAATGTAATAAATTAACTATTTATAATTTAGTATATTATTTATTAATAAAATTCTCAACTACCAAATTCATAATCATTTAATGTGACGTAACACTCCAACGGATTTCAATTTCGAACGTTTTAATCAAAAGAATATATTCTTACAAAGGAAAACATGTCAATTATCTGATGTATTCATAACTAATATACATCACTTATTTTATATTGTAATATAAGTTAAATCTCATGTGAATTTAGGTATATACTTTTAATTCACAACGATTGAATTTTACAAGTGCATTATTCACATTTTCCTACATTTTTCAAAAATTTAATAATTTCTTAATTAAATCTCCATAAATCCTTAAGCAAGGTTTGCTCTAAACTAATATTTAAATATAAAAGTTACACTTAAAGGATTGAATTTAATAATAATCCATTATATCCTCAAAATTTAATAATTTAGCTTTCATTCTTATAGAAAACAAATGACTCAAAATTTGCTTCCTCTAACCTCGTGTCCACTAAACATATATTCCTCTAGCAATGATCGTTCTATATAATAAAATCGAACATAATTCTAAACTTTAAGTCCTTGACTTACCTTTGTAACCTGTACTCCCCTAGTCATAGTAATTTCTCAAATAATTTTCAAGTTTTTTATGTTTTTACAAGTAATTACATTTCTATCATAATACTCTAATATAATTCCATACTAGAGTTTCTCAATTTTACCTCCTTCAACTATAATCTCAAACTTACAAAGTCATCTAATTCAATCTTCATGCATCCTCGAGCAACGATCATTCTAGGTCATCAAGTCATTCAATTCTTATGGTCAGACCACAACTTAAGAGAAAACACTTCATGCTAATTTAATATGTAGAGTTTATCGAAAAACATATTCTTTTAGTTTCTCATCCAACAACCTTAACTTAATTTGCAATCTCAAATTATCTTATTGCTAAACAATATTTAACATAAAAATCTAGACCAAAATCACTCTTTTGTTCTTTTTTTCAAATCCTTGAAAAACATCCATGAACACCATCACTTAAAATACTCAAAACTAAACTAAGGGGTATTCTCCAAAATTACTCCATCAATACGAGATTAAAGCCTAAGATAGCATATTATCCAAGAATTCGGGTTTTATATATACTCCCTCGTTTAATATTGCCTCTAGTAAGTTGTCATAGGTTTGTTTCAAGTTAATACAAGAATCATTTTCCAACATTTATTAGGTTCAGAGGCGTCTCTAAGTGTCAATGTAGGACAATGACTAAAAGCAGTAAATGGTCGTCATTTTTTTCCATGCTTAACAATTATGAACCAATTCTCCCAATCTCTTTTTCATTTTTGTACCTTAATAAACCAAACATTCAATAGTATCTTTGATACTAAAATTTAACTTCATCTAAATCTAAATCAACTATTTTTTTTAATTTTTAATAATTTCCTAATTAAATCACAAGCTCCATTAATCCTCAATAATCAACTATTGTTTCAAAAAATTAATAATTTCTTAATTAAATCACAAGCTCCATAAATCCTCAAGCAAGGTTTGCTTTAAATTAAATACTTAAATATGAAAGTTATACTTGAATGATTGAATTTAATAGTAATCGATTATATCCTCAAAATTTAATAATTCATCGATTATAATCTAGCTTTCATGTTTATAGAAAACAAATGACTCAAAAAATCGAACATAAATTCTAAACTTAAAGTCCTTGACTTAGCTTTGATAACCTATACTTCACTGGTTATAGTAATTTCTGAAATAATTTTCAAGTTCTATGTTTTCATAAGTAACTATATTTCTAACATAATACTCAGAATACAATTTCATACTAGAGTTTCTCGATTTTACCTCCTTCAACTATAATCTCAAAATTAACTAGTCATCTAATTCAATCTCCATGCATCCTCGAGCAACAATGATTCTAGGTCATCAAAACTTCCGCTAAATAAATAATTTTGTTATTTTCAAGAATTTTGAATTTTGAAAATTAGAGATTTATAACGATCTAATTTAATTTAATTTGCAAATCAATTTGAAAAAAATTTAGTGTTTCCAAATTGGGAGAAAATAAATTGGAGATTTAAAATTTATAGCCGTTACATTTGGGATCTCAATTTTTTTTTTTATTGCTAAACATTATTTAACTTAAAAATCTAAACACAAAATCACTCTTTTGAGTTTTTTTTTAATCCTTTAAAAATATCCATGAACACCATCAATTAAAATATTCAAACCTAAACTTTAAAATATTCAAACCTATACTAAGGGGTGTACTCCATGTTAGCATTAGAGTTTAGATTTCATCATTACTGTTAACGTTTATGTGTTGGCATATGTTTTTGGCAAATATATTTTAACAAAATTAATATATTTCCTATTGTGATTCTCGGGATTCATATCATGAGATATTTGCGATATAAGTAATCATATCAATCAAAGATTATATTCCTGGAGTGTTTGGATTTGGTATGATTGTTTGTGTGATTCTTTTTTAAAATATTATACTCGATGTCACATGCGCAAAGCAAGAAAGTTCTGTTTCCTTTATTTATGCAAATATGTTTTAAATATGGTATTCCGAATTACTCCTGACTAAAAAGAATTGCACATTATATTACCACGATATTTCTATCAGAGGGTGTGCGGAACAAATATTATATCTCGGATATTTCTTGTGGACGCCGTTTTTCTTTTGGTTATTCATTTGATCACTTATTAAATGTATTCACACTCTATTTGTGAGCTGATCGGATTATCTTCTGAGTGTGTTTGTTTGATGCAACCGTAGACAACGACTAGTGTCATCGACGGTGTCCTAGGTGCGATTCTGTTTCTTTTATTGAAACTCAGTCTAGGGAGGAGACTGTCTGGAACTCGGGAGGAGTTATTATCATGGGTAAGGGGATCTTGCCACACGGATTCCGAGAGGAGTCATCAACGACAAGAGGAGCTTGTTATCTTTAGATTCCAGGAGGAATTGATTATAAGTCGAGGGGAGCTCGCAAAAACAGATTCACTAAAAGATAAGAGGAAGTCTTTATTTGTATAAGTCCGATTGTCTTGTAACTTTGTGAACTTAGAGAATTGGTTTTTAATTATGGGCGTGGCCCCGCAGACGTAGGCAATTGCCGAACTGCGTTACCAATCTCCTGTCTTGTTATTTGATGCGCTTTAATATTGTCCATTATTAAGTTAATTAATTGGTGTCACACAGAGTGTTCCACAGACACTAGGGTATCAAGTAACTAACCTTGATTTTTCAATTGGTATCAGAGCGGTTCGCTTCTGTTTCTTAAGCGAGATCTACGGGATTTGATCTTGGTACAATGGACTCTATGAAAGAAGGAGGCTCAACTATGTGCCCTCCATTATTGGATGGAAGCAACTATGCTTACTGGAAAGCCAAGATGAGAGCGTTTATCAAGGCTATCGATGAGAAAGCATGGAGATCTATTCTGACAGGATGGAATCCTCCCACAACTACTGACGAATGAGGTATCATATCCCTAAAATCTGAAGAAGAATGATCAGTTTCTGAAGATGTTCTAGCCAACATTAATTCAAAGGCACTTAATGCTATTTTTAATAGTGTTGATCCTACTCAGTTCCGACTTATTTCAACATGTGAGTCAGCTAAAAGAGCATGAGAAATTCTCCAAACTACTTATGAAGGAACATCGACCGTAAAACTATCAAAGATGCAAATGCTCACTACAAGGTTTGAAAATTTAAAAATGCATGAAGAAGAAAGTATTGCCGAATTCAATGCCAAACTATGTGATATAGCCACTGAGGCATTTATTCTTGGTGAATCTTTCTCTGAAGAACAGTTGGTGCGAAAGACTTTACGTTCTCTTCCACAACGCTTTGCCTATAAAGTTACTGCAATTGAAGAAACTAAAGATGTCTCCAAAATGAAATTGGAAGAACTAATGGGGTCACTTAGAACCTTTGAAATGAATCTTGGGATTGAAACCGAAACCAAGAAGTTCAAAGGTGTAGCACTGAAAACTGACACACAAAACTTAAATGTTCATGATGAAGATGATTTTGAAGAGTCTCTTGCACTACTATCAAAGAATTTCAGTCGTGTTATGAAAAAGTTTGGGAGAAATAACCGCGGTGTTAGATCCAATGTCAGCAGTACAAAACCGGGCCCTTCAAGCAATAAAAAATACAGGGAAGACAATCACGCGCCAGATCATCCTGCCAAGAACAGAGGAATCCAATGCAGAAAATGTGACGGTTTTGGGCACATACAAGCTGAATGTGGTAACACTTTGAAGAATAAGAAAAGTTCTTTTAACACTATTTGGAGTGATGATGAATCAGAAAAAGAAGATGAATTTTCGAACAATCATGTTGCATTTGTTGTTAAAGCTGAATCTACGGAAAAAAAGGATGTCACACATGAAGTCACACATGAAGTCACAGATGATATATCGGAGTGTAGTGATGAAATTAAAGATGAAGTCACCAAAGAAGACCTCATTGCAGAATACCAATATCTCCATGAGAAATGGACTGAGCTTGTCAAAATAAATCAACGCCTTCGTATTCAGAATGGAGACTTGAAAATTGAGAAGATCAACCTACCAAACTCGGTCTCTGAATTAGAAGCCAAATTAAGAATGAGTCGGGATAAAGCGACAGAACTATTTAATGAGTTAAATCACATGAAGAAAAATGTCAAAATGTTAAATACAGGTTCATCTAAGTTGGATGATATCTTAAGTGTCAGCAAGCCCAGTAGTGATCGTTCTGGATTAGGTTTCAAAGGGGAAAGTTCAATAGCACAGATAGTGTTTTCTCAGCCTGGAAACAAAGAAAAAAACATGGTGTCTCTTACAGTGTCCTATGAGCAAAAGGAAAGCACAGTGTAACACCCGACAAGTTTGACCAGGTGATTTTCTTAACTGTTGTAACGGTCATGTTTATTTTGATCTTTTCGGTTTAGAATTTTATGCCCAGGCTTAATTATTGCATGTGTTGAAAATCTAGGTTGGATGGCAAAATTGTAACTAAGGGTGTTTGGATTTAGTATAAATAGAACATGGAAATCCTTAAACCTCATTAAACCTCACTATAACCGACATTTCCTCTTTCGGCGATTCCCTTCCTTCCAGAGCTCCCTCTCTGCCAGCGACTGCTCCGACCACGACAGAATTTTCAGTCTCCATTCCGACGATCCACGCCCTAGGTAAGACTCAGACAATGTAGTTACGGGTTATCTATTTAAGCTCAGTTTTCAACTGAACTTGTGATTTCGGATTCAATGGCTAAGTCAGTATAGTAACATTTTTTATCTGCATTTGGTAATAGCATTTTCGATTTGATTCTGGACATTAAAGTAACTGACTAAGTTTAGTCACTGGGTTGAATCTGACTATTTTAGGTTCTGGAAATTTAGTTTATGCACACAAGGTGCTCGACTAAGAAGATTTAGAAATATAAACATTAGATTTTAGGATGACTGTTGGTTAGAACTTTTTAGGATTTTGTTTTAACTCTGAAATGTGAAATGTTCTAGGTGAAGAAAATCCGAGGTGAAGTGCTCAAGTTGCTAAGGAGACCAGGTAAGTGAATGTGTAGGATTGCCCGGCCATTATGGCCCTACATCACAAGGATATTAGCTAGAAGCTGTTTTTGGTGTTTAAGGTTATTTGAGCTGTTATCTGTTGGGATATGATACTTGAACTGATAGAATGATTCCTGTTAGATGTATGATCTGTTCAATAGAATGATGAACTAAGAGTATCCTTGCTCATGCATCATGAATGTTTCTCAAGCATATGAAAATGTTTTAAGTGCATGTTTTCTCTCATGAATAAGATTTGAATAAGAAATCTATGCAACATGGATTATGAGAGGGTTGGGGGCGGTTTGACGTATGTCACTGTCCAAAAGAGGGACCAAGAATACGACCCGCAAGGAACCATGTACACTCTCACTGTCGAACCCCCTTTACCGGCACAAATCTTCTCTTAATCCATACAATGTAAATGATGATTATGAATGATGAATATGAACGATGACTATGAACAAGAGCAAGAAAAGATTCATGAGCATGTGTTTCTTTAAACTGTGTATTCATGCATATGTGTTAGCATTGCATTCCTTACTAAGCATTAGGCTTATAGTTTAAACCTTATGATGTAGGTGAAGAACTATCAGGTGAGGATTCCAAATTCAGTGATGATGTCTAAGGCTGATTGCAGGATGGTGCTCAGGGTACTGCTTTTTGATGATTATTAAGAATGTGAATACTGAAGTTTAAGTAGGATGAAACTTTCTTAGGGTAATGGATTTTAGAATTTATCTGATATGAATTCGAAGGTTAAAGATGATTAAGGGTATGTGGAATGATCTGTTTCATTTAAGTCTTCCGCTACACGTATACTGAATGAGTCTACGATTTATATCAATACAATTCTTTGTTAGTCACGTTGAGATTTGTGAAACTCAGAGTGTTTTCCCTTCACCGGTAGAAGCCTCCTATCGGATGATGTTTATTATGTCACGTGAGAATCACATGACAACCGGTAGATATAGATCCTTTTACTATCGGATGATGTGAGTATAGGAGATTTGTCGTCTAGTGATCGGATGATGTGAGTGGAAGTGATTTGTCGTCTAGTGATCGGATGATGCGAGTGAAAGCGAATTGTCGTAGTGTTGTTCAATCGGATGAGTAAATCATCCGGCTGACGTCATCGACAGATGAAGTTTAAACCTTGTCGTTTTGTGATCGGATGAGGTGAGTAAAAAGGGTGATCGGATGATGTGTGTAGAGTCGTTCGATCGGATGAGTAAATCATCCGGCTGACGTCATCGGCAGATGTATTTTGAACTTTGTCGTTTAGTTATCGGCTGAGGTAAGTATAAGGTTTTGTCATTTTGTGTTTTGGGCGATGTCTAAAGAATCACGTGTATGGCACATGCCCATCGGAAGATGTCTTCTACTGAGCAATGCCTAATGAGTCATGCGTAGAACACGTGACGATCGGATGATGTGATTTCTATCGGTAGCTGTCTGCAAATTTATGCAGCTCGCGAACAATGAAGTCGAGTGGTCCGAGGACACCTCCCTTCTGCCCGATTATGTTATGGGTTCAATGTCTGAGTCTAGTCGCCCTGCTCTGTAACTGAATATGCCGACTACCTTATGAAGGAGTCGAGCTCTTGAGGGGATCGTTCACGTCGGATATGGAAAGTTCCTCTATGTTCTAATTAAAAAAAAAAGGGAGCAAGAGTACAGAGAGTAAACATAGGTTAAGTGTTCCACGAAAACTATGTATTGGACTCAGCCCTTAACGGGGTCGTTACACAGTGTCACGAACGATGCCAATAAAGAATTTTGATTACAAAGGAAAGCAAACTAGAGTGAATAATGCACAGGTCAAGAAGAAGTCAAAGCCTAATTCTATGTCCATCACAAATGGTAACAGATTTAATTCTATTTGTCACTATTGTAACCGTAGAGGTCATAGTCGACCTAGATGTTTTACCTATCTTGCTTATTTGAGACAAGATACTGCTAGAAATTCTCTCTTTAGCAGAACTCCCCCTTAACCGGGAACTCCCCCTTAACCGGTAATCATAAAGTACATTGCCAATATGCAAATTACAATTTTACTCCCCTTTTTTGCCATAAAAGTACAAACAATATTCATCACGTCATCACCAAGAAAAATTCAAAACATATAATCCATCATAACAAAATATCCATCAACACAAAATGAACTGACGAGTTTCAAAGGAGCAATAATAACCAAAAGAGTCATTGTCAACAGCAAAAAAAATCATAGAGTTGTTTCTTGAGTAATTTCATCCTGGATTTCCATAGAGACATCAGGAGGCACACTGGATGATGCAGGTGTCGTTGACTTCTTTTTTTTTTTCAATACAACATGTTCTTCCTCAGCAGTTTTGGTCATTAGTAGAGTATCAATCAAACTTGTAATAATCTCTTTTTGTTTGTTCAATACATAGAGTTGATTATCCAATGATTTTGATACCTCAATTAAGGCTTTGATGTTATAAGAGGCAAGTGCATGAGTGGACATACCTTGTGACGGTGGAGCACTCTCTATGAGTTTATCCATGTCATTCACATGTTCTCCAGTTCTGAGTTTGTAACTGATGCGAATCTAATTTTTTTTAACATATAAACATTCTTTTGTTTTACTAACTTTGTGTTGCGAAGATATAATGCCATAAATTAGGCAGGAAAACGGCAAGGCAAGCCTTCCATTCTTACTGTCGGCATGCTTCATAATTTGGTCAAAAATGAACTGCCCAACATTGAATGGAATAGCATTTCCAATTTTAAATAATAATGTGGCCATTGATTTGTTTATTCTAGTACCGTGTGAAGTGGGCAACCAATTCCTCATGGCAATTTTATGCAAAATTCCGTATTTAACTGTTAATTGTGAGGCAGGAAAATCCTTTCCTTTAGGTCATGTACGTCTGACACCACCTGTGATATCAGCTATGATTCGGCCAAAATCAGGAACAAACATCTCAGTATCAATGCATACAGTTTCCAAATATGAGTAGATCACATCGGGGGTGAAATCAACGATCTATCCTCTAATATAGGTTTTACCAAAGTTTAAATGATCAAGAGACTTAACATCTTGATCTAAATTGCAGTAAAACTCTAAAACCACTTTACTCACAAAAGAATTAAGCCCTCTAAATGTCTTTCATAGGCCTTGTTGTAGAAGATGGTAAATCAAAACTTCGCAATCAAGAAAGTCGCCTTCATGAATATTACGTTCAGACCATAAAGTTCTATTAGAAAAGATTTTCCATCGAGCAACATGAATATCAGACTTAAAATCTACTTCACATGCTTTATTGGAAGACTTACTTGAATTTTTGTTGACTTGAGTTTGAGACAATGACTGCAAGCGAGTTGGACGTTTTGGAGACAGAGTAACTTTGGCCTTCTTTTCTTCGATTTTAAAGAATCAGTATGTACAACCGTCTTCTTGGACTTCAAATTTGGTGACTTTCCAGGAGCAGAGCTTCCACTCGATTTCTTAAGACTTGAGCGAAGATTCCTGTACTGTTTTGGAATTCGATTTTCTTGGACATCAGAGGAGTCTGACTCTTTTTCATCTTTTTCCGACCATTGCTCATCAGAGGAATCTGCTTTAACCGTGTCCCAATTTTCGATGCCATAAAATAGAATCCTCCATGCTAGAACTATAACAAGTTGAAGGTGATGAGATAAGATAACAATTATCAGCAGACTTTACCCCTTCTATGATGCAATTTTTGTCAAGATCCGAGACTGTGCACTTCTCATGAGTGAAATAAACGTTTAAATTTTGATCACATAGCTGACTAATGTTTATCAAATTAGCCTTTAGACCATCTACCAGAAGAACATTCTCCAACTGTGGTAATCCAGGAACATTCAGTGTACCTACACCTATGACACTTGCCTTGACACCATTCCTGAAAGTTACTTTTCCCATACGATCAGATGTAATGTTTTTCAAAAATCTCTTTTCACCGGTCATGTGCCTAGAGCATCCACTATCAAAGTACTACGCATCAATTGTAGTAGCTTTTAATGATGTATGAGTGACATTACATTTCAACGTGGATTTCTTCATCCATATTTGTTGTGGGAGTCAGATGAGCAATGGTCGGAAAAAAATGAAAAAGAGTCAGACTCCTCTGATGTCCAAGAAAATCGAATTCCAAAACAGTCCAGGAATCTTCGCTCAAGTCTTAAGAAATCGAGTGGAAGCTCTGCTCCTAGAAAGTCACCAAATTTGAAGTCCAAGAAGACGGTTGTACATACTGATTCTTTAAAATCGAAGAAGTCAAAGGTCAAGAAGGCCAAAGTTACTCTGTCTCCAAAACGTCCAACTCGCTTGCAGTCATTGTCTCAAACTCAAGTCAACAAAAATTCAAATAAGTCTTCCAATAAAGCATGTGAAGTAGATTTTAAGTCTGATATTCATGCTGCTCGATGGAAAATATTTTCTAATAGAACCTTATGGTCTGAACGTAATATTCATGAAGGCGACTTTCTTGATTGCGAAGTTTTGATTTACCATTTTCTACAACAAGGCCTTGGAAAGATATTTAGAGGGCTTAATTCTTTTGTGAGTAAAGTGGTTTTAGAGTTTTACTGCAATTTAGATTAGGATGTTAAGTCCCTTGATCACTCAAACTTTGGTAAAACTTATATTAAAAGCAGATCATTGATTTCACCCCTGATGTGATCAACTCATATTTGGAAACTGTATGCATTAATACTTAGATGTTTGTTCCTGATTTTGGCCGAATCATAGCTGATATCACAGGTGGTGTCAGACGTATATGGCCTAAAGGAAAGGATTTTCCTACCTCATAATTAACAATTAAATACGAAATTTTGCATAAAATTGCCATGAGGAATTGGTTGCCCACTTCACACGGTACTGGAATAAACAAATCAATGGCCACATTATTATTTAAAATTGGAAATGCTATTCCATTCAATATTGGGCAGTTCATTTTTGACCAAATTATGAAACATGCCGACAGTAAGAATGGAAGGCTTGCCTTGCCGTTTCCCAGCCTGATTTATGGCATTATATCTTCGCAACACAAAGTCAGTAAAGCAAAAGAATGTTTATATGTTGAAAAAGATGAGATTCGCATAAAGATTGCATTTCCGTCAAAGTTTATATTCAGAAAATTACCTCCTTGTGCAATACCCTTTCTGCCATTAGAGAGCCAGTTTCCAACTGTGACCATGTCCTCTACTTCCTCGGCAGTCTCGATAGCGAATACAATGCATTTGTCACCTCCATCACGAACCGGCCAGACAGACCCTCTCTTGAAGAAATCCACAACCTTCTGCAAAGTTTCGATTTTCAACAGGAAAAGCAAAACGTTGTCCCTTTGCTTTCGAATCTTCCTTCCCTTCAAGCTAATGCAACAGTCCGGTCGTTCTCCCGTCCTCCACGGCCGTTCCAAAGTACCCATTTCTAACCTTCTCCAATTCTGCCTCCTGTTGGATTCAGGCCAGAAAATGTTTTCGGTTTAGCACATATCTACGGGTCAAACAACGGATTCAGATCAGGATATGGACTCGGGCCAGGAAATTATCCACCCACAGGCTAGCGACCGACCCGACCCAAGACCAACTTCGGGCCTCGATGTCAAAACTACCACAAGATGGGCCACACGACCACTTTTTGCTATCACCGACTGGACAGTACTTCAAGCCTCAGTCTTCTGCCCCAGCCCAACACGCCAACCCTTTCAGTGTTTTCCCTTCCTCTGCTTAAGCAAATACGCCTGGATTCCTGCCATATCCAGCTGCAAATGCACCAATTGCGTCGTGGGCGTTAGACACCGGAGCTACTCATCACTTTACTCCTCATTCGTCGTCGTTGCACCATTCCAATCCTTACACCAGTTCCACTCAAGTCCTCTTCGCCGACAGTACCTCTATTTCCATTCTCAATTTCGGCTATGATGTTATTCCGGTCGTTGATCGTTCTCTCAATTTAAATAATGTCTTCCATACTCCTCTTCTTGCTCATAATCTGCTCAGGGTAAATCAATTGTGCCGTGAGAACTCAGTTTTTGTTAAATTTCATTCTCACTATTTTCTTGTGAATGATCGATGTTCTCACTGAGTTTTTCTCCGAGGTTTCCTCTGTAATGGGTTGTACCAAACCTTGTCCACCCCTCAAGCTCTGTCTTTGGTCGCCCTATCATAAGCTTCTTCTCTTCCAACATAGAGCACCTCCCAGCTCTGGCATTGTCGCCTCGATCATTCGTCGTTTCCTGTTTTGAAGAGTATTTTGTTGTCTTGTAATATACCATGTTCTAAAACAGAGCTGCCCAAATTTTGTATACCTTGTCAAATGAGCAAGCATCATCAGTTTCCTTTTACAATTTCCAATTCTCATACTTTGACACCTTTTGATCTTGTACACACAAATGTTTGGGGTCTTTCCCCTGTTAATTCCACTTCTGGTGCTCACTATTTTATCTTGTTTATTAATGATTGCACCCGTTTCACTAGGCTTTATTGATTAAAATTAAAGAGTGAAATTCACAATACTTTCGTGCAATTTCATAACTTTGCACAAACTCAATTTAGTCAAAAAATTAAATCCGTTCAATCCGACGGGGGTGGTGAATTTCAATCTCTTTCCAACGTTTTTAAATCCCTTGGAATTAATCATCGTATCTCATGTCCATACACTTCAAATCAAAATGGTCAAGCTGAACGAAAAAATTGTCGTATTGTCGAAATCGGACTTGCTCTTCTTTTTCATTCCTCTATTCCTCAAAAGTTCTGGCCTTGTGCATTTGCCACTGCCACTACATTAATAAATCTTTTACCTACCCCGATTTTAAATAATAAATCTCCTTTCCAGTATTTATTTCATTTCTCTCCTTATTTCAACCTTCGTGTTTTTGGCTGTCTGTGCTTTCCTTTCCTTCATCCCTTTAACCACCACAAATTACAGCTTCGTTCTGTTCCTTGTGTCTTCTTAGGCCATAGCTCTCAACATAAAGGCTTTTATTGTCTAGACCATATGTCAAATAAAATTTACATTACTCGTCATGTCATGTTTTATGAATCCACTTTTTCTTTCTCGTCAGTTTTATCCGCAATCTCATCATCACCTCCTTTTTCTATCCCGATTATCTCCCCACCACTCTCACCCTTATCTTCTTCCCACACAAACATCATATCTCCCACCCCGACTCCTCCTACTCAAACTCCCTCTTCTCCTCTATTACCCAAACACAATACTAATATGAGCAGACCTATAACTACTATAAATGATCATCTTATAAGGACTAGGTCCAAGGCTGGCATCTTCAAACCAAGGGCTCTATCTTCTGAATCATCTCTCGAACCCATAACCTTTCTCCAAGCTTCAAAATGTTCCCTTTGGATAGCCGCTATGCATGGTGAAATCTCGGCTCTTCACAAGAACAATATTTGGAAGCTTGTTTCCCTACCACAGGGTGCTAAAGTTATTAGATGCAAGTGGGTCTTCAAACTCAAGCTAAATTCTGATGGCTCCGTCAGCCACTATAAGGCCCAATTAATGGCAAAATGATATGATTAGACAAAAGACATTGATTATCATGAGACTTTCAGCTCCGTTGTTAAACCCACCACAATTTGTCCTACTCTATCATTGACCATCTCTTTTGATAAGGTGATTCGGCAACTTGATATCAGTAATGCATTCTTTCGTGGTGATCTCACAGACACTGTTTTCATGCAGCAACCACCAGGTTTGGTGGACCCCTCTCATCCCTCTGTTGTTTGTTTGTTAAAGAAAGCCATGTATGGTCTCAAACAGTGTGGTCTAGTACACAAAATTATACAATGCTCTAGTTACTTGAGATTTCTCAACATCCAGATTCGATACTTCTCTGATCATTTACAGGAAAAACTCCTCAATTCTAATTATGTTGGTCTACGTTGACGACATCATTCTCACTGGTAACTCTCCTTCCCTCTTGGATCACTTTCTCACTTATCTAACTTCAGCCTTCGTCGTTCGTGATTTAGGCCTTTTATCCTATTTCCTTGGCATTTCTGTTACAAAAACGTCTACTGGGTTAAATTTATCTCAATCTCGTTATATCACAGAACTGCTACAAAAGGCCAACATGGGCTCTTGGAAACCGGTACCTACTCCTATGGTCTCTGGTCCAATTCTATCAAAACACTCAGGTACTCCTCTCTCTGATGACTCTCACTACCATAGTATTGTTGGAGGGCTACAATATTGTTATCTTACAAGACCAAACATTACATTTGCTGTGAACAAGGTGTCTCAGTTTATGCATGCGCCATTTGATATTCATTGGTAGCCTGTAAAGCGGATTCTCTGTTATCTTCAAGGTACCTTGTCCCTCGGCATCTCCTTCTTGTCTTCAAATTGTCAAAATTTGACTTGTTATACGGATGCTGACTAGGCATCGTGCCCCGACGATCTTAAAAGTACTAGTGGTTTCTACATATTTCTAGGCCTCAATCTTATATCATGGTCTTCTGCGAAGCAAAAAGTTATTTCTCGGTCAAGCACCGAATCCGAGAATTGCAGCATTGCTAATGGCGCAGTGGCAGTTCTATGGATCCAATTTCTACTCAAAGAAATTAGTATTCTCTCATCTAGCATTCTCATCATTTTTTGCGATAATTTGAATGTCACCTATCTTGCCTCTAATCTGGTCATTCACCCAAGTTTAAACATGTTGAAATTGATTTTCATTTTGTTCATGAAAATGTGGCCAACAAGTCATTCGTGGTACAACTTACTCCATCTACAAATCAAATTGTCGATGTTCTTACCAAGCCTCTTCCATTATCTACCTTCCTCTGATTCATGTCCAATATCTTCGGCCTATGACCTTACTCTTGAGGAGGAATGTTAGCATAGAGTTTACATTTCATCATATTACCATTAGTTGTAATGATTACTTTTATATACATTTTTTATATTGTTCAAACCGATTGTACGTTTTACTTCTTCGTATTGATATATGAAAAACACTATTCGTCTTCTTCTCTCTTTTCCTTCTGTTTCCTCTTCTTTGGTTCATCTATTTTCCTACGCTCCAAACTGACTCCATCAATAAGAGATTAAAGACTAAGATAGCATATTATCCAAGAATAGAGGTTTGATATATACTCCCTCATTTAATTTTGCCTTTTCCACCGTAAAGACTAGTAAGTTGTCATAGGTCTTGTTCAACTTGGTCATTTTCTAAAAGTGGTAAGTTGTATTTGAGAATTTGAATAATACACTCCTCAATACTTGGTATAGTGAAGAACCTAAAACCTCAAAACATAAATTATTCCTCCATTATATCATATGGTAACTATGTCAACTCGATGAACATCATTCTTTAACCACATTCTTAGGGGGTGATTCATTCAAACTCGCACCATCATACAAGTGTTTGTTTTCATATCCTTTCCCCACATATTTGTGAGTTTTCTAAATCAGTCTTCACAAGTTCTATAACACATGCTGTTTTGGCTGAATTGATAAGGGCAATCCTCACGCTATTATGTCATGGTTAACTATGGTTTTGTCAACTTACTTTGATTTACGTACCTTTTGTTTAGTTATAAATAACCTTATTCTTTTCCTAAGATTTAAGTTCCTATTTCCTCAAAAAATTAAAATTCACTCATTCGTTCTCATTTCGCCCTGTTACATATTATCGACTAAATCTAATTACCTCTATTCATAATTATTGTTTTTTTTGCTTTTAACACTCGTAACCACTTATGAACCAATTCTGCTTATCTTTGTTTAATATTTATACATACGTTAATAAACCAAACATTCAATAGTAAATTTGATACTTGAATCCATAACTTCATCCTTATCAACTATCTCTTCAAAATTGAATTTCTTAAATAAAGTCGAAGCTCCTTAATTCCTACATCAAATACTTCAATATAAAATTTAAGCCTCAATTTAATCTTATTCGACAATATCCTCAAAATTTAAGAATTCATCAATAATAATTTAATCTTCATGCTTATAGAAGCCAATTATCCCTCTAAATCTTCAATTTAATTAATGATGTGTCTTCTAAAGGTTTTTCTTTTTCTTGTTAACAATTTCTCCGCTAACATTTTATCACTCAAACTTAGAGTCCTCAACTTCCTTTTGACAACCTATTCCCCTCGAGTTACAGTAATTTCTCAAATAATTTTCAATTTCATATTTCAACAAGTAATGATTCTTCTAACATAATACTCGAATATAATTTCATACTTCAATTTCTCGATTTTACTTTCATCAACTATCATCTTAAAATTTACGAAGTCATTCACTATAATTCAATCTCCATGTATCCTTGAGCAAAAATCATTCTAGGTTATCAAGTCTTTCAATTTTTATAGTCAAACCACAACTTAAGAGTAAATTATTTCGTACTAATTTAATATACATAGTTTATCAAAAAACTACATTCTAGTGTTCTTAATTCCACCCTTATCATTTATTATCTTGTCCAACATCCTCAACTTAATTAACAAACTCAAATTTTTTCTTATTGCCAAAGAATATTTAACTTAAAAATACATATTTAACTCATTGGGGGGGTTTTTCAAAACATTGAAATTCATATACTCCATCACTTAAAATCTTCAAACATAAATTAAGAGGTATTCTCCAAAATTACACCATCAATAAGAGATTCATTAAGGAGTTAAAATATTTTCCAAAAATTGAGGTTTGATCTACATTCCATCGACTAGTATTCTCTTTTCCACACAAAAAAATGATAAGATGATAAGTCAAGTTGAACTTAATACCCCATTTTCCAACATTCGTTTGGTTTAGAGGAGTATCTCTTAAGTATACATGTATGACAATATCTAAAAGCGTGTCCATGTATGACAATATCTAAAGCGATAACTTGTATTTCAAAATTTGAATAATTTACATGACATAACATTCTTGTCGTCTTTGGAAGTGAAGAACCTAAAACCTCAATCATAAATTATTCCTCCATTATAACATATAGTAACTAGGTCCAATCAACAAGTATAATTCTTCAACAACGTTCTTAGGTAGTCATTCATTCAACTTCACTCTATCATACAAAAGTTCATCTTAATGTCCTATCTTTTGACCCTGCATATTTGCGAAAATCTTTTCCTAGATCAGTCTTCATAATTTCTATAACTCGTGCTATTTGGCTCAATCACTATGGGCAATCATCAAGTTGTTAGGTCATGGCTTACCATGTTTTCATTGCGCAACTCTCATTTATGTACCCTATTGATTGAATGCCCCAATTCATCATTTATTTTCACGCTTCACACTCATAACCACTTATGAACCAATTCTCCTTATCTCCTTCCAATATTTATAACTTAATAAAACCAAACCTTCGACAGTGAATTTAATACTTAAATCTTTAACTTCATCTCAATCAACTATCTCTTCCATAATAACTTCTTAAATAAAGTGGAAGTTCCACATTTACTCAGCAAATTTGCTCTAAACTAAACACTTACATATAAAATTCATACTTAAAGGGTGAAATTTTTTCTTAATTCACATAAACGTCAAAATCTAATAATCCATCAATTAAAATTTAGCTTTCATTCTTATACAACCAATAATCTCTCTAAATCCTCAATTCAATTGATTCCATGCCGGAAGGATTTTTTTTTTTTTTTTTAACAATTTCTCCACTTATAGATTATCATCAAGCAATGATCGTCCTATATTAAACACTCAAAGATAAATTCAAAACTTAAAGCTCTCACATTCCCTTTGAGAACCTATACATTTCGAGTATAGTACTTTCTCAAATAATTATCAAGTTCTGTGTTTCCACAAGTAATGATTCTTCTAACATAATACGCAAATGTAATTTTATACTAGAGTTTCTTGACTTTAATTTGATCAACTATAATCACAAAATTTATGAAGTCATCAACTACAATGCTATCTACATGCATTTTCGAGCAACAATCATTCTAGGTCTTCGAGTCATTCAACTCTTATAGTCGAACCGCAACTAAAGATAAAATCATTTTCATACTAATTTAATATGTAAAGTTTATCAAAAAGTATATTTCAATCACTCTTGCTTTTTTTTTAAATCCTTAAAAAAAATTCATGAACTCCATCTTTTAAATTATTCAAATCTAAATCAAGAGGAATTCTCCAATGTTATTCTATCAATAAGAGATTCAAACCTAAGTTAGCATATTTTCTAAAAATTAGGGTTTGATCCATACTCCCTCATCTAATATTGTAGTTTCCACACAAAAGAATTATAAGTTATGATATGTCTGATTCTAACTTAATTCCAACATTTGTGGGGTTTAGTAGTCTATCTCTCTCAAGTGTCAATGTATGACAATGTCTAAAGTTGTAAATGGAATTTGAGAATTTGAATATTTTATATGACATCATTCTCACCATCCATGGTAGTGAAGAACCTGAACCTAAAACGTCAAACATAAATTACTCCATTATATCGTACAATAATTAGGTCAATTCAATAATCATTCTTTAACCACATTCTTAGGTGGTCATTCATTCAAATTCGTGCCATCATAGAAGTGTTCATTTTAATATTCTTTCTTTTGACCCGACATATTTGCGAAAGTCCTTTCCTAGATTAGGCTTCATAAATTCTACAACTCACGCAATTTTGGCTCAATCCTTATGGACAATTCTCCTGCTATTAGGTCATGGCTTACTATGCTTTTGTTGTATTATTGTGGTTAATGTACCTTTTGGTTTAGTTATAAATATTCTTACTCTAATCATAAATTTCAAGTTCTCATTTCCCCAAAGAATTAAACTGAAACTCTACAATTCTCATTCAACCTTGTTACTTCCTCACTTCGTCATTTTTTTTCATGCCCAACACTCATAACCACTTATGAATGAAGTCTCTCTATCTCCATTTAGTATTTATACCTAAATAAACCAAACATTCAATGGTAAATTTGATACAAAATCCTTAACTTCATTTCAATCAATTATTTTCTTCAAAATTTTAGTAATTTCATAAATAAAGTCCAAACTCCATAATTCCTCGAACAAGGTTTTTTTAAACAAAATACTTAAATGTAAAAGTCATAATTAAAGGGCTAAATTTAATCTTAATCAACTATATCCTCAAAATTTAATAATGCATCAATCATAATCTAGCCTTCATATACTAGAAAAAAATGATCCCTATAAATCCTCAATTTGATTAATTTCGTGTTTTCTTTTTTTTTTTTCAATAACAATTTCTCCACTAACATATATTCTTCAATCAATAATCAGTTCTATATAAAACACTCGTAACATAAATTCTACACTTCAATTCCTCGACTTCCCTTTGATAACCTATGCTCCTCAAGTTATAGTAATTTCTCAAATAATTTTCTAAGTTTTTTGTTTCCACGAGTAATAATTTTTCTAACATAATGCTCAAGTATTTTGTACTAGAGCTTCTTGACTTTATTTCGATCAATTATAATCTCAAAATTTATAAAGTCATCAATTATAATTCAATCTTTATGTATCTTCGAAGAACAATCATTCTAAATCCTCACGTCAATCAATTTTCATTAAGAGAAAATCATTTCATGTTGATTTAATATGTAAAGTTTATCAAAAAGTATATTCTTATGTCTTTAGTTTCATCCTTATCATTTATTATCTCGTCCAATATCCACAACTTAATTTGATCTCAAATTTTCTCTTATTGTTAAAGATCTTAACCTAAAAATCTAGACTTAAATTACCCGTTTGTTTTTGTTTTAAATCTGTGAAAAATATTCATAAACTCCATCATTTAAAATACTCAAACCTAAACTAAGATGTATTCTCCGAAATCGCTCCATCAACATTATCGAAGAAATTCACTGACATACAAACTTAATGACCCAAGTTGTTATCAAGATCCTCAGTTTAATACAGATTTAGCCATTGTTTTTGCATGGAGCGTATAAAGAACTACTAGATAGCGACATTAAAAGATAAATAAAACTCTATAAACAATCTTTGCAGCCATTCACACCTATCCTCAGAAAAATTTATGAAAATTAGGTGAACATAGAAATTAGAACTTACCCTTACCGTTTTGTAAATTGAATCTGATCCCATAGCTAATGTTAGTACAGCAAGGAACAGTTTGTAGAGGATTGGCTTCAGAACAGCCCTTCCATGCCAAAATAGAACCATCCTAAATTTTAGAAACATCCCTCTTCAGTATTACAAAGAGAAAAATAGAACAGAGAGACATTAACAATGAGATTAAGTTAATTAAATACAAAAGGTGCATTTTGTGTAACTCAAAAACCAAACATGTCATTCTTAATAGTTCCACAACCAGTAATTCTAATTAAGGGATACCTAGATTAAGTTAATTATTCAGATCCCAAATACAAAATACACTACAAATTATCTAAAGTAAAAAATAAAATTTTCCTCATCAAGAATGATGACAGAAACATACCTATTTATGTCCTTGGAGCTTTCCCAGAAAGCCAGGAGCGGAAATATTGGCATTAATTACCTTGCCCGCAATTTCCAAGTAGTCAATATCCACAAACCATTTCTGAAAAATCATCTGTATCTTCAGTCCTAAGCTTCTGAACTGTACCGCTGCTGATTCTGAGAAGTTTCACAGACAGGTTTCCTATTACTATTATATCCAAGCTTGTGTATGGCCTAACTTACATTTTATGGACAGTAGTGCCATCGCAGTCAACACCTTTCGTCCTCGAAGGTAATGCAGAATTGGGATTCTTGCTAGATGCCAAGGCAAGAGACTGTCTTTGAATACTGTACTTGGAAGCAATAAATGGTTTCTTGCCATGAACGAATCTACAAGGTGTTTTGTTTGCATCTCCCAGTAAGCCACAAGATGCACAAGGCACTCTTCTGAGGACTTTCACACGGGTTGTAGAACATTGGTCTCTCATGACGGTTGACAGCTTGCCTTGATCTTTTGATATCCATAATATACAGAAAATTATAGGAAGCTATGAAAAAAATACTTTTCCCAAATAGACAATGTGTGATCATCAAATAACTCAACCTTCCTGAACGATCCATATAAAAAACTCTGTATAATAAAATCTCAATAATCATACTCTGTTCCATGAATTCCAGATGGGCAACAACTTGATCAGAAAGAAATAAACTCCGAATGAACCCATCAAAGCCACTAAATCGCACAAACAAACCACGTCGATACTCAGAATATCTATTTCTCACAAACCTTGATCCACTGAAATGAAATTCAAAACCCTTAACGCTAGACTGATAAAAACCCAATTTCTTACAGAGAGAACATGATGCGAACCAGATCCCTAAATTTTTTGCAACTTAAAAGGGCCGGAACTACCAACCCGTCATGATTTATCCCCTTATCAATCACATGAACAATTATCATTAGGCATACAAGCAACCGTAAAGAAGAAACCCTAAAAACCAACCGTTGACATAAACAGAAATCGGATGCGGCCATAATCGCCCACAAAATTTCTGGAAGGTCCATGAACAGAGAATAACTCTGATGCGTCGCAGTGGGACAGAAGCGCGTTACGAAGGAATTACCAGCACAGTGTCTGCTCCCTGACACGGAAACGATGAGAGAAAAACAGGAAACTATGACGTCGTGGCCGCCATAGACTGCGCTCTTCGTTCTATCATAGCTTCTACCCTTGTCCCTCGCCGACGGTCTTAGCAACCCTGTTCTACTGTCTCCGGCGATCTCACTCATCTTGCCTTCCAGTTTTTATGATTTTTGTTAGCAACAACAAATCGAAACCAATTACTTCTTTTAGTTTATTCACGCATTTTTTATAAGGTTATCGAAAATTTAAATAATTTTTTTCAATCTACAGTTTTCTCTTAATCGGGTAGAAAGTATTTACAGAGTCACCAGCCCACCAGAGTAAAGGTTTCTCTTGGCTGTAAAATTATTTCACATATCAACACAAGCACTTGTTCAAGTGTGGCTAGGCGGAGACACTGGAACTGCAGCTGCTGCAGTGGTGACCGGAGTGCATGAATTCTCAGAGCAATCAACGGGATGCTCAAGCACATTATTGCACTCCTTTTTGCTCCTCTGAAGTGGTTTCTCCGGCAGACAATTTCTCCTATCGTCAAAAACTACACCTTTCGAAGTCAAATTCCCGCATATCCCATCCTCCTCGCAGAAGAAGTTATAAGAAAAGGTAAAATTAGACAGACTTGGAAGGATGCAGACTCCTTCAAACACATTGCCACTCATCATGTTATGGGCTAAGTTTAATTGCTCTAAATGAGCTAATCCTGATAAACTGTAAGGTATAGGGCCGGCTACTTTGTTATGGCTAACGTCCAGAACTCTTAGTTTGTATAGAAACCCAACCTCTTGAGGCAAACACCCTGACAAACCAGTGTTGGTCAATACCAGCTCCTCCAAAGTGCTGGCATAATTCACTATGCTTGGCGGAAGGCATCCTCTGAAGTTGTTGTTTGCAAAGACAATGACGGAAGCCGATTTGCCGCCTAAATTTGGCGGAATAACGCTGGTGAATCGATTGTTGTTAAGGAAGATTGCATCGATTTTTCTGTTGAAAAGTTGAGGAGGCAACTCCCCTTCGAACTCGTTGAATCGAATGTCGAGAAAATTTAGTGTGGGGAGAGAGATGACAACGGTCGGGAACGGGCCGACAAATCTGTTGTTGCTTAAATCGAGCTCGTAGAGGAGTGAAAGATTGGATAAAGTCTGAGGGAGGATTCCGCAGAAACGATTGCTGTTTAGATGGAGGAGAGCAAGGTCAGTCAAGAGGCCTAATTCACACGGAAGAAAGCCAGCTATGTCACCGAAGTTTAGGTCGATTCCGGCCACGACTTTGACGGTTGGATCATCCAGTGAAGGGGCGCAGAAGACACCAAAGTAGCTGCAGACTGAAGGACCCACCCAATTGGTTGTGAAGTTTTTTGGGTCAGAGTAGATTACTTTTTTCCATGCTTGTAGAGCAAGAAATGCTTGATGAAGCCTCGGATTTTTCCCCGAAAGGTGGCGGTGGTCACCAGCGGTGGAATTGCCGTGCTTTGCCAACAGATTGTCGAACAAGAGAGATAGATGGAGGAGCAAGAAGATCAATCCTCTGGTTTTGAAGGAAGACGATGAAAGGGTAGCCATTGTTTTGTTCTGTTTCTCTTTTTGTGGTAGAGATTAATGAAAAACTTGCTGTTTTTTATACAGAGAGCTTTCTTTTCTGCAACTTTTACAGTCCTAAATGTAATCATGTCTCAGATGATCGCTAAATTCTTTCCAAGAATGATGACACCAAAGAAAGTTGTCTGATGACATGTTACAACGACAGTTAACCGTTACCGGACATTCAAGTATGTCGATTAACTAGAATCTCATGATGAAATTGATACGAACAAAGATTGGTTTGAAGGCAGAAAATGATGACCCTCTTCCCCGACAAACATCAGTTGAAGACGGAGTGAGTGAAGGGGTTGGCGTAGAAACATGAAAGGTGAAAGTCCTCCATGAAAACAACTTCACTCCTTCCACATTGTTTTCGCAGTTGTTTCAAGTGGAAATGGAGAAAGACAGCTTCTGTCGACCCGCGAGAAAATCAATGGTTGCTTGCAATTAAAGTGATTGAAAATGAATTTAAAGTGCGTGTACAAGACAGACATCTACATCAAACTATTTATGTTACAGGGCAATCCGAAAAAAGAGCGAACTCGAGAAACGTAGTAATATTGCTCCGCTTCTTCCATGGCAAACCCGAGCACTTGATTCACTGTCTGTAGACGTATCAGAAGCTCCGTACCAAGGACATACGTCCTCAAACATCATGGCATTTCAGTTGCGGTCAAGTTCGCGTAAAACAATTGAACTATTCTGTCGCAGTTATCTCCCCTCAATGCGTACACCCGTGTGTAGGCCGATGCTGTCAAAAATCTCTTGGATCCTCAACAACTCTCAACCTCTAAAGTTGACAGTCTTCCAATAAATAATTGAGTATTTTAACAAATCATGCTCAAACTGACCTTGATACGGTTGATTTTGAAATTCCATAGACAGAATACCCACTTGGCGGTCGCAGCGCCTATGCCGACGATGCCCGGTTTGTTGGGGCACCTTGTGGCATCGACGAACCTCCTTGTGAGGAGCCACTCTTTCATTTAATGATCAAGTTGGGACCCATTTCAATAGAATTTGGCAATTTAGAGATTTGAAAATTTTTAAGATTTTTTGCTCGGATTTGTGAGATTTGTGAGATTTTTTAGATGGTATTCTAAGAAAACAAATAGGGTTGGAGAAATCAACACGGTTGGGCGTAAAATTGTCGGATATTGGGTTAAAATCGCGTGGGGTCAAGAGAAATTTTCAGATTTTCGAAGGTGGAGGGAAGAATGGGCGGCCGATTCCTTATATACTTTCGGGGATCGATCACCTGTTTCGGGCTGTGACCCCTCATTCTCAGCCCTAATTTAAAAAACGGAGGGTCAGTGCTCTGGATCGGTCGTCCAGGACCCAATAAAATTTTGGGGACCGAACGGCCATTTTCCAAGGATTGGGCGCCCGTTCTTTGAGAACGGTAGACTGTCTCAAAAAGCACTTGAGAACGGGCGGCCGCATTAAAGAGACGGTCCATCGTTCCCAAAATGCTCTTGGGAACAGGCGTCCGGTCCCTGAAGAACAAGTACCTGTTCACATCACACATGCGTTGCACGTGGAACAGATGGTCTCCACCCCCCGTCCAGTGCCACGTAGACACTGGATAGAACGGGCGGATGATCTATAATGCTCGGTCGCCCCTTCTCAGGGTAAACAGTAAACAGGGGATGGTCGGGCGCCTGACAGGATTTGATTTGTTACATTTTTTATAGTTTAAGATTTGACTTGTTAAGTATTTTAGTTTATAGAGTTCGTTTAAAAAAAAAACCAATAGTTTTGAGTTTAAATTAGTTTTACCCTTTATATTATATCCCGAATAAGTTATTTCCAGTTCGGCTCCAAAAAGTCACGAATTTATAATCGAATATTCTTAAATTATGTCTAACGCTACATATCTACAGAATCTTCATTTGCAAAACCTTTTCTTGAAATGCAAGATTTTCATCCTCGTGCGTGTTTATACATACAATTTTACACTACCTGACCATTCAAATATTAAAGAACAACCCATGTACAACCAACTACACCAGCTTGCACGCCTGCTCGCACAGGACTATACTGCACAAATGAGCTCTTAGAACACTGGACTCGGTACAAGATAACGCTAACAAAGTTCTTTCACCAGAACATTATGGGTCCAACAAGATTGCACCTGCTGTTGTTCTGAGACGCAGAAAGTTCACAACAAACGAACTGGGTAATGGCTAGGCAGAACATAATGACGCCCTTTGCTTAACAAGTAACTCTTTTAATTTCTTTATAAGTTGAGGATTAGAGCACATGTAATCCTGGAAAGACTTCCTTAAATCTAACAGAAGGTTTTTGTTGTACTCTCCCGGCCTGATGTTAAGTAGCTTTGTGAACAGATTCTTCCACAGTTCAACATTCCAGTATCTGAAGTAGAAAACAGGAGGTGACAAAAATAAGTAGACCAAAAACAAATACTCGATGAGCCCTCACTGTACAGAACATGGATAGCCCACATGAACAAACATCTCAGCAAGTAAAAGACTGATTATTACCGCTTAAAAGAAGATTTAGGTAGATACAAGCGGGTACCATCGGATGATACTTTCTTTTCTACCTCCATGTAAGAACCGTGGAGCATCATGTGAACGACAACACAGAGGCCATATATGTCTACCTGATCCCATGTCAACAAGAATGGCTTTTAAGAAAACTCCAACTTTTTTTTTTTTTTTTTTTT